>WNGS01004511.1:24812933-24828063 GCA_020271785.1 Procambarus virginalis | reverse complement strand
AGAAAAATATCTGGCCTCTCAAAATAAACGTCTTCCAATTTGCAGTCTATTTTCATATGATGCACTGTAGATCATTTACTGTAGACAAGAATTATGGAAAAGTGGGAAATGATAATGATGAGTAGCCTTGCAAAGAGATCTACATGAACTCCACAAATGGTCAGATGACTGGCAAATGCTTTTTAATATTGACATACAAGACCCTGCTTGTGGGATTAACAACCCACACCACAACCACTAAATTAATAACATTACATTACAGCAGATTGATGAGGAAATGGACCTAGGAGTCAAAATCCACCACAATGAAAGTTGCACAGCAGGTAGGGACAGCCAACCTGCTCTCGCACATGATAGTACATATGACGACTTATTGCCTATAGTCATTATTTGGCTTATTATAAGTACATATGTGGTATATGCCAAGTTATATTTTGTTTTCAACATATAAACTCTTCCTAAGGAATTACTAAACACCAGTTTTAATATTAGGAATTTCTTTTTCAGTTTTATTAAACAATAGAGTTTATTAAACAGTAGAAACAATAGTGCTTATCTTAACATACTAAGAATGTTAGGTTAGGTCAGTGTTTTCTATTCAGCTTTTCAAGGTAAACTCAAATATTCACAGTAAATTTGTATGTCACATATGCACTTACTAATAAGCCAAATATTGACTATAAGCAAGTGTGAGAACCGGTTGGGACAGCAGTCAAGAAACCTAAACAAACACTTGGAATAATCAAGCGTATCTTTGACCTTAAGGAAAAGAAGGTAGTGATTCAATTATACAGGTACTGTATCCAAGCATGGAGATCACATCTTTAGAAGGACATACAGTAGTTGCTTCGGTGAAAGTGCAACATCGGGCAACAAAAGTTATTCCAGAGCTAAGTCAGATATCAGAAACAGTTGAGGGCCACAGGGCTAACATCACTGCAAACCAGGCATGACAGGCCTGGTTTGCAGTGGACAAATTCTCTATTTGCCTACATACTTACACTCACTATTTTCATTTGCCTACATACCTAAAATTTTCATTTTAGCACACTACCCTTCAAAGGAAGTTTTGAAGAGGAACAAAGCACTGTAGATATACAGTAAATGGTTTTCCATTGGCAGGGACACAAAGCCCCTAGACCAACTACTGACCTTCCCCTGAATACAACCCACAATATTTGCTTAACTCCCAGGGACTGTACCTACTGGTGTATCATGCTAGGTGAACAGAAGCGTCAGTTTAGAGTAAACATTCCCTAACATCTTTGTCCTGCTATGGAAATTGAACTAGGAACCTTTTGGTTGAGAGAAACTGCTGATCACTGAGTTACAGGTACAAGAGGGTTCATGTTAAAACTGTAAACAACCTGTTTAATTATACAGTATAAGGTAAAGTTACTGAACCTTGTCCAATTGATAAAGTACTGCACAGTAATGTATTATGGTATGTATTAGCCTCCATTCTTTAAAACACTGCTGCACAACATTACTATTCAGTACAGTATTTCATTACGTCAAAAACATGTATTACTTGGTACCCAAGGTGCCAGAGAGTACCATTTTATTACCTCTTTTGAATCTTTTTGATTTGGTTGTTAAATTAATACACATCTTTAGAATTTGAAACATTGTGGTTCTTTTGACAAAAAGTCTCTTAGATGACTAACGGTACAGTACTATACGTTGTTTTAATACTTGTGTAGTGTTTGGTTTTCAATGTCATTTTCATAATTTACACTGATTCTGGTAAAATTAAGGGACAAGGGTTTAAGCATATGAAAATGTTTTTGTGAGTACATTTGTGTACCACTCTAGGCTATCTAAATAGTGTTTCATTACAGAGCCAGATGATCTTGGGTTATCAGCACCACACAAACTCCTAGCACCTGATCCTCTGAGTGAAGAAGAGTTGGATAGCAGTCCAACATTTAATGTCAGCAGTTCTACAATCAATACTGATCTTTACAGTGAAGCAAGCAATATTGGTATCAGGAAAGAGTGCATTAATGTTACCCAGTCAAGCCTTGCTAATTCTAGTAGAATTCAAAATGGTTCTGTACCTGACTTAACTGAACAACTAATAAATTTCAATAGGTTAATGACAGCTAATGGTGGCATCAGTTCCAATACTGCACATAGCAGGGTAATTCAGGAAGACGTCCAGCTTATTGCCTCCGTTGAGACACACAAGTCCTCTGTCATACTTGTTGGAATTGCCTTATTAGTGTGCTCTCTGTTTTACTTCAATTATGGCTACATTATGTTCAATAGCATTTCAGCTCCATTTATACTATTGGAAGCTCTACTCCTATGGCGTCAAAGGAATGCTATTGAAGCCAGCTCTAGAGGTGGAGCTGGTCTCTTGGGGATTGCTCTTATGTTGTGTGGAGTCCAGCAGACTACAATTACTGTATATGCTCATTTAATTACTATTGTTAAGTGTTTTTTTGAAGATTTTGCTATGTATATATTGACTGTTGTGCTATGGTGCACTGTGATTGGGATACCAGGATTAGTGCAGTCAGATTCTCTGGGATTTTCCCATCGAATCCAACCAGAGGATAACATTCCTAATGATGCAGATATGTATAATTATGAGGAACATTTTTAGCACTAAGTCAGCGACTATCCACTGTGCCAATTTCAGTACTGTATATATTCTTTCTGCTTTTTTCAGTTAATACTTACTTTCTGATTATTCAAATTATATAGATTATTACCAACTTACCTTCAAAGTGTCATATAAATTAATTTCAAATTGAAAAATTGAAGGAATCATTTTTTTTAATAAATGAATATTCCTACTTTCTCTTTTGTTTAATATTTTCATGATTGCTCAACTGAAGATTTAGTTTTTACATAATGGCAAATTAAATGATTGTACAATCTAATAAGCTATTTTTTTTTTAACTAAGAACAGAAAACAATTTGAACAGCTTTGTCATGGGAGTTGCTGACATTCCTTCCCTCCACCTTATTATCTTATAGAATTAGTGAATACTACCGCTAAATCAGATTTACTTTCTTGTTTACTTCACCAGTGAGGTTACCATGTGGTGGTTCCAAGGACCAATGTCCCTGCAGCCTTTGTTATCCTTTTATATAAATTGACCCAGTGTGGAATCATTGGTCAAGATTGACTTGAATGGAAAATTGTGACGCAAATCGAATTTCAAGATTTCGAGCCATAAGCATATATCAGGGAGCCATGGTGATGCCACCAAGACCTTGAACATTTATAAGCATTTTGAATATTAAAATTGATTTTGTTTAATGGTTGTGTGTGTAATTGCTGTACTTAAGTTATGCTTAGTGTGATTCTTGAGAACATAATTAGGTGAGTATGCCATTTGCATGCAACATTGCGAGCTGTGTATGTATGCATGGGTAAACATTTTTAACGCGCAGAAAGGAATTTCCTGAGTTAGAGCTTACTTAGTAGTTTGATCAAGCATTATTCTCAATATTATGAGTCAAATTGCAGTGCTCGGCAATAAAACTGTACATTAGGATGATAATGTATCATTATTTAAATTTCCTCACAGCTTGGATGTCAATGGTTTTCCTCTCCACTCAATATGGGCCACTCAACATCACTTTCAACATAAATAAGTTCATTGATCAATGTTAAGTTAAACTACTGGAACTAGTTTACTGATTTATGTCTTTTTAAACTATCACCCACTTATGTTCCTTTTATTTTATTTTGTAAAATGGAAATAAGTGATAGTAACAAATCAAATTACTGGATATTAAAATTCCAGCTGAAGCTATGAGCCTTAGACCAAAACCCTGTTATATAAAAGGTGTTAATATTGAGCTTAATTAAGAAAGTAAGGGACTATTGATTAGTAAAATGCTAAGTGGTAATGGCACGGTATTTCTAATATGTCAAGTCATAACTGTTTGGAAATTTGCTTCCTTTCCTTTTCTTTCCATTTTAAAGGGAATGCATTTTAAAATGCAGCAGAATAGTTATGATTCAGTTACAAAAATAAGGATTAATTTTAAAGTTACAGCTGAATTTTGAGTTTTGAAAATATTTGCACATTTGTGGCTAAGTTCTGAATATTGAGCATAAGTATTTTGGCTCAGTTGTCAAGATTAGTTGGTATTAATTAACCTGTTAATCATAGCTCATTTTATAATGCTGGCACTAAGCCTTAAAACTTGAACTGAGATGAAGTTTTCTTTGTGGCATCAGTTACTTGATATGCAATGCTTGTTCCCAATTTTCAAGACATACTTCACAAAATATTTTAAATAAAGGACTGCAAATTTTGTTTTCTAGAGGTTTTGTATTTAAGATTGTTTCTCTTAACCCTTGCACTGCTCTGTCCATTATTTGTAATTACCTCCTCATGTGTACAAATAGCCCCTAGTGATATTTTCCCATTTGATTTGTTAACTTTTTTTTTATGCGCATATGATGTATTACATTTAAATAGCTGAACAGTCCAGGGGTTAAATTTTAAGGATAAATATGCTTCTGTCTTACTTTTTCCACAATATATTTAATTTTTGTGTAAGTACAATATACTGCTCATGTCACTGCTGTGCTGTAATATCTGCTCGTGTCACTAATATGCTACAATATAAACTGCTCGTGTCACTAATGTTCTAGCACAGGCAGCTTGAAAACAAACATATTCCACAAGATTACTTAATGCAGTATAGGGGTTTTATAACCCAATTCACTCAGGAAGGTCTCGTCCAGTAGTGGATTGGTAAAGGCTGGAATATTATTGTGTTTTGGTATAAATAACATTGTACAGTAAACCCCTAAATGTTTGGTAATTTACCATTGGCCAATTTTAATTTTTTTTTTTAGCAAAGCACAGTACATAAAACTGTTATCAGTGAGATAAATGGGACCTTCTCACAGTTTTGCTATTTGTCCAAATGTTATGCATAAAAAATGCAATAAAAATAAATACAAAATAATCATTTTTTAAGATGCCTTCCTTCTGACACCAAAATATGTATTGGGAAACAGCTCTGGCTAGGCTGCATATCGGTGATATGTGCTTAACTCATGGTCACATAATGGACCAACACCCTACTCCTTTGTCTCTGAAATGCAATGTCCCACTTACCATTGTGGGCTCCACCTCATAAAATGTCCTGATTTTCTAGGTGATCGTAGGTCCTGCTTTCCCAGCATCCCTTTTGAGTCATATATCCGTAGATAAGATCCTTGGTGAATCTTTGACATTGCCTATCTTGTCTTTTTGCTCTAGTATTGACATCTCAAATAATATTTAGGACCTTTAGAATATCCCATGATATGGACGGTGATAAATAATCTTCCAGCTTGGTGTCTTATTTTGATAATTACTTTTGTAAACATTGTTACTAGGGAACTACCAACAGTGCATCGGCCAACTGTAAATTAAAGATTGTTTCAGACATTCATTCATGTTTAAGTGCTTGTCTCTGTAAGTAAGTAATTATCAAAGAAGGCACCAAGCCGGGAAGGTTATGTAGCACTACTTGTCTCTGTTGATCAGTTTATTTAAATCCTGTTTCACTTGTACAGTATATATATATATATATATATTTTTACATTTTTCTCAAGTTTATAAAAGACCAGTACAGTATCAACATTTTTTCTCCCATCATAATCATTACTCTATTTCACACTTTCATTTGGTGGAACATTTGCATGGAGAAGTTCAAAGAACAATATTTGAACCCTTTACTAGTTGGTTAATCTTAACCAATTTTACTGTTTTCTTATACTGCACTAAAGGCGTACTCAGTTGTGCTTGGGACTTCACCCCCATCCCTTTCCACATCTGCCTTATCTGTCATACGTCTTTCCCTATCCCCTCTCTCTCTCTTTTCCCTTTTCTGACCCCTACCCCTCTCCCCAACATCTAATATATAATAATACATAACAGTATACTATACAACCCAAAAATTGTTTGTATGGTATGTTTTAACACAATGTAGTAGAAGTGGCAATATTTACCTGAGTGCCACTATCTCTAGTGGCCTCAATGAGGAAAGAGGCGTGTCAAAGGTACCCCCCCACCCCATTTGTCCCGATGATTTTTATCAAACTGGATTTTGAAATTCAGCAGTGTTTAGGCATTTATGGCTTCAGGTTGGAGTTTCCAAGGAAGTATGGGTGAAAAGGCAGCTGTTTTCTGTCCTGCATTGTGGCTTGTTGAGCTTGAAACCATTGCTCCTTGTTTGTGTTACATCTGACCCTTTGAAGAAGTGGTCTGGATCAATATCCTCCAAACTGTTCAGCATTTTAAGAATTTCAATGAGATCAGCCGTCTTGTCTGGTTTGCAGTGTTATTGCTGTGGCCCTCAACTTTCTGGTATGAGAGTCGACTTAGTACAGGAATGATTTTTGTTGCCCGGTGCTGAACTCTCCAAAGCAGGTATGTCCTTCTGAAGATGTCGTCATGCTTGGAATCAATAATCCAAGTTGGGGTGCACCAGAGATTTGTGCAACTGTATAAATACCTTCTTTTCCTTGAACAAATTTGTCTATTCAAATGTCCTTGAATAGACAAAGTTTTGTTTGTCTATTCCTATGGTTTAATTTGTTTTTCACTGCCACTTTCAGTGATTGGTGGATTCTGAATTCAAGGTCCTTTTCTTCATCAATTTGCTGCAAGGTAATGTTATTGGTTTGGTAGCTGTGATGCACAAGTGTTATGCTGCTTTCACTTTCAGCCTGTATTGTAAACACTCCAAATTAATGTAACCAAAACAGCTTACCTTACCTAACCTAGACATAACTGCATAAACCCACAATATATATAATATTGTTACATTTCAGATTTTTTTTTATAGTATTGGAAAATATAGGTTTCTAGCTTAGGTATTAATAAGTTATCAGATACCAGTTGGACAATACTGAAATTGTAAGGTCTGAATGTGAGAAATATCTAGGAGATATGATCAGTAAGGATCATAAGCCAAAAAATCAGTGCATAAATATACAGAATAAAGCAAATAGGATATTTGCCTTTATTTATAAAAGCATTAACAATAAGACATCTAATATTATTAACAGCTTTATCTTGTCCTTGTCAGGCCCTACTTTGATCCTGCAGTTCAGTCTCTACCACAGGGTGGATATTAATTAAATTGAATGCATAGAGAAGAGGATGACAACATTAAATTATAATTAATCCCAGGAATTAGAAACCTCCTTTATGAAGATCAAAAGAACATGATTTGCATTCACTGGCAAATAGAAAGGTGGGTAGATACTAATTTAGAAACAGAGTTATTGATTAATGTAACAAATTACAATACCAGGCAATGTAATAAATGCGAGATTCCTGGGTTGCTTCAAGCATGCTAGAAATAGGAGCTGCCTCATATGGGCCAACAGACCTTCTGCAGTTTCCATTATTCCTATGTTCTTATGCAAGGAAATACATGCAGCACAAAGATTTTATATACTGTACTTCAGGAGAAACTTTACATCTGGAATCGGCTATGCATTCGTTTCTAGGGATACGAACGTTGAATCTGGGTAACTACAGTAATTACATTACTCTCAAGCACTTTTCTGAATAGCATTGGCATGTCAGAGTGTCAGATGAGTTCTAAAACTAGCCCAGGCAATATGAGGATGGATCCCATGACATACTTCTGCAACTTAAATCACTGGCCTAGTACCCAATGTGTACATGTTGGGTAAACAACGTTTAACAGTGCTATACTTGAGCACGTTTTGTAGATTATTCTCTTCGTGTACAGTTAGTGCAACCTCTCAGAATTCTAAGTTCAGTACACTGTATGCATTTTTTTTAATAAAGCACTTTAGTAGCAAGATTGAATAATGCATTAAATGTTGTCCTATCTGGCTGCAGTTTCATTTTCAACACCAGACAAATCAATCATTGCCTTTGTGGAATTTAAGGAATTTGTGCACCCATTTTAATGTAACGGATATCAAAAGTATGAGGCATAAGATCACGAGTTACCATGCTAAATGTGAAAAATCCCTTTCCATAATTGTCATCAACAAGAATGAAACTTTTAAACAATAATGAACTAACCTGTTGAGGCTTTGGTAAAACCAGGGAATTATAGAACAGTAGTGAGATTGTTTTATTTATATGCATAGGTCAGTATTAATACTGAACAGTATAATATAACTATTCTTTAAAATAATGTGGGGAATAATGAAAACTATACGTGTATTTAATCGTATAAATAACAAATTATCGGAAGAATCACCCTCGTTGAACTTGGATTTGGAACTTGCATGCTGGAAGCTGTGTAACTTCCGCTGTGACCACACAGGTGACACCCAGGTTGGCTAGACATCCACGCACAAGTCCACATGTGAAGGCCAGGTACTTTAAAGATAAAAAATATGGAAACTTGCTTCGATTCAGTATATAGTATAAATGTTTCTGTAAAAGCAAAAAAAAATTAGAGATCGGGTAATTTTTATCTGCATTAAATTAATGTTCAGAGACCTAATGAATGTACAGTAATATGTTGATTACCGCAATACAAAATGGTACGGTATTAAACTTAACTGATCAAGTGATGAATTCAGTACCAGATGTCACAATTTGCTAGATAGTATATCTTCCCCTCCTGTTTGGATATCTGGGAAGCTGTTTAAATTTGATGATGAGCTAGATGGGGTGTAGAAGTATACTAGTGAAATTATCTCTAGTTTTATTACAATGCAATACTGCCCTTTCCACGAAAAATTCAACTCTGATCAGCAACCTAAATATGCTTACTACTCTGGCACTATATCCATTAAAGAAATACTGTATAGCTATAATAGGAGAACAAATGTTCAGTAGCGTAAGAATAACATATATTTGGAGGTGAAAAAATAAAAAAATAGTACAAGGCATGTGATTTCTTTTTATTTAGAATCCTAGGTGTACTTCCTCATTAAAAGTGAACTACAACAGCACAACATTTAAAAATATCAAATACATTTCTGGGGTTATTGAGAAAATATACTATAACTACCATAACTCTTAGGTGCCAGGAGAAAACTGTCAAGTCTCAAATACAGTGATATATAGATAGAGATAGATATAGATATAGTTAGATATAATTAACCTATGCTGAATTAGGATATTCATGTATCATAATGCTCAAAATGCTCTGCGTGTTAGTGTCTTTAAGCATTGTACTTGCCTTACCTCAGAATCCTCCACTGTTCTTGTATCCGATGTACGTACTTTTGTCTTAATTTATTTATTATAATATAATACTGGAAACCACACAATGGATAATTTATCTCACAAATATTAAATCTGTCTATTATATACTGTATTTAGTGTTACATTCCTGACAAAGCAATGCAAGTACTATACTTTTACTTACCCTTGGAGCATACTGAAGATATTGCTTTCCTGCTGCCATGTGAGAAAGAAAGCGAAACCGGTTGTCATGGAGGACATAAACCCCCTGGTGATTAGTTCGTAAATTATCAATCTGTTTCTTGTAAACGGTTACCCACAGGTCCTTACAAATGTATTTCATGATGTCCAACTCATCCTTATACCTTCCAGATTCCCTTGTTAATCTGTCAAAAGAATTTTTTTTAAACCAAATCTAGAAGATATTTTTTTTTATCAAATCTTTGAAATTTATAGATTGTTACAGCCATTTTAATTATTATGATGTTAATGTTTAGCCTCAGAACTAAGTGCAGGGAGATTATTAATTAGCAATTGAACATCTCATGCACAAAAGAAAAAAAACGTATTTCAAATACTGTGCACTTCTTGCTTACTAAAACAAAGGTGGAGTCAATCTAACTCTCAAGCACTCACTTTACATCCCCTCCTTCCTCCCTGCCCTCTCTCAAAGGTCACAACTATTGAAACCCTCCAGCTAAATGCATTTGGACTGCAGTGGTGATGAGAAGAGCTCTTGGCAGGCAAAGAACTGATCACATTTGCCTTGAAGGCTGTGCAATGAGTCACTGAGTAACTGAATTTGTGAAGAATCCTGGACATGGGAGCTACCAGAAAACCACTTCTCAAGATAATAGGGATATAGAGGTCCCAATTGAAGAAAGTAAGTTCTTTTCCCTGTCATGTAATATTAGCTATTAGAAGTACTGTACAGTACATTTATACTTAGAAAATGTTACAGTTGTCTTCCTAAACTTTTAAATTTATTTTTAGAACAATGAGAATCACTCATTGGAGATATTTTAGTGACAAAGAGAGATTTCCTCCTACACTATCCAGTTGCAGAGCAAGAGAAAACTCATTAGATTGGTCAATACAGTACATACTGTAATGGAATGTGATGTAGGCTACCATAAGTAAGTAATTACCAAAAGAAGGCACCAAACTAGGAAGGCTATGTAGCACCATCAAATGTGTGGAATAATCAGAGGGCGCTAAATATCACCAAGGATGCCGATACGAGAACAGAAACGCATAAGGCGAACGATATCAAAAGTATCCGATTCACCAAGAATTCTATCGAGGGACAAGCAGCCGCAAGGGACGGTCGGAAATCAAGACACGCTCGTCCTGGAAGTCAGGACATTCAACAAGGATATTCACAACCATAGGAGGGACGATGCAATTTGGACAATACGGAGCAGGGCAGCGCTCCATTAAGTGATCGTGAGTTAAGAGTGTATGGTCAATACGCAACCTCGCCAGAGCAGTTTCCCATCGCCGATTATGGTAGTAGGAGGAAGGCCATGAGGACACACTACTCTTAAGAGTACACAGTTTGTTACCAGTAACAGAAGACCAACAATCCCACCAACAGGTAAGGATGGAGGAATGAATAACTGGGTAAAAGTCGGAATAAGGAATACCTTTACGGGAGATGGGACAAGAGCGGACAGCTTCCCTAGCGGCAGCATCCGCACGCACATTTAAAAAGACACCAATATGGCTGGGAACCCAGCAAAACTCGACTGACTTAAATTTACTGGAAATAAGAAACAGTCAATGCTGAATATCGACAACCACTGAAAGGACCGGATTAAAGGACCCGAGAGCCGTGAGGGCACTACAAGAGTCAACGACAACTACAAAGGAAGACTGACAACGAGAAAGCAGGAGACGAAACAGAGAGAATAGTATAAAGTTCTGCTGTGAAGATGCTAGTCTCTGGTGGTAGGCGACACCACCAGAGACCACCACCAAGTGCTGTCAGGAAAAACAACAGAGTAGCCTACACCATCTGCAGACTTAGACCCATCGATGAAGATGGAAACGGAGTGGGAGTGTGAAGAAAAGTGCTCAAGGAAAAGGCATTTTAGAACTGTAGGAGGGGTAAAAGCTTTAGTGATGTGGATTAAGGATGTACAAAACTTTGGAAGGGGGACTCTCCATGGGGCAAGGAAGGAATAACACGAGGAGATACATTAGAAATAGTAGGCTACCATAAATGTAAGCAATACAATACACTACCATATTTTATGTAATTGCCATTCCACATTTCCTACCTTTCAACAAGCCTGTAACCAGTGGCAAAACCCATGTGCTCCAATTTTGAGATGGCTTCATCCTAATGGGGATAAGAATGATAAAATAAGAGCTCGTTCTTTTTTATACAGTACAGTATATCATTTATCAAGAAATTTCACATATCATATGTATGCTTATTTTAATCTCATTACAGAAGACAAAAATTTGAGTCGCTTAGTAATTTTATTTAGTAAACTTATCTTTTAATTAACTACACCTTCAAACTGCACATCTATTTGTTTTGGGTCCCTTTCCTGGTGTGCTTACAAAAATTCTTTTCTTTTTATGTCATAAAACATTTATTTCTAATGTTGGGGAAAAATTATAATCCGTACTACCTGTACAGGTTGTACTGTACTATATATAGCTGTACTACCTGTACAGCAGGACTACCTATACAGGTAGTACAGCTACCTGTTTGACTACTACTGGGGGCTCCTGGAAGTATAGTCGGGTTTGTTCTTAACTCACAATCAAGATTTCCTGGTTCTATTTCTCGGCAAGGCAGAAATGATTGGGGACATTTCCTATCACCTAATGCCCCTGATCACTTAACAGTACAGTACAGTATATAGGTATCAAAGAGTTAATCAACTTGGTGCAGAGTTGCATCTCTGGGACCTCGATTTAAGCCTAACATGTACTGCATGCATAAGCAGGCTGCCAGTCCTCCCCCCCTCCCCCAACACAGCAAATTAAAAATTATTAAACAGAACCTGCCTAGTATGGGGAAAAAAACTTGCTCTTTAATTCTTATGTACACATCATTAGGTTGGTCTAGGTTAGCTTAGATTTGGCTCAGTTGGAGTGGATATTAAAATGTAGTTAATTGTTTTGGGTACCTCCATTACCTATGCAACTTTGATAAAGAACTTCTTGTGTGCTATATTGTACATGACAATACACACTATATTTGATAATGTACTTAGGAAAAAACTATATAATGACAGTTGCCGAGCCAATAAGCTTGTGTCTGTTTATCTAATGGCCACCATCTCTCCAGTGGCCTAGATGAGGACAGGAAGCCAGCAACTTGTCAAAGATCCTTTCCCATGTAAAATTCATACAATTATTATATTAGCGGGTCCCAGTAGTGAATCAGGTTCATTCTCAACTCACAATAGAGAACTCCGAGTTCAAATCTCGGGGGGGGGGGGGGGGACAAATGGTTGGGCGCATTTCCTATCACCTCATGCCCCTGTCCACCTAGCAGTAAACAGGTACCAAGGAGTTAGTCAGCTTCTTGTGGGGTTGCACCATGGGGGAGGGTCAATAATTTGACCCTGGGGGAACCTTGATATAAGCCTAACATTTACTGTATGTATAAACTGGCTGCCTGTCCTCTAACACAATGAATTATTAATTATATGACCTACTGGTACTTTTTTACAAGTGTTTAAAAAATAAATAATATCTGGGGTAAAGTTCATTCTAAGCCCATTGTAACTTGTTCTTGTACAGCCTCATCCATAATATGAAAATCTACAGCAAGCTAGCAGCAGCGAGTAGCCAACACCCATCTCTCCAACACACTTCCTGTATTGGCCAACGGCTTCATGATAGTCATCAGTTAAACTAGTACCTATACTAATGAAAGGAAATTACGAGAAGAACATTTTAAACCAGTATAATGGATAGCACATGTTAGGGTTATGAGGACAGCATGGAAGCTGGGATAGAGGAACAATATGAAGAAATGATGCCCAGCCGCTTGAAACTATTGGGGGATTGAACTGCAAGAAGAGAGGTCCAATTTTGCAACTTGAAGGATTAGCACATTGCCTATACTGCCCCTTACAAGCTGGCTCAGGGCTCCACAATAGTCCTCAGCTAAATTAACATTGGCAATTAACCTGCACCTCCCCATACATGATAGCTTAGAACCGGGAAGTCTATGGAAGAATATCATGGGGGCATAGTAATTCTGTTTATTTTACTGCAATTCTGTTTATTTTACTGCAATTAGGAGAAATGCATTTCAGCATAAATCTCTGGTGTGCCCTATTTGGATTATTGTTAGCATGGAAAACTCATCTTCAGAAAGAAGTATTGTAGCTGGTTTGAAGAAAGTTGAACACCAGGTAACAAAATTCATTCCAGAACCAAGTTGACTCATACCAGGAACAGTTGAAGGCCTCAGATCTAGAAACACTGCAAACCAGGCATGACAGGGAAGTTTGCATCAAAACTTAAAATACTGAACAATTTGGATGATGTTGATCGACAATGTCTTCAAAAGGTCACATGTAATACAGACAAGGAGTAACGGTTCCAAGCTCAACAAGCCACAACGCAGGATTGAAAACCATGAGAAGTTTCTTCACCTACAGGATTATAAACCCGTGGAACCGCCTACCCGCCGAAGCCATGAAAGCCAAAACTTTAAATTTTTAAATCTAGCTGGAAAAAAATCATGGAGGATAAATGAAAGACCCATTGACAAGCCACTGGCTTCCTGTCCTCGTCAAGGCTATTAGTGCATTAATGGCCCTCAAGTATATTCGAGTAAATACTATACAATCCTTAAAACTAGATGTTTAAACTACAATGTTCATCACTTCACGTTATCATGACATTCAATATATAAAAATGTGCATTAGGCTTCCACAGGTGTGCTAGTGGATGGAAATGTTGGTGAATGAGGCATAACATGTTGAGAAGCAGTGGTTTAAGGTCCCCATGACAGTCCTCAGCCTGACACTAGCACTAAGCCAGTAACCTACACCCTCCTAAGGATAGCTTTACAACTCCCGCCCCCCTCCCCCCCATTATAGTTTACAACTAAGCTAGCACCAGAGAGCAGCCTTCCCCACACTCACTTCTGACATCTTCTCTCCTCCTTGGAAGGCGTAGCTGACGGCCTCCATGTGAATGAAGTCAAACATCACCTCCTCGGCCATGGTGGGCGTCTGTGCGCCGCCCTCCACCACTAACCTCACAACAACAACAACACACACTCAGGGTTGCCAGCTCCAAATTGCTGAAAGTAGCGAATTTGTAATAAAAGTAGCCCAATTTTTTTTAGTGATTGATACGGGTTTCATAGTAATATATTTTGATATATAGAGTACACTACACGATGTACATATACGTATATTATATTATATATATATATATATATATATATATATATATATATATATATATATATATATATATATATATATATATAATATATATATATATATATATATATATATATATTAGGGGTACCACCTCTGGTGCAATTGCAGGGACCCACATCCTCGAAGAAGAAAACAAAGAGCATTCAGAGAAGATCTTGTGGATTCTCACTGAATACTTTATTCTTTCTTCTCCTACCACCCCCATTATTTTTTTGTATGTTTTGTTTTATTTTATTGCAATGCTACAGTTTACAGAGAAACACACACACACACACAAATATATAACAATTAAACAATCAGCGTTCGAAGACCTCGTCCAGCTCCTCGGAGGTTGGGTGCGTACCCAGGATACAGCACGCATTTCCCCTCTGCACTGCGACACTGAGGCGCTGGAATAGGAAACTGGCTGCTCGTGGGTCTCTAGTTTTCCCAATGAGTTCCTCACCAACCTCCTTTAAAAACTTGAGTGCACATTTACCCCAGGCGCCCAGAGTCTCTGAGCCTATCGGCACGAACCTGTAACAACGTTCTAGGTTTCTGTACTTGTGG
>WNGS01004511.1:24778706-24796653 GCA_020271785.1 Procambarus virginalis | reverse complement strand
TATAAGGTATTTTTTTTAAAGTGTGTGTGTGCGTGCGTGCGAGGCCTGGCACTGAGTCAAGTGTGAGCATCACACACGGCGCGCCTGCACCTATAGTCTGCTGCACCACCGGACAGCGTTTACCATGCACACGATTAAGGCCGCCTCCACGAATAACACACATTTATCAGCCATAAAGTTTTGCCTGCTTATAGTCACACGGCCGTCACGCCCCCTGACGTTACCATGCAGGGGCATTAATGTACACACTGCAGTCCCGCAGCCCACCACAACAGCGGCGCCACCACCCTTGTCACTGGCCCGGCTGCCTGCCTGCACAACATCACACCCCCGCCGGAAATTGCGTTACTTACTAAAATCATTCTGAAGGGACTTCTGGAAACAAATCAGAGGTTTATCTCCTGTCTTGCACGGGTTCACCAGACAAGGTAGCCATAGTGATAAACATTCATAAAATACAAGAATTAATAATACCATAAAACCCTATTGGTCCATACGAGGCAGCTCCTATTGGTCCATACGAGCAGATCCTACTTATATTAACCCAAACTTATTCATATATATGTCTAACCTACGGATGACACAATCAAGTGATCCTACATATATTATGTTCTCAGATAATTGTTCCAAAGTCAGCAATCTTTTTCAATCCAATATTTACCAGGTCTTTCTGAATAGAAATTTATTAAATTTACATCCATTGTTCGTGCTCTACTTTGTGTTGATGTATTTAAAACCTTGTAGAGCCTTCATACATTTATTTACATGAATTATGTCATCTCTTACTCTGGCCCTTTCGCAGGCCCCTAGTAGCCTTGCGCGCTCATTTGCTCCGCTAAGACCGTAAAGTTTTGAACATTGTCGTGTTGTTGGTGCGAGACGCGGTAGAGAGATTTGGTAATAAAAACCCACATTTACCCAGATTTCCCGCCTGGCGGTTAGTTCGTCACTTACGCCCTTTGTAAGTCTTCCGGATGGTTGTTCCGGGGTGGTGGCAGCTTCCCGCGTCACGCCCTCGCCTCCTCTCACAGATGACCTTGCCACCAATTCCGTATTTGCTCCGAAGAGCGTGACTGACTCGGAGCTTGTGCGCTACCTGTGCCGGGCACTTACATTAAAAGAGATCCTAATGTCTTCAGTGCCGTGCGTAACTCTTGACTGGTTTTCTGATTAATTTGTATTCCTCCGCCTTCCCTCCATGTCTGTTTGTGTAGGCTGTATGGTATAAGAAAAGATGGCTTCGGCAATGACTACAGCACCCCTCCTGTGCCAGGTAAGGTCCACTACGAGCTCACCATAACCCGTGCTACTTGCCCCGCTCCTGTGCCAGGTAAGTTACGGGCTCACCATAGCCCGTGCCCGTGCTACTTGGAACTTGTTCCGAGTAGCTGAGTCTATAACAAACAACAACAACAACAACGGCAATGACTGCTGAGTGAACGGACAGTTTAGGATTGGTGCTCAAGCATCCGCCCCCTGTCCAGGGCTCGAACCTGAGTTGATATCATTAGCCTGCTGTAGGCTGAGCGCGCTATCACAGTCCCACGTTGTTGGTTATTTCTCAGTCATACGTTCTGGCACCTCTCCTTACACTGTTTTATATAAATTATATAATTTGAACAGCCCCGAAGGTTGTCGCAGCAGTGGCGCGCGCGCCGCGCCCATGTTACCATGAGGCTTCTCAGGAATGCCATTAAGGCAAACTCGTAATTAATTATACTCTGCATTATCCAAAATGTAGTTGAATAGAATACTGATTACCCAGGTGTCTATGATGGTAATTTCAATAACAATTTCCCCACGCTCAGCTAAACCACTGGGGTAATACGCGGTTTAGTCAAATTACCTTGAACGCTGGAGTGGCTGCCGTGCTCACTGCCTGGCAGGTGACGCTAAGGCTGGGAACGTCGGGGCACAACACAGAATTCCGTCTTTACCACGCCGGGTAAATGCAGCGGCGGGAAGAAGATGCGAGACCGGGCAAGCGTAGCCTTGTAATTTTGTAATACGTATGACGAGGCTGCGCTCGTGCATGTGGACCAGGCTTCATGTATAATGTCGGACACGCTCAGCATGTATGGATTCTCGACCTACAGTTATGTGCGCTATATTTTGAAAGAGGATCCAGCAGGAATATGTACTAAGGTGCTATTCATTCTTGAGAAGTAGATATATATATATATATATATATTATAATATGCGTCAAGGTTGAATGGTTCCCAAGCTAACATGCGTCAGAAAACTCTTTACACCTGAAGGATTCGAACCGGGACAGCCAGGGCTCCATGCCCCTTGGCGTGACCAGTACTATTACCACTAGGCCACACTGACTGTACAAAAAGGATCTGAGTCGTTTGACCCTTAACCTAATTCCCGACAGCTCCCTGTGTCCTTTTTGGGCACAGATATTTCGTCAAATCACTTTATCATGCTGGGCCACGTGTGTATAATATAATATAAATTATAATATATAATAATATATATATATAACTATATATTATATTATATATAGTGTCGTCGTCAACGTCGCGCGAGGAGTGTTGTCAACGCCTACGTCGACCGTGCTCTCAGCCACAGCTCAGGTGGAAGCAAGTCGATGAAGAACTCTGTAGGGTAAGGCAGGTGGTCCTAGTCAACAACGGCTTCTAACGGTTTTGTTGAAGACATCATAAAAAGAAAGGTGAAATGCCATGCACCTCTGAAGAGTCAACTAACACAACACCTGTACCCCCTATAAGACTATTTTACAGGAACTTCTTTTCGACTGCTCATGAAACTGAGGAAAGGGTCCTGAAATATATTGTTGATAGGAACGTTATCCCTACAGACAAAAATCAGAAAATACAATTGACGATTTACTATAAAACCAAGGGGAAGAAACGGCCAACCTACTCATGAAGAACTCTCCAGACACCAAGCATAACGCCTTAAAGGAAACCACTGTCGTCTATGCCTTCAAATGCCCACTTGGGGACTGTTAAGTCCAAAGAATTCAGTATATAGGCAAGACAACACGTCTCTTTCCAGGCGATTAACAATGCCTGGAAACAATGCCAATGTCAAAAAATAAACGTTGTAGATATCAGTGTGATAATTCGTACTTACTTTTGAGCCAATCTGGTTGCCGCACTGACCGGTCTGCAGGTGGAGAATTTCCCTCATGGTGTGTGTTGGTCGGTATGGACTAGACTAGTGTTACTACAGGACCCGACCAGCTCGTCGTGTCTTGACGCGACGGTGTCTGGCGGTGAAGTGCAGGAGAGCTGCTCGGCCAGGCTGAGGTCACCCTCGCTCCTGCTCCTAGTGCCCATAACCCCCCCACGTCCCCTCCCACCTTCATCCAAATAGATGCCCACCCCTGACCACCCCACACCCCCCCGCCCCACCCCTCATCCCCCCATCCCCCTGCCCACCACACCAATCTCCTTCCCGCCCACCCTCATCACATCCATGTCAATCCTCACCTCCTAGGCTTCCAAGCCCACCTAAACCCCCCTCCCCGCCCACCCTTTAACCACATTGCAAACAGAAATTCAGATCCCATTTTTCTTGACAGCCAGCCATTCCAACATGCGATGTAAGCTGAATACTGGGACTCAAGATTAATAGAACCGGAAATAACAATTTACTTAAATGACAGAATAAACAAAGCAGAAACAGCCTGGAAAACTGAGGCGATTCCATAACCTTGGCACGCCTTGATGTAGCTCACCCACACACCCCACACCTATCCACCCGCCCATACCCCTATCCTCCTGACACAGCCCACCCACACACCCTATCCACCCGCCCATACCCCTATCCTCCCTGACACAGCCCTCCCACTACAAACTGAGAATGAACACCCAAGCAGTCATCAATCCAATCCCTAACCTTGCCAAGCAAGGCCAACTCCACCTCAACAGAGCAAATCCATCCATTAGTAATAACAGTGATAGTATTATCAGCATTAGTATTATCATTATTAGTATTATCAGTATTAATATTATCAATAATAATATTAGCAATATTAGCAATATTAGAGTATCAATAATAATATTATCAATATTAATATTATCAATAATATTGATAATATTTATTTATTAGTATCAATAATAATATAATATAATAATAATAATCTTCGGACCTCTTATCAATAATAATAATAATAATAATAATAATAATATAATAATAATAATAATAATAATACATTTCAAAAATAATACGTATACTTCTATGTATGGTCGAATCTCTACTAAACTATATTTTTATGCATGTATAATAATCAACATTTGTGACAAAATGGTCTGGTTCAGGTATTTTTAACAACCTGATGAGCATGACATTCTTAAAACGCTAATAAAGTAAGTATAGGTGTTTTTTAATGCATCGATATTTAAATGCCAAGGGAGGTGCTTAAACAGGTGTTTGAAACATCTGAGAGGGGAGAGTGGAGAGGTCTCCAGTGCCCCCGTGGAGTCACGTCTCACAAGAATGTTCATGGCGGCGTCCGTACCCACAAGCGGTTGTCTGCAGTGACCTGTAATTAATATTTATAACTAACGGCATTCGAGTTAGGCTCTGGAACAAATATATTCCAGAAATCTATTCTCTATCCGCCCGGCGAGGAATTCTTGAGAGCGAGCAGGAAAGACACGATCTTATAGCCTCGTGCATGGCTGATGCCACCTGGTAGAAGCATTTATGGTGGTGGGGGTGGACACGTTTTGTGTACATACATGATGTGTATTATTCCCCCGCCACTACGGGGTTGTCTGTCACGGTAGAGGTGTTGTGAGTTGCAGAGAGGCACGGTAGCAGGGTATCCACGGTGGCAGAGTGGGTACCCACGGTGGGAGAGTGGGTACCCACGGTGGCAGAGTGGGTACATCGAGGGGTCACCGCCCACCACCACCACGGCACACAGTCAACACCGGGACTGGCGAAAGTGAGGCTAGGAAAAGTACTCGCAAAAAATATGTTTATGCTGCACCAACAAATGTGAGCGTGCGCGCGCGCGCGCGTGCGTGCGTGCGTGTGTGTGTGTGTGTGTGTGTGTGTGTGTGTGTGTGTGTTGTGTGTGTGTGTGTGTGTGTGTGTGTGTGTGTGTGTGTATTCATGTAGTTGTGCTTGCGGAGGTTGAGCTCTGCTCTTTCCGCCTCTCAACTGTCAATCAATCAACTGTTACTAACTACTAACTATATGCTCCCCCCCCCCCCACACACACACCAGGAAGCAGCCCGTAACAGCTATCTAACTCCTAGGTACTTATTTGCTGCTATATAACAGTAGCATTAGGGTGAAAGAAACTCTGCCCATTTGTCTTAGCCGGCGCCGGGAATCGAACCCGGGCCACAGGATTACGAGTCCCGCGCGCTGTCCACTCAGCTACCAGACCCTGTGTGTGTGTGTGTGTGTGTGTGTGTGTGTGTATGTACCACCTAGTTGTACTTGAGGGGGCTGGGCTCCGGCTCTATGGTCCCGCCATTCAACTGGTGTATAACTAGTGTACATATTCCTGAGCCTATTGGACTCATCACTACATTTGAAACTGTGTATGGAGTCAGCCTCCACCACATCACTGCCTAATACATTCCATCTGCATTCCATTCCAACTACTCTGACACTGAAAAAGTTTATTTCTAATGTCTCTGTGGCTCTTTAGGTACTCGGTTTCCTCCTGTGTCCCCTTGTGCGTGTGCCCCTCATGCTAAATAATCCATCCTTATTTACCCTTCAATTCCCCTGAGAATTTTGTATGTAGTTATCATGTCTCCAAGAACTTTTTTGTCTTCCAGCAACGTGAGGTGCAAGTTGCGCAGTCTATCCTCGTAACTCATACCTTTTCGTTCCAGGCCTAGTGTAGTGGCATACCTTTGAACCTCTAATGATTTACTGAATATGCTTGACAAAGGTTTGAGCAACTCAACTGGGCACTTTTGTATTTAAATGTACTACGTTCTTTATTAGTAAATTTAGTGAATTAATTAATTAATTAACTCCACCCTCACCTTCTCTTCGACCATACGGGGATATTGGCCATTTCTTCTCTAGTAAAGATCAAATAAAATTATTTTTCAGTACAAGAGTCAACCTGTCAGTCTCTGTGAGTTGTGGACCCATAATGAGTGTTTATGGTGGCTCTTGTGGCTCACACTACCTCACTCCTCCACCCTCACCTGTGCCTCACACTACCTCACTCCTCCACCCTCACCTGTGGCTCACACTACCTCACTCCTCCACCCTCACATGTGCCTCACACTACCTCACACCTCCACCCTCACCTGTGTCTCACACTACCTCACTCCTCCACCCTCACCTGTGTCTCACACTACCTCACTCCTCCACCCTCACCTGTGTCTCACTACCTCACTCCTCACCCTCACCTGTGTCTCACTACCTCACTCCTCCACCCTCACCTGTGTCTCACACTACCTCACTCCTCCACCCTCACCTGTGTCTCACACTACCTCACTCCTCCACCCTCACCTGTGGCTCACACTACCTCACTCCTCCACCCTCACCTGTGTCTCACACTACCTCACTCCTCCACCCTCACCTGTGTCTCACACTACCTCACTCCTCCACCCTCACCTGTGCTCACACTACCTCACTCCACCACCCTCACCTGTGTCTCACACTACCTCACTCCTCCACCCTCACCTGTGCCCACACTACCTCACTCCTCCACCCTCACCTGTGCCTCACACTACCTCACTCCTCCACCCTCACCTGTGTCTCACACTACCTCACTCCTCCACCCTCACCTGTGCCTCACACTACCTCACTCCTCCACCCTCACATGTGCCTCACTACCTCACTCTTCCACCCTCACATGTGCCTCACACTACCTCACTCCTCCACCCTCACATGTGCCTCACTACCTCACTCCTCCACCCTCACATGTGGCTCACTACCTCACTCCTCCACCCACTCAGATCCATCATGTTTGTCTGTGTCTTTGTATTGAATGTTTGTTTCGTGCGCGGAGTTTAGAATGGACCAGGGCGGACAAGGACGGACCAGAGCAGACCATGGCGGACCGGGGTGAACCAGGGCGAACCAGGACGGACCAGGGCGGACCAGAGCAGACCATGGCGGACCGGGGTGAACCAGGGCGAACCAGGACGGACCAGGACGGACCAGAGCAGACCATGGCGGACCGGGGTGAACCAGGGCAAACCAGGACGGACCAGGGCGGACCAGAGCAGACCATGGCGGACCGGGGTGAACCAGGGCGAACCAGGACAGACCAGGGCGGACCAGAGCGGACCAGAGCGGACCATGGCGGACCGGGGCGGACCACCAGGAAGATGCTGAAAGAGCACAAGATTCTTCTTCTTGATGCTGAAGCGAAGTGGTCAAGTAGAGACTAACCACATTCCCACTTATCTATATATAACTGCACGCAAAAGAAGTCTACGGCCTCGGCTCACAATCGAGAAACCCCGGGGATCATTTCACAGGCAGGACAGAAACGATTGGGCACGTTTCCCCTTCATATGGCGCCTCTGTCCCCCCCCCCCCCTAGCAATAGGTAGTTACACAGGAGTTAAACAACCGTTGTGGGTTGCATCCTTGGAGGAGGGCCAGTAATTGGCTCAGGTGGAGGGAAGGGGGTGGGGGGGAACCTCGATAATTATATGTGCAGGCTTCCTGTCCCCCGACAGCGGGGTTGCCTGGTGCCTTGTACTTGGTGCCCTGTAACCGGAGCCTGGTACAATGTACCTTAGGTGCATTGTTCCACCCCATTACTTGGTACCAGTAATGGCTTGGCACTTTCTCCTGACAGTTCCCTCCCCTCTGTTACTCAATCAATTCTCACCAATATTTTTCATATCCAATTCAATTTCTTTTTCTTTATTATGCACCCCATACCCATCCCGTGGGCGGTGGTGTAAAGGATTACAGAGGCTCATAATCGGTTCAGGAACTGAACCCTCTAGTTCGTTTAGCTAAGCAAATAACAATCTTTTGACGCTAGTTACAAAATTATTAAAATGTTATATATACATGTACACATACTCATGCATACATGTACATATACATACGTATACATATTTAATCACCCACACAAATACACACATCAATAATTTTTGTGTCACAAGTGATTCAACAAGAGGCTCACAACAGTCACTATACAAGGCACTTTACATCTATGGTGAGTCACACAGTTACTAGTCTTGCTCCACACCCACCCAACTGGGCGGCAGCTTTACAGTCATGTGCAGGCTGCACCTACAGTAAGCAAATTTTGGATACTTCGCTAAGATTTTGGGCAGCACATCATTATGAATGAAGTACTTACACATTTTTTGGACACTATTGATGGTGTTATCTCTACATTCCGCTGTTTTTTCACATTCCATTATATAATGACGCAAAGTATGCGAATAGTTCTGCTGACAGAGTTTACATTTAGTCAAATCTACATCAGCAGATGTTACAAACTCCCAGAGGTACTTGTAGCCGAGCCTAAGCCTAGCAGTGGTAACATCTAGAAGTCTGCTAACATTATTGGTCAGATCCAGATTTCTAAAATGTCAATAATTGTATATTAATATATTAAATTATATATTTAATATACAATATGTAGTTGTATATTTAATATATCAGTGCCCCCTGTCTATCCCTCCCCCCCCCCCAACATCCCCTCCAGGTCAGTGGGTATCGTCACACCAGAAGAATCATACAGCAGTCGCCTGTATGTATGCTCGCTGTATCATACAGCAGTCGCCTGTATTGTATGCTCGCTGTATCATACAGCAGTCGCCTGTATTGTATGCTCGCTGTATCATACAGCAGTCGCCTGTATTGTATGCTCGCTGTATCATACAGCAGTCGCCTGTATTGTATGTTCGCTGTATCATACAGCAGTCGCCTGTATTGTATGCTCGCTGTATCATACAGCAGTCGCCTGTATTGTATGCTCGCTGTATCATACAGCAGTCGCCTGTATTGTATGCTCGCTGTATCATACAGCAGTCGCCTGTATTGTATGCTCGCTGTATCATACAGCAGTCGCCTGTATTGTATCCTCGCTGTATCATACAGCAGTCGCCTGTATTGTATGCTAGCTGTATTATACAGCAATCGCCTGTATTGTATGCTCGCTGTATCATACAGCAGTCGCCTGTATTGTATGCTCGCTGTATCATACAGCAGTCGCCTGTATTGTATCCTCGCTGTATCATACAGCAGTCGCCTGTATTGTATGCTAGCTGTATCATACAGCAGTCGCCTGTATTGTATGCTCGCTGTATCATACAACAGTTGCCTGTATTGCACGCTCACAGTATTCTGGGCTGCAATTAGCTGTTTTCACTGATAAGGCTTTTATTTACCGCTTGATAAAAGTGTGGTCGTAGCCTCGCTGTGCTGCCGAGACGTTCGGGGGGGGGGGGGGGTAGGGGGGGGGGGTAGGGGGGGGGGGACGTTTTTGGTCTGGCAACATTTTTTGACAATCATGTGTATGCGTGCGCGCATACAGATACACACACGCACGCACGCACGCACGCACACACGTACACACACACACACACACACACACACACACACACACACACACACACACACACACACACACACACACACACACACACACACACAGGAGGACGATAGTAGGAGGCTACTGGATGACCTAGACAGACTGAGTGAATGGTCCAACAAATGGCTGTTGAAGTTCAACCCAAGTAAATGCAAAGTAATGAAACTAGGCAGTGGAAATAGGAGGCCAGACACAGGATACAGAATAGGAGGTGAAGTACTTAATGAAACGAACAGAGAGAAAGATCTAGGAGTTGATATCACACCAAACCTGTCTCCTGAAGCCCACATAAAAAGAATAACGTCTGCGGCATATGCGAGGCTGGCTAACATCAGAACAGCGTTCAGGAACCTGTGTAAGGAATCATTCAGAATCTTGTACACCACATATGTAAGACCAATCCTGGAGTATGCGGCCCCAGCATGGAGCCCGTACCTTGTCAAGCACAAGACGAAGCTGGAAAAAGTGCAAAGGTATGCCACTAGACTAGTCCCAGAACTAAGAGGCATGAGTTACGAGGAAAGGCTGCGGGAAATGCACCTTACGACACTGGAAGACAGAAGAGTAAGGGGAGACATGATCACTACCTACAAATTCTTAGGGGAGTTGACAGGGTAGATAAGGATAAACTGTTTAACACGGGTGGTACGCGAACAAGCGTTCACAGGTGGAGACTAGAGTACCCAAATGAGCCACAGGGACGTTAGAAAAAACTTTTTCAGTATCAGAGTAGTAAACAGATGGAATGCATTAGGCAGTGATGTGGTGGAGGCTGACTCCATACATAGTTCCAAATGTAGATATGACAGAGCCCAGTAGGCTCAGGAATCTGTACACCAGTTGATTGTCAGTTGAAAGGCGAGACCAAAGAGCCAAAGTTCAACTCTCGCAAGCACAAATAGGTGAGTACAAATAGGTGAGTACACACACACACATTAGCACACATGAGCACACTAGACAAACTAAAGGAATGGTCGAACAAATGGTTGTTGAACACTAGCCAGTCTAGTGGCATACCTTTGAACTTTTTCCAGCTTCGTCTTGTGCTTGACAAGGTACGGGCTCCATGCTGGGGCCGCATACTCCAGGATTGGTCATACATATGTGGTATACAAGATTCTGAATGATTCCTTACACAGGTTCCTGAAGGCTGTTCTAATGTTAGCCAGCCTCGCATATGCCGCAGACGTTATTCTTTTTATGTAGGCTTCAGGAGACAGGTTTGGTGTGATATCAACTCTTAGATCTTTCTCTCTGTCCGTTTCATTAAGTACTTCATCTCCTATTCTATATCCTGTGTCTGGCCTCCTGTTTCCACCGCCTAGTTTCAATACTTTGCATTTACTCGGGTTGAATTTTAACAGCCATTTGTTGGACCATTCACTCAGTCTGTCTAGGTCATCTTGTAGCCTCCTACTATCATCATCTGTTCCAATCCTCCTCATAATTTTTGCGTCATCGGCAAACATTGAGAGAAACGAGTCTATACCCTCTGGGAGATCATTTACATATATCAGAAACAGTATAGGTCCAAGGACTGACCCCTGCGGGACTCCACTCGTAACGTCTCGCCAATCTGAGACCTCACCCCCCTCTCACTAACTCGTTGTCTCCTGTTGCTTAGGTACTCCTTTATCCAATGGAGTACCTCCCCTTTCACTCCAGCCTACATCTCCAGCTTTTTCATTAGCCTCTTGTGTGGTACTGTATCAAAGACTTTCTGGCATTCCAAAAACATGCAGTCTACCCACCCTTCTCTTACTGGCCTGATTGTTGTTGCCTGGTCGTAGAATTCAAGTAACCCCTGTGAGGCAGGACTTGCCATCCCTGTGTGTGTGTGTGTGTGTGTGTTTGTGTGTGTGTGTGTGTGTGTGTGTGTGTGTGTGTGTGTGTGTGTGTGTGTGTTGTGTGTGTGTGTGTGTGTGTGTGTGTGCGCGTGTGTTAGAGAGAAATATATGTAGTAGACATAATAGAGGAAACATAGATTGGATAAAAAGGCGGGGTCCAAGAACTAATAGCTCGATTCTACAGGCACAAATAGTAAATACAAATAATAAATTCACATATACAGAATTAGAATAGCTAAATTTTGCTACTAAACACCATATCACGATGACAAAAAAAATAAGAGAGAGGGGTAGGCAGACTGCACATCCTCGACTTTCCGAAAGCCTTTGGTACTGTCCCGCAAAAGATATTCCTCAAACTAGAGAAGCAGACTAGTGTATGTGAACCAGTGCTCACGTGAGAGATATGGTGCTCCCCAGGAAGGGAACAAAGGAACATAATGAGAGGGGGAGATAGTGAAAAGGTAAAACAAAGGCAATACGACAATGGTTAGGTTAGGTTAGGTTAGGTACTAGAGCTCATTTCGTTCCCAGTGAGCTTGATACACTTCAGACGGGGTCTGAAAAAAAAAATAACTGCATGACTTTAACCCAGACAAACAACCCCAGATTGGGGAGGGGGACCTTCAACAAGCCGCCGGCTTCCTGTCCTCGTCGAGGCCACTATAGGATTAGTGGCCTCTCAGGCCTACACACTGAAGAGCAATCCTATGCCCGTCTCATCAACTGGTCACACCCTACACAGTCACATACGGTGGAAAGTGTTCAACTGTGGCCGCAGCAGAACAGTGTCACACACAGGCACACAGCATCGTAACAATGGCTACTCAGTCAGTCCTTATTAGTGTACAGAAAACATCAGCCAGCAGAGAGCAGGACTCGCCTACACTAGGTTTGCTGCCCCCTTTATTGGCAGCCAGGAACACTAGCCCCCACTCCCTCGCCCCCTCACACTCCCCCCTTTCAGAGGTGTGTCGTGAGGCCACACCATGCCTATAGATTACAGGTGTGTCGTGAGGCCACACCATGCCTATAGATTACAGGTGTGTCGTGAGGCCACACCATGCCCATTGATTAGAGGTGTGTGTCGTAAGGCCACACCATGCCCACATGGTATCATTTGTATCAACAAATGCAATTCAACTTCATATAGATAATGAATATTAGCAGATTAGCAATAAAAATGATGTATAGTATAGTATAGGCCAAAGTTCCTTGGCCTATACTAGACAAGAGACTCAACTTCATCATCCATATACAACACATAACTAAAAGGTTTCTAAAACAGTTGGTATACTCTCTAAGATCAGATATTATGTACCCTACTCTGCTCTCCTCTCACTCTATTATGCACTTATCTATCCCTATCTTACTTATGGTATCTGTGCCTGGGGTTCAACCTCTGCAAACTACCTCAAGCCCATCATCGTCCAGCAAAAATCTGCTCTCAGGACAATAACTAACTCTGCCTTCAGACAACACACAGCTTCCCTGTTCAAACCCCTAAACATAATAAACATAAAATCACTCCATACATTCTCTTGTGTAAATAACGTTTATAAAACCCTTTTTTTTTAAGTGCAAACCTGTTCTGAAACTCTTCCTGGACAGATGTAATAGAACCCATGCCCACCACACCAGACATAAATATCTCTTTGATATCCCCAGAGTCAAACTTAATCTATGTAAACACTCTATGTAAATAAAGGGACCTAGTCTATGGAACTCACTCCCTAATAATTTGAAAAGCTGTCCAACTTTTGCCTTATTCAAAAGTAAAACAAAAAATACCTAATTTCATCTTCATAGTTTTCTACCAAGTGCTTTATCTTCACACTTTATCTAGTGCTACTCAATCCCCCAATATTTGTATCTAAGCCATATTACTTTACCGTTGTAATCTTAGATATCATCTGATATCATGGTTGTTGTATTGAGTGCATATTCTACTGCATTATTCCTTGAAACTTTTCCTTGAAATGATCCTCATATTGTGCTTCAGTGAACCAATGTATAACCCTGAAATGTTATCCTCATGTACTTAGTTTCTAATCCTTGTTTCTTTATTGTGTATTGTTATTATTGTGTATTATTCTAATCTACTTTTGTGTTAAAATTTCTTCAATGCACCTGTAAATTTTTGTCAATTTTACTGTAATTATTCTACTTAAAATTTCTGTACCTGTAAAGAAAAGCTGTAAAGTACCTGTTAATATTTTTTATCAATTTTACTGTTAATTTATCTAAAATTTTCTGTTAGTTTAAGGACTTGCCCGAAACGCTATGCGTGCTAGTGGCTTTACAAGAATGTAAATTCAACTTAATTTCTATATTCTCTGTTAACCCCCAATGTACCTTCCTGTATATAAATAAATAAATAAATAAATAAATAAATAAATAAATAAATAAATAAATAAATAAATAAATAAATGTCTCAAACGTGAAGTGAATTAGTTAAGTGAATGAGCTTTGAGAGCAGAGACATAATACAAGTTATTGACAGGATATGGCAGTTATTGACTTGGCTCAAGATGCACTCTATTCACTGTTTGTGAGTTTAAGATGATTTGACGTCTTGATGTTCTAAAGGTTTACATTCTGGAGGCTCAAAAGCGTTTGGATGACGTGTAAGGAGGTCAAGAAGCACTCCATAAATGGATTGGGATTCAAACCGCTCGTTTGACAAGGTGGGACTTGAGAAGCACTCTTATGACGACGTTTTAAAGCACATCATTGACGGATTGGGAGCTCTCTAAGTGTTTCATTGACAAAAGGAGCTCAAAAAGCTCTGTTAAGAATGGAGGCTCAAGAACCACTCTGTTGACGAATTCTGCTAGAGAAGAACTTTGCAAGAATAACATTGCAGGACACATAAGTTATGTCCAGTGGGTATTATTGTCCTAATGTGTACTCTTTGCTACCTCCGTCAACCCACATCAAGCTGAACCTCTCGCCCCGTCAAGCTGAACCCCCCACCCCGTCAAGCTGAACCCCCCCACCCCGTTAAGCTGAACCTTCATCCCCCAACACAGCTCTGACTATGCTAGTCTCTTCAACCAGAAACATTGACTGTTAGTTCTGGTATTTGGGCATCACGGAGCAAAAGGACGTTTCTGATGATGGTGGTGAGCCCAAGTGAGCTTGATACCTGCTTGATGGGGTTCTGGGAGTTCTTCTACTCCCCAAGCCAGGCTCAACTTGTGAGAGCTTGGTCCACCAGGCTGTTGCTTGGAGCGGCCCGCAGGCCCACATACCCACCACAGCCCGGCTGATCCGGAACTTCTCTTAGAAAACAGTCCAGTTTTCTCTTGAAGATGTCCACGGTTGTTCCGGCAATATTTCTATAATTCTATGAGCTATAATGGATGTTATCACCAGGGCCAGTGTGGCCCACGCTCTTGCCAGGGCCAGTGTGGCCCACGCTCTCGCCAGGGCCAGTGTGGCCCACGCACTCTGGTCTTGAGGAAATATTATGGAGTGCCGGAGTAACTTTCTCTCCTTGTTGGTTTATTATTGATCAATATGTTTACTGCTGTGTCCTGGGTGATACACTTGCTGGCTGGACGGTTATTAATCCTTGGTGAGACAACTCTGGCCGTAAGCTTGGAGTGGCAACTCAGCTGTAAGCTTGGCGCCCAAACACGACCGTATTTGCAAATCTAAAAAATCAAGTTAATAAACAAGAATAAATGAGAGCTTCAGATAGGTGGGTTCACTCGTGTTATTTAATCGTTATTTCAAACAATCAGCTGCGTTGTCTGGCAGTGTTTTTGGTGTTAGTATTTAACGTAATAACGTAATTCCCAAATTTTGAGACATTTGCATAGAAGTAATTATAAATCTACACGGTATTTAAAAATATATATATTATTACACTGGTTTTTTTTCTATTAAAAGCAATATAATTTAGCACTCCAATATATTTTTTTGTTTATAAAACTAATATTTTTGACCCCATGAAAGCAAGAATGAGTGACAATATTGTTTGCTTGTTATGGGGTTGAGAGGAGTGGATTCACTGGCCAGGAGCGGGGCGTGTGTGGTGGGGCTGACCTTATGGTCACAGGTGATCCCAGCTCTTCCCTCCTCCACCTGCTGTCACAACTACACTCTTTTTCCACCACCGACGAGCTCCGTACCTCCTCCACCAGGTCCCAGGCTACTACAAGCCCCTCTAAACCATGCAGTAAACTACTCTGAATACTGTGTGAGTTTACAGTAGCGATTATTTGTTTTTCACTCATGATGTGAGCGTCGCTGCTGCCTTTTAAGGTAAGAGTGACTCACTGATGTCCTTCGGCCGCCTGGTGCTTTAATGGGATTTAACTATGCTATTTCCCTCTCACCCTTGTCATTTTGTTGTAGTCAGTACTACTCTCACGCTAGTAATTAGTTTTAGTATTAGTTTGTTAGATTATAGCTAGTTTTGGTTCTGTGTTGGGCTTTAAGCCTATCAACCGCGGAAGATTTATTGAGGCCATTACACTGGCCTACTGATCTACTACCAAGATGGTTTATACATAATTTATATATATTGAAGAATATATATTGAAGAATTGAAACAGGAATTTCCTTAAGTACTTTCGTATATTAATACAACTTCAGAAGGAATCATTCCTTCTGAAGATGTATTAATATACGAAAGTACTTAAGGAAAGGAATGATTCCTTCTAAATATGTATTAATATACGAAAGTACTTAACGAAATTCCTGTTTCAATTCTTCCTCCGTGGTCTGACACTGTCACATTTTTCATCACGTGTTAATTTTCGTAATTTACACACACACACACACACACACACACACACACACACACACACACACACACACACACACACACACACACACACACACACACACACACACACACATGTGTGTGTGTGTGTGTGTGTGTGTTCACCTAACACTAAACTGGAAAAGGTTCAAAGGTTTGCCACCAGACTAGTACCCGAGCTGAGAGGTATGAGCTACGAGGAGCGACTGCAGGAATTAAACCTCACTTCGTTGGAAGACAGAAGAGTTAGGGGGGACATGATCACCACATTCAAGATTCTCAGGGGAATCGACAGGGTTGATAAAGACAGGCTGTTTAACACAAGGGGCACACGCACTAGGGGACACAGGTGGAAACTGAGTGCCCAAATGAGCCACAGAGATATTAGAAAGAACTTTTTTAGTGTCAGAGTGGTTGACAAATGGAATGCATTAGGAAGCGATGTGGTGGAGGCTGACTCCATACACAGTTTCAAGTGTAGATATGATAGAGCCCATTAGGCTCAGGAAACTGTACACCTGTTGATTGACGGTTGAGAGGCGGGACCAAAGAGCCAGAGCTCAACCCCCGCAAGCACAACTAGGTGAGTACAACTAGGTGAGTACACACACACACACACACACATATATATATATATATATATATATATATATATATATATATATATATATATATATATATATATATATATATATATATATATATGTGTGTGTGTGTGTTTGTGAATGTTATTAGATTCGTGTTAGAATCATTAATCTTACCCTTTCGGTCATATTCAACAAGATATGTTTACAAGAAAGACTGCTACCAAAATACACTAATATATTTTGTGTCATATCACCTCACCCAAAAACAAATATAAGCATGAAACAATGTAAAAATTGTCTTTGAAAATGTAAGAAGTGTAATGGTCCCCCAAGCCAACATGCACCAGAAAACTCTTTACCCCTGTAAGATTCGAACCCGGTCAACCAGGGCCTCCATGCTCCTTGGCAGTACCAACTGTACAAAAATGTTGCGAAGTCGTAAGGCCTAGCTATAACCCCAACACCCGAAAGCACTCGTGGCATTATTGGGCACAGCTATTTCATCGCGGAAATATGGGGCCTGCTGAGTGGGCAGCACTTATGGATCGTAGTCCGAATGGCCCTGGTTCGATTCCCGGCGGGGGCGGAGACAAATGGGCAGAGTTTCCCCTCACCCTGATGCCACTGTTCACCTAACAGTAAATAGATACCTGGGAGTTAGACAGTTGATACGGGCTGCTTCCTGTGTGTGTGGGTGTTAGAGAGAAATATATTTAGTAGATATAATAGAGGAAAATAGATTGGTTAGAAAGGCGGGGTCCAAGAGCTAATGGCTCGATTCTGTAGACATAAACAGTAAACACAGATATGAACTCATTTCCTAACATATTGTAAGCTGAAAGCCTGCACTGTGCTGAGCCCGTCCTCTCACCTTGCCTCACCGGACTTTAAACGATGCACAAAACCGGCGATCCTCAGCCCGTTCTCGCCAACGTTCCTAGTGTCAAGAAACTGTGGTACTGAAGTGCCCTATTCTAACCTGCCAGAGGACCCACCAGTAGAAAATGGGACATTATGTCACTTTCGCGAGCCGCCACCATTCTCCAGTAGAACAGTTTTCGGTCTTAGGTAAAGTATACGTCAAAATGCGATGTACTATTAGGAGGACGGGCTGCCCTAACCCACCTTATCCTAGCGACTCACACATAGAAAACGTGATTGTTGCTGAGTTGCTGTGATTTATAGTACCACGTTATTTGTCCGTTGGGAATTT
>WNGS01004511.1:24750807-24768977 GCA_020271785.1 Procambarus virginalis | reverse complement strand
TTCAAAACTGCTAAAAACTACATAAAGCACATTCCCATTTTTAGATCATGAAAAGTCACAGGGGGTCGCTGTAAATGCCAATATTTCTTTAATGGTGGCAGAGGGGCCGACCCCGACTGACCTGTGTTTCTTACTAACACCCCTTATGGCATTGTGGAAAGTTCGATGAAGCAGTCTAACCTCCTACTTTGCACAGACAGACAAACATTCTGTGTTATAAATATAGAGTTTTATCTCTTATCTGCCTTGTTTATCTGTTTCTCTTTCCGTGTGCCTCCCTTCCTCCCTGCACCCCCACCATCATGGAAGCAAAACTATTATTATAATCTTGACCATAAGACTAAGCATTACCCGCCTGAGATATGCTGAGGCAAATAGTCTCAATTATGCTCAGGGGACAAGGCGGCCAGGGAGCGGCGTCAATACTGACGTGGGCTGGCCAGGGGTCTCTGCCCCCCCCCCACCCCCCCAGACACACTTTTTGTGCTCTTGTTACCATAGAGAGACAGACAGACACAGACAGACCGATCAAGAAGCTACCAGACTGATCAAAAAGCGACCAAATATAGTTACATTCTTGCCAGAATTACGAGAGCCTCCGACGCTGAGCATGCAGTGTTTTGTACTGCGTAAGTCCTTCCCCAGAACCCCTTCGTCTCCCTCCCTGTAACAAAACACAACTGTCTATCTCACAACACAGTCGTCAGAATTTGTCTACTTTGCCTCATTCCTGTGCGCCTCAGTGTTCCATAATCCCCCTCCCCCCCCCCCGACACTATCCATCCTTGACCTGTCGCATACCAAAAGTGCACCAGCACCGTCTGGTGGCACTGGCAGGACTGAGTGCCAGACATGGCACCCAATCACGTAGACATTGTCTGATACAACACCTGTTAACACTGGGAGGTTTGTGGCTCAATAGCCCTCTCACGCTATACTGTAGAGAAACATCTCTTAACACTCTCTGTATGGTCCAGACAGAAAAAAATATGCATGCTGGTTAGTACTGTGAAAGTATTTCAATCACAGGAGTGCTCAGCAACTCACTACACTATAGACGTCTTAACAGATGTTTAGCCTTTTTCGCGGAGGACACAAGAAAAGTAATTAAGCTGGTTTGTATTTTAAACGAGTCTGTGGAAGACGAGAACACAAAAAACTGAATTAAACAAAGGAAGTGAGAGGCTTCGGTTATGCTTAATACTTTCTCTTCAGATTGTCTCATTTTGTACGCGTGTGTCTTTGCAACAGAATGTCTTTGCAACAGTATGTCTTTGAAACAGTGTGTCTGTGCAACAGTACGTCTTTGCAACAGTATGTTTTTGGTCGTCTTTGATATTTATGTACAAGCTTGATTTGAAGCCTCGTGAGTTTAGGCCGTTGTGTTATTGTGTGGTCTGCAGTAATCGCTAGACCATTTTGCGTGACCTTTCGTCTGTAGTGACAACAATACCAATTTAGCGTGATATATCCTCCCTCAATGTGCCCTTGCGCGTCTGTTTTGTTAATGTCCAAGAACTCTCTAATTTCCTTCATTAAACTAATTAATTTCAATGACTATTTTTGTCCTGGAGTGCTTCACAACAAACTCGTATCATGTATCCAGACTGTCCGTCAGTGGGTATAATGCTTAACTTATTACACGCCTTGAAGCCTTTAGGAACCTGCCTTCAGGTATTACATTTAAACCCAAGAGTAGAGTGGTTGGTGTAGGCTACACCGCCGCCAGCCACGCTGTAGCTTACTCTACCTTCCCACCTGGTAAACTACACTCCTTATTCTTACCCGGTACACTATTCTAAACCTTTTTCTATAAGTACACTTTTCTGTAGCGAAGTGATTATCAGAATCTGCTCACAGCCGCTTGGGCCCGAGTTTGACTCACAGGCAGGGCGAGACTTACGAGCACGTGTCCTTTACTCCTGACTCCTCTGTTCACCTAGCAGTAATAAGTATTTGGGTAATATCTATAGTAATAGGTCCATTGTTGTAGGTTGTATCCCCCGGCACTAGGTGAACCTCAATAAGCCTCAACGGCTTCCTATAGTCCCCGACAGTGGGAAACGTTTCTTCCCTTTTGGTGCACAAACTATTTCCTATCCTCACTAATGTATTATCCTTCTCTATACTTATTCAGCGTTGTTTATTATCCTGTGGCATTGTGCTGTATAAACAGAGCTTCTCAACCCTCTAGTGTGTACACTCTCCTCCAGCTCAGCACTGTGTTGCCATGCCGTCCCTCCTGTCCGATACCTTGCGTCCCAGCGCTCGCTACACCCCACCTGCGTCTGTCTTGACTCTTACACCCCACCTGCGTCTGTCTTGACTCTTACACCCCACCTGCGTCTCTCTTGACTCTTACACCCCACCTGCGTCTCTCTTGACTCTTACACCCCACCTGCGTCTCTCTTGACTCTTACTCCCCACCTGCGTCTCTTGACTCTTACACCCCACCTGCGTCTCTCTTGACTCTTACTCCCCACCTGCGTCTCTCTTGACTCTTACACCCCACCTGTAGCGGTCAAGACAGATGTATTTATCACTACACTTGACCTGAGTCTGTGTCTGATGTTTATCTTGACTGCTACACCAGGCTAACCGACCAACACTGCTGCAGGTGTGGCCGGCTTTTGACCGCCCAGCAATGCACTCCAGCTGCATATCACACAGCGCTGCCTTAATATACAAATATCAGCAGACATCATTAGTCGAGTCGAGCAGCGTCTGCAAACATTTGCTTATTTCTATCCACATGACAAAGAAAATTGTTGCTGAAATGAGAATGCAACTTAATATACCGTTTCATTGCCAATTATAAACGGGGAGAAAACGTTTGCATGATAAGCGGTGTTTGCCCTGTGCGGCTGCGCTTCGCGACTCAGAGTGCTTGTTTTGTTTTTGGAATCTCGCAGATATAAACAAGAAATTGAAAATTATTTATGTGTTTGTAAATTATTTTGTTGTAGAGCATATATAAATATCCCTCAAAGACATTGGCCTGTCTGTGTCCAACAGACACACGGCGTTAAAACGCAATTTTTTCCCCAGTTTAACGTTGATACTAGGTCAAAAGTACAGAAAACGTCGTGGTTACGTTGTGTGACTTCTGGGTGCGTCAGTGCTAATTGTTTTTCCTTATTTCATGTATTATCTGTGTATGTGTGTATATTAGTATATTCTCACCTGATGTCTCGCAAGTAACTCACTAACACACACACACAAGGAAGTCACAGCAAGGTGGTATAACTATAAAATCTTTGGAGCAGGATGATGGGATCGAACCAGCGTCCTGAGTAATCCCAGACGTGCACCAATGATTTTCTAACACTTGCTCATCCTCATTATTTATAGGTAATGTGGCCAAGGCAAGTTGTTGGTGCTAACCTCATGCATGGTTGATACTACCGTCAGGATCAGAGGAAATATGCCGGATCTTAACTGTTAGGATTAGTGGTGTGTGCGCACTCGTATAATTAGGCTTCTGGGGTCGAGCTTCAACTTTCTGGTCCCGTCTCTTAACCTTCAGGAGGAGTTTGGTTCCAAAAATGCAATAAATGAAAACTCGTTCGATTTCAATCAAACTTTTTTGACAAGTTCTATATGAAAAGTGTTTCATCTGGTCCAAGTTTCAGCATCGTAGCATAAATAGGAAGGGAGAAAAAAAATATTGAAGTACGTGTGAAAATTATGCCAAAATGGTCAAAAACGATTATCAAACAAAAGTGTCAACTGAAATCATAGCTATGACTCTGCTATCACAATAGCATATATTAAACAAATATTATAATTAGTTTAATTGGAAAAAAATTAAGTTAAATTTTTTTTTCAATTTTTTTTCTTTTTTATCGGACGATTTGCATAAAACTTACACACCTGACTGCACATAAGCCTATCTGTAAGGGTGCCAATTTTGGAGAAAATTGGTTGATGTCAACCTCAGCCACAGATTTTAGAACCTTAGACTTTATTATTTGCTGTTTTTTTCAATTAACATAAACGTTTACAAAACTTTTTCATTTTTTTTTCAATTTACATGAAACTTACACAATATATGTGGAGGGCATGTCTCTACATTTGGTAGACAACTTTTTTCTCTAAGTTCATTTATTGATTTTATAATAGCAATAAACATGCCATATTTGCATAATTTTGGGGGGAACTTTGAAAATTTGTATTAGGAAAACTAAAGATGTTTTGGAAATTATCTAACTAGCGAACCTTTATTATATGCTAATGTGTCAGAAAAGTGTCACAGAATAATTATATCTGAAACGTGTGTTCTGAAGTGTAGACTTGAAAATGTGTAAAAAACGTTGAAAAAAATCTCCCTTTCTATTTACGCTGCAGTACTGAAACTTGGGACAAATTCAGCACTTTTCATATACAACTAGTCAAAAAATATTGGTTGACATTGAACAACTTTTCCGAAACTGTTCTATCGCCCCCTTCAATCGAGTTGAGTTCAGATGGGTGTATGTGTGTGTACTCACCTAATTGTGCTTGCGGGGGTTGAGCTCTGACTCAACCCCAGTGTGTGTGTGTGTGTGTGTACTCACCTAGTTGTATTCACCTAGTCGTGCTTGCGGGGGGTTGAGCTTTGGCTCTTTGGTCCCACCTCTCGACTGTCAATCAACTGGTATACATATTCCCAAGCCTATTGGGCTGTATCATATCTACATTTGAAAATGTATGTGGAGTCTGCCTCCACCACATCGCTGCTTAATGCATTCCATTTAACTACTCTGACACTGAAAAAAATCTTTATAATGTCTCTGTGGCTCATTCGGGTACTAAGTTTCCACGTGTGTCCCCTTGTTCCTGTTCCACCCATGCTAAATAGTTTGTCCAAACTGTCAATTCCTCTAAGAATTTATAAGGTATTTTTTTTAAAGTGTGTGTGTGCGTGCGTGCGAGCTGGCACTGAGTCAAGTGTGAGCATCACACACGGCGCGCCTGCACCTATAGTCTGCTGCACCACCGGACAGCGTTTACCATGCACACGATTAAGGCCGCCTCCACGAATAACACACATTTATCAGCCATAAAGTTTTGCCTGCTTATAGTCACACGGCCGTCACGCCCCCTGACGTTACCATGCAGGGGCATTAATGTACACACTGCAGTCCCGCAGCCCCACCACAACAGCGGCGCCACCACCCTTGTCACTGGCCCGGCTGCCTGCCTGCACAACATCACACCCCCGCCGGAAATTGACGTTACTTACTAAAATCATTCTGAAGGGACTTCTGGAAACAATAATCAGAGGTTTATCTCCTGTCTTGCACGGGTTCACCAGACAAGGTAGCCATAGTGATAAACATTCATAAAAATACAAGAATAAAGGATACCATAAAACCCTATTGGTCCTACGAGGCAGTTCCTATTGGTCCATACGAGGCAGTTCCTACTTATATTAACCCAAACTCATTCATATATATGTCTAACCTACGGATGACACAATCAAGTGATCCTACATATATTATGTTCTCAGGTAATTTGTTCCAAAGTCAGCAATCTTTTTCAATCCAATATTTACCAGGTCTTTCCTGAATAGAAATTTATTAAATTTACATCCATTGTTTCGTGCTCTACTTTGTGTTGATGTATTTAAAACCTTGTAGAGCCTTTCATACATTTATTTACATGAATTATGTCATCTCTTACTCTGCCTTTCGCAGGCCCCTAGTAGCCTCGCGCGCTCATTTGCTCCGCTAAGACCGTAAAGTTTTGAACATTGTCGTGTTGTTGGTGCGAGACGCGGTAGAGAGATTTGGTAATAAAAACCCACATTTACCCAGATTTTCCCGCCTGGCGGTTAGTTCGTCACTTACGCCCTTTGTAAGTCTTCCGGTGGTTGTTCCGGGGTGGTGGCAGCTTCCCGCGTCACGCCCTCGCCTCCTCTCACAGATGACCTTGCCACCAATTCCGTATTTGCTCCGAAGAGCGTGACTGACTCTGAGCTTGTGCGCTACCTGTGCCGGGCACTTACATTAAAAGAGATCCTAATGTCTTCAGTACCGTGCGTAACTCTTGACTGATTTTCTGATTAATTTGTATTCCTCCGCCTTCCCTCCATGTCTGTTTGTGTAGGCTGTATGGTATAAGAAAAGATGGCTTCCGGCAATGACTACAGCACCCCTCCTGTGCCAGGTAAGTCCACTACGAGCTCACCATAACCCGTGCTACTTGCCCCGCTCCTGTGCCAGGTAAGTTACGGGCTCACCATAGCCCGTGCTACTTGGAACTTGTTCCGAGTAGCTGAGTCTATAACAACAACAACAACAACAACGGCAATGACTGCTGAGTGAACGGACAGTTTAGGATTGGTGCTCAAGCATCCGCCCCCTGTCCAGGGCTCGAACCTGAGTTGATATCATTAGCCTGCTGTAGGCTGAGCGCGCTATCACAGTCCCACGTTGTTGGTTATTTCTCAGTCATACGTTCTGGCACCTCTCCTTACACTGTTTTATATAAATTATATAATTTTGAACAGCCCCGAAGGTTGTCGCAGCAGTGGCGCGCCGCGCCCATGTTACCATGAGGCTTCTCAGGAATGCCATTAAGGCAAACTCGTAATTAATTATACTCTGCATTATCCAAAATGTAGTTGAATAGAATACTGATTACCCAGGTGTCTATGATGGTAATTTCAATAACAATTTCCCCACGCTCAGCTAAACCACTGTGGTAATACGCGGTTTAGTCAAATTACCTTGAACGCTGGAGTGGCTGCCGTGGCTCACTGCCCTGGCAGGTGACGCTAAGGCTGGGAACGTCGGGGCACAACACAGAATTCCGTCTTTACCACGCCGGGTAAATGCAGCGGCGGGAAGAAGATGCGAGACCGGGCAAGCGTAGCCTTGTAATTTTGTAATACGTATGACGAGGCTGCGCTCGTGCATGTGGACCAGGCTTCATGTATAATGTCGGACACCGCTCAGCATGTATGGATTCTCGACCTACAGTTATGTGCGCTATATTTTGAAAGAGGATCCAGCAGGAATATGTACTAAGGTGCTATTCATTCTTGAGAAATATATATATATATATATATATATATATATATATATATATATATATATATATATATATATATATATATATAATATGCGTCAAGGTTGAATGGTTCCCAAGCTAACATGCGTCAGAAAACTCTTTACACCTGAAGGATTCGAACCGGGACAGCCAGGGCTCCATGCCCCTTGGCGTGACCAGTACTATTACCACTAGGCCACACTGACTGTACAAAAAGGATCGGAGTCGTTTGACCCTTAACCTAATTCCCGACAGCTCCCTGTGTCCTTTTTGGGCACAGATATTTCGTCAAATCACTTTATCATGCTGGGGCCACGTGTGTATAATATAATATAAATTATAATATATATATAATATATATATATATATATATATATATATATATATAGTGTCGTCGTCAACGTCGCGCGAGGAGTGTTGTCAACGCCTACGTCGACCGTGCTCTCAGCCACAGCTCAGGATGGAAGCAAGTCGATAAAAACTCTGTAGGGTACGGCAGGCAGTCCTAGTCAACAACGGCTTCTCTAATGGTTTTGTTGAAGACATCATAAAAAGAAAGGTGAAATGCCATGCAACCTCTGAAGAGTCAACTAACACAACACCTGTACCCCCTATTAGACTATTTTACAGGAACTTCTTTTCGACGGCTCATAAAACGGAGGAAAGGGTCCTGAAATATATTGTTGATAGGAACGTTATCCCTACAGACAAAAATCAGAAAATACAATTGACGATTTACTATAAAACCAAGAAAACGGCCAGCTACTCATGAAGAACTCTCCAGACACCAAGCATAACGCCTTAAAGGAAACCACTGTCGTCTATGCCTTCAAATGCCCACTTGGGGACTGTAAGTCCCAAAGAATTCAGTATATAGGCAAGACAACAACGTCTCTTTCCAGGCGATTAACAATGCATAAACAACAGGGCTCCATCATGGAACATATAATCTCTTCTCACAATCAGACCATCACCAGAGAAATCTTAACAAACAACACAGAAATCACCGATAAATACAGCGATAGCAGGCGGCTCGACATCTGCGAGGCACTGCACATCAAAAAGTCAACACCAGCCATTAATGCACAACTATATTCTACCCACTTCAAGACTCCGAACCAATATAGAAGCAATAGGCCTTCTGCAGTTACTTTCATTCTTATGTTTTTATACCCATTGATTCGTGTTCTGTTTTATGTAAATGTCAATCACCTCACCCATATATATATATATATATATATATATATATATATATATATATATATATATATATATATAATGTTAATATTAATATCGCGAGTTCATTCGATATTATTTATTGTGACCTGTAGCTCGGTCCGCTCACAAGTGAATGGCCCCGGGGTTGATTCCCAAGCAATACAAGACCTCTGAGTGCATTTCCGTACACCTGATTCCGCTGTTCACCCAGCCGTACACAGGTACCCGAGAGTTGGGTAACTGTTGTGCACTGCATTCTGAGAAAGGTTGGTAGATGGCTTAACGGGACATGGGTTAACTTTGCTGATGATGGTGCTTGTATGGGGGTGCACGCAGCACTTCCGTCAAAAAATAAACGTTGTAGATATCAGTGTGATAATTCGTACTTACTTTTGAGCCAATCTGGTTGCCGCACTGGCCGGTCTGCAGGTGGAGAATTTCCCTCATGGTGTGTGTTGGTCGGTATGGACTAGACTAGTGTTACTACAGGACCCGACCAGCTCGTTCGTGTCTTGACGCGACGGTGTCTGGCGGTGAAGTGCAGGAGAGCTGCTCGGCCAGGCTGAGGTCACCCTCGCTCCTGCTCTCCCTAACCCCCCACGTCCCGCCCACCTTCATCACACTCATGCCCACCCCTGACCACCCACACCCGCCCACCCTCATCACATCCATGCCCACCCAAATCTCCTTCCCGCCCACCCTCATCACATCCATGTCCATCCCGGTGGGATGGTCCCCGGTGCTGTACCGCACCGGGGACCAGCTTCGCTACCCTACGCTAAGTACCTCCCATAAAGTTTGAACAAAATAACATACATAATATTACAAATCTACGGTATACATATAGTATTATAAATATTAAATATATAAAAATATACATATAACTTTATAAAGAGTTAAAAGGACTGACATCAACAAGTGATCCACACAGTAAACCACAAATACAACAATACATCAGACAATGGAGAGATGTGGCGAGTGCTCGGGAGTACTGGGAAAACGTAATGTAGGCGTAACGTGTTGCATCTGTAACATGAGATTTCACCTGGGCTGTACAGAAGTATCTCCAGGATGCACAAAAAGGCAAGGAATTTACTGGGTCTGCAAAGATGACAGATTAATGTTAGAGAACATAACTAAACTGATGAAAAACATTCCCGAGTCACAGAGATTACCATTCACAGACAAGCTACCAGTGATATATGCAGACTGGGATAAGACAACATTGGTTAACGACCAAAACCCAGGAACAGATAGTTTAGAGAACCGCAGCAGTAATGTGGAGGAAGAGGGTATTGTAGTACATAATAGCAGCAATATTGCAGAGTCAGGTAATATAAACGATGTGAGCAACAGTGAGACAGAGTGCATAAATGAAGGAATTGGGACGAAAAGCGGAGATGGCTCCAATAAAGAGGTAGACAAGACAGACACAGATATAAATACTTGAAAAACGCAAAACCGGAACACATTTGCAAATTCTACGCTAAAGGAATATGCAAATATGGAAAATTAGGAACAAAATGCCATTTTCTGCATCCTCGAAAATGCAGGAACATGTTGGCGAGGGGTACATGCCGTTTTGGAACAGGGTGTAGATACTTCCACCCCAAATTATGTCAATTTTCAATTAGGGACAAAAAATGCTACAATCTTCAGTGTCCGGAATTCCACGTGAGAGGTACACAACGTTATAGACGGGAAGATCAGTATGACACTACTGGCAATTTTTTAGAGGAAGGCAGAAACAGAGCAGAAAATATAAGAGAGAGGAACAGTCAGATGGAACCACCACAGGATTACAGAGGGGAAGGGAGATACCCACAAGTCTGGAATACACATTACCAACAAACACACAGGTACTACACCACACAACACTCGCCCCACTACCGAAACTGGACGAATCACTTCGAAAACAACACACCCTGGACGCAAACACAGTGGCCCCCTTACCAGAGCCTCAGATATTAACACCAAGTAAGGCATCCAGCACTTCCACTACCACGATAACATCATTTATATTTGCCAACATTCAAGGTATAAAAACACGCAAATCCAACAAAGTTCACTTTATAGATGGTCTCCTTCATGAGGCAAATGCAGTGTTTGCAGCCCTAACAGAAACCCACACAAAGGACTACCATGATGGTGAAATATGGATCTCAGAGTACAATCTTTTCAGATGTGATAGGAAACACCGGCTTCAGGGTGGGGTCAGCCTATACATCAAAGACACACTCATCTGTACTGAGCTGCTAAACACCTCGAATGATATGGTGGAAGTGCTGATAATCAAAATAGAGATTATAAATGTAGTTATTGTCCTTGTATATAAGTCACCGGAGGCAAACCCTCAGCAGTTTAAAGACCAACTAATGAAAGTAGAACACTGCTTGGAAAACCTCACAAATCCAGCTCCGAACATCATTCTGCTTGGGGACTTCAACCTACGGCACCTGAAATGGAAGCACCTGGCTAATACAGTAATATCAGAAAGAATACCAGGAAGTAGCCTTAATGAACAGGCACATGCAAATGACCTGCTACGGATGTGCGACAGGTTTGCCTTAAACCAGCAAATAGTAGAACCAACCAGGAAGGAGAACACGCTGGACCTCATTTTCACTAATAATGATGAATTGATCAGGAACATAATGATTACAAATACCTGTTACTCAGATCACAACTTAATTGAAGTTATGACAACCATGGGGAATAGACCTTCAAAACCAGTCCAGATTCCCGGTGGAGGAGATTTCAGCAAATTCAACTTCAATAATAAACAGATAAACTGGGAGCAAATAAACCAGGACTTCACAGAAATAAACTGGGAAGAACAGCTAGGAAATGCGAACCTGAACCAGTGCCTGGAAAAAATAAGCTCAGTAGCACTAGAAATATGTACAAACCGCATCCCCCTAAGAAAAAAGAGGAAGAGATGCAGATTGGAACGAGAACGTCGTTCCCTATATAGGCGAAGAAAACGAATCGCGGTACAACTTGAGAGTCGCACCCTATCTCAGGAACGGCGAAGAAGGTTAGGTAGCGAAATAGGAAAAATTGAACTCAAGCTACAAGAATCATACAAAACGCAGGAGAGGGAAAGAGAGCAAAAGGCCATCAGTGAAATAGAGAGAAACCCGAAATATTTTTCTCCTATGCAAAATCAAGATCAAAAACCACATCTAGTATCGGGCCCCTGCGAAAGGAAGATGGAACTTTCACCGATGACAACAAAGAAATGAGCGAGCTACTGAGGAAGCAATACGACTCTGTCTTTAGCGAGCCATTAAACGCACTAAAGATCGATAACCCAAATGAATTTTTCATGGATATGATACCAACATCAAATCATATATCAGACGTCACCCTATCCCCACTGGATTTTGAAGAAGCCATAAACAGTATGCCTATGCACTCCGCACCAGGCCCGGATTCTTGGAACTCCATATTCATCAAGAACTGTAAAAAACCACTATCGCAGGCCCTTCACATTCTGTGGAGACAAAGCCTAGATACTGGCGTTATTCCTGATATACTAAAAACAGCAGAGATAGCACCACTTCATAAAGGAGGAAATAAGGCAGAGGCAAAAAATTACAGACCGATAGCACTAACATCGCACATCATAAAAATTTTTGAGAGAGTGCTAAGAAGTAAGATCACAAAATACATGGAATCACAGCATCTCCATAACCCCGGACAACATGGTTTCAGAACAGGGCGCTCTTGCCTGTCGCAGTTGCTGGACCACTATGATATGGCATTAGATGCTATGGAAGACAAACAAAACGCTGATGTAATTTACACAGATTTTGCAAAAGCTTTTGATAAATGTGACCATGGTGTTATTGCCCATAAAATGCGCTCAAAAGGAATTACCGGAAAAGTAGGCAGATGGATCTACAATTTCCTGACCACAGAACCCAATGTGTAATAGTCAACAAAATAAAATCCAACCCGTCAACCGTTAAGAGCTCAGTCCCCCAGGGTACTGTGCTTGCTCCAGTACTTTTTCTCATCCTTATATCGGACATAGACAAGAACACAACCTATAGCACTGTATCATCCTTTGCAGATGACACTAGGATCTTCATGAGAGTAGGCAACATAGAGGACACGGCGAACCTCCAGTCAGATGTAGATCAGGTCTTTCTATGGGCTACAGAAAATAATATGGTGTTTAACGAAGACAGTTCCAGCTCATGCGCTATGGAAAAATGAAAATATAAAAACTGAAACCACGTACAAAACTCAGGCAAATCATAACATAGAACGAAAGGCAATGTAAAGGATCTGGGTGTACTCATGTCGGAAGACCTTACCTTTAAAGAACACAATAAAGTAGCCGTCACAACTGCAAGAAAATGACAGGTTGGATAACAAGAACTTTTCACACTAGAGATGCTATACCGATGATGACACTTTTCAAAACGCTTGTGCTCTCTAGAGTGGAGTACTGCTGCACAATGACAGCCCCTTTCACTGCGGGTGAAATTGCTGACCTGGAGAGCGTGCAGAGATCCTTTACTGCTAGAATCCACTCGGTAAAACATCTAAACTATTGGACCGACTAAAGAGCCTAAATCTGTATTCCCTTGAGCGCAGGCGGGAGAGATACATAATAATTTACACGTGGAAAATATTAGAGGGGCTGGTCCCAAACCTGCACACAGAAATAACATCACATGAGACCAGAAGACATGGCAGGATGTGCAGAATACCCCCGTTGAAAAGCAGAGGTGCAACTGGTACTCTGAGAGAGAACTCTATCAACATCAGAGGCCCGAGACTGTTCAACACGCTTCCACTACACATAAGGGACATAACTGGCAAACCCCTCACAGTGTTCAAGAGAGAACTGGATAAGCACCTCCAAAGGATACCTGATCAACCAGGCTGTGACTCATACGTCAGGCTGCGAGCAGCCGCGTCCAACAGCCTGGTTGATCAGTCCAGCAACCAGGAGGCCTGGTCGATGACCGGGCCGCGGGGACGATAAGCCCCGGAAGCACCTCAAGGTATCCTCAAGGTAAGGTNCTTAAATCAGAACTTATTTTAGAGATCTTCACATTCACGGTTATATTATATACACCCAAGCTACAATAATTATCTTCTTTCATTACACGAATCAAAATAGACAACATTCAAGTCTCATGGTGATAGCCCAGGATTGAATCGTGGATCAGGAGAACCTATACTTTATCCAGGGTCCCACTGGCACCAAAGGATTCAGAAATATTTCTCCTCTTGGGGGCAGGGGCTGGGGGACTTCCAAACATATGGTGATTATATAAGGGGATACTGCTGCAATAGCTTTGAATGTATAGCAATGTGTATTCAACACAGATTACTGGTAAAGACAACATCTGGAATAAGAACCCGTTATAGACTATAACCTTCCCCCCCCCCCAAAGTCAAATGGTAAAACATTGCCAATAATTTGGATTTTCAGAAAGACCAGATTCGAACATGGCTATTGACCCAAAATAATCATCGCTAAAGGCGGAGGCCAGGAGCTGATCCCCCAAATACGATTCCCCTTTAATTCCATACACCAGTATGGAACCAGTATTTAATTCCATACTGATTTAGCGCCATCAGATAATTGTGACAATTACGGATAATTCAACAAGTTCGGTGGCTCTAAGGTGAAGGATATTGATCTATAGAGCCAAACAAACACAATACATTATATGGTATAGATATATACAGAGACAAATGGTGGGGGAGAGGGACCTTTGACAAGCCGCGGGCTTCCTATCCTCGTCGAGGCCACTAGAGAGATAGTGACCCTCAGAAAATCAGTTAAATTCTGATAATGTTAGTTGAAATATCGATTATTTTCTTAACTATGATGTAGCAATGTAAGAAAAAAACACTTAAATTGAAAAAAATCGTGGGGATAATAAAACAAATATTACCACTTATGCAAATGAGGGTGTGGCCTGACATCACCAAAATGTGCAGAGGTACTAAGAGAGAGGTGGTGGGCGGAGGGGAACAGCGAGCCATGGGCGTCCACCTGCGGACTGAGCGCAGTGCATGATGTTGCAGGTGCAGCCAGGGCGCTCCAGGGCCTGTGGGCGGAGAGGGCGTGGACAGTTGTTCAGGCGCGCAAGTATGGCGGCCACTATAAGATACCTTCTGGGTCTTAACTCACGCAGCTTCCATTATCGCTGAATGTTTCCAGACACTAAAGGCATTTATTTAACGCCTGTACCCTCTACAGGTTGACCAAGCCATCATCATGCAGAGTAACATACGTACAATGTCGTGCCTATGAACAATACATCGTATGTTTCGTACACTTTAACAAAATATATCTTATCCTAATCTAGACCTAGTTACATACAAGGGATAATAACTCCGCACATTAAACATTCAAATTGCCTAAGTTGATAAAAACCCCGTTCATTAAATATGGTATATATATTATATATATATATATATATATATATATATATATATATATATATATATATATATATATATTACAAAGCGAGGCCCATCAAAGTAAGATTAAAGGGAGTTCGAGGTCAAAGAAAGGGAGGCGTCACCTGCCATAATGGGCGTCGTCTCGAGCGCCGCACAGCTCACTACACCTACACATCCCTTGTGGGCGTCTTATTATTATTATTCACAAGCTCAGGTTACACAACAGTGTGCTGCTATCATATTCTATATTAGGAATTACAGAGTGCAGATCAAGGCTTAGCAATACAGAAGTTCTGCTAATATTCTCCTCTCAGGATGGTTGGTTATACACGTAAAAGGAACGGATTTGGAGGCTGGCGTGCACTCGCAAACATTGGCTAGGCCGCCAGAATGTCCTCCAAGGCCTGTGAGTGTGTCTAATGCCACACACACATCACCTACACTTCGCTTCACCTACACCTTGCCTCACCTACACCTCCACCTTGCCTCACATACACCATCCAAACCATCAACCTCAAAAATAACGTCATCAAAAATAGAACCATTAAAGCAGGACTTCTTTAATTTTATTTTATTCACTGTACATTTAGCTTTAAAAATACAGTATAGTTATTGTCATTATAAATGCCTAAACAGTGAGTTTGCTTCCCCTGGGCAGGGAAACATGAGCAGCATGACTGGCAACACTTGCGGGTGATAATAAGAGCAAAAACAACATTAAGAATCAAACAGGAAATATGACGAGGTAGCGTGCCCCCCGGGGGAAGGGGGAGGCGAATAATACAACTCCAGAGGCAAATTTAGGAACAAAGGTTTCCTCTGCCGTCGTATTATTTACATAGCTGACCTAACTAAATATAATCTGGCCAACCTACCTTACCTAGCAAATCTGTTCTATCCTTATCTAATATAGTGCTTTGTCCCTGAAAATTAAACGAAAAGCCGTATATTTAGTATTGTGCCCAGTAGCCTGATCCAGGCTTAATACGCCAATTTCAGCTGTCGTTTCGATGATACTGTATTTGTATTGGACAATCGTTTTACCATAAAAATGACTGTACCGCAGGGCAGTGTGCTTGGCCCTTTGTTATGGAATGTCTACTTGACTGATCTACCACACCTCATCCCAAAGTTCAGGCCTGTGCTCATGACTGTACTCTAACCTTTTACATATAGAAAAGAAGAAATGCCAACTGTTACGAGGTTCATTAATCACAAACTTGGAACAATATCTACTTGGAGAGGACGATGGCAAATTTCATTTGCAGCAGAACAAACACAGGCGATGGTGATAACTAGATAGCATGATATTGCAAATAGGAGAAATATACAAATGAGTGGCAAAACCTAGTGTTCAGTGACTAAGTTGACATCTTGGAAATGAAGTTTGACTCAACAATGACCATGAAAAGTCACAAGTTTAACCTACCAAGCTAGGCAGCCGAGAAACTAACTGCCTTACGGCGACTCTCATACCTTACCTTGAGGATACCTTGAGGTGCTTCCGGGGCTTATCGTCCCCGCGGCCCGGTCATCGACCAGGCCTCCTGGTTGCTGGACTGATCAACCAGGCTGTTGGACGCGGCTGCTCGCAGCCTGACGTATGAGTCACAGCCTGGTTGATCAGGTATCCTTTGGAGGTGCTTATCCAGTTCTCTCTTGAACACTGTGAGGGGTTTGCCAGTTATGTCCTTTATGTGTAGTGGAAGCGTGTTGAACAGTCTCGGGCCTTCTTGACAATTTATCATAATTTTGGACAAGTGAAGATTGGGCACACCATTCCTCCCCGTCCCATCCCAAATCTTTATCCTGACCCCTTCCAGTCAGTATTTTTGGTAGGGACGCGAGTCTTATTTTCTTCGGCGTCACCCCTTTTATATGAAAGGAACCATCGGAAATGCATCCGATGGCTATATAGTCGTAATAGCTTGGCGCTTTCTTCTGAAAATTCCTTCCTTGCAAAGGGATCTGCAACTAATAATTTACGCTTACAAATTTGTTCAATGTACTGGTAATTAGTTGTTTCAGACTTTTATCTGGAGAAAGCGACGGAGGAGCCGTGCATAGCTTTTTCAACTATTGAAAAAGCTATATATATATATGTAAGAGGCTACATTACCATCCTAACGCCGGGGAGAGAAAGCTACAATGAAAGGAAGCCTCGTCTTCAGGCAGAATCATCGGAAACAAGTTGTAAGCACTTTTTTTCAAGGGAAGTTTAGACAATGATGTAACCATGAGCATCAGTGTGTGTGGGTGTGTTGCTGGAGGCACACAGCCTTGGAGCAAGCGACGCCCTCACTATATAAGGCTTAAAGCTAGACCAACTACACCTGCTGATCGGTATACTCCCTGTCAACCCACGCCCCTTGTCTCATTCTCACTCACCCACGCCCCCCAGCACCTTGCTTGCTCACCCACGCTCCCCAGCACCTTGCTCACTTGATCATGCCCTTAGTCGTGTCAGCTTGTTAGCCTTGTCTAACAAGTGACATTTCTTACCAGCATTACCCACTACTTTAACCACCATACCTTTAACCATCCACAGTTGCTGTCACTGAGCAAGAGGTTGCTGCTGGCGTCCTTCCTCTCTCATCACATGACGCCAGCGGTGTCCGACTTCACTGTCAATACTACTTATACGTGTTGAACAGCCCGGTCCCACCCCCACACATACACACATTATATGCTTCTCTCAGCCAGTGCCCGTGTTGTTAGAATGACCGAATTATCGGTAATTAATACCTTAAATATTCGCTCGCTCTTGGGAAATATGCAGTCAGTAGACGGAGGAATCCACACGTGTTTATCAAAGAGGTGGAGGTGACTGTGTTGATACATTGACGTCCGGCCTTCGACCCTCCAGGGCAACACCTACACCCTTGTGACAACACCTTAACCCTTGTGACACATCACCTGCACTCGTGCGAGATAACAACTGCACCCTTGGATACACAACACCAGTCTCTTTACAAGAGCCCTTACAGACCTGATATGGAATTCACATAGCTTCCACCTCACAAATCCTTCACTCTCACTTTGTTAAGAAAAGCACATATAATATTTTTGGGAGAAAGGCAGTTGACGGTTCAATAGAACGCGAGATAAAGTGATCCTTGTGGATGGTTGTTAGTGCTGAACCGTCGTCAGGTTCGACAGAGGCTAGTTTTATGATGTCAAAACATATATACATCATTACGTTAGGATGAATTAGCTTAGGCTGTGGTAGGTTCAGCTGGGTTGGGTTTAGTGAAGTTGGGTAAGTCTCAAAATCCGTTGGGGAACTGTCTTGTGTACAATGTGTGGTACGATGTGTCTTGTATCCTGGCAGTCCGGGTTACAGACTTTGGTCGATACAGCACGGCAGGAAAGTTTTTCCCCGTACGTCATTAACACGATCGCGCCTACGTGGGGTGTCCTAGACCAGCGGCCAGTATATGGGTGAGGAGGTAAGAGCAGTCGGGTCTTAAACTCAACAG
>WNGS01004511.1:24723493-24741946 GCA_020271785.1 Procambarus virginalis | reverse complement strand
ATATATATATATATATATATATATATATGGGACCTTGCCAGTAACACCCGCAAGGTGTTACTGTTAATATTATTAACACCTGTTAACAGTAACAGTATATGGGGCGTAATACACGCAAAACAAAACTTAGAAAGTGTTCACTGATGACCTTTCCAGATAAAACGAGGCTCATATAAGTTGAGACACGGGTTGTCTTAAATTTGTTTTCTTATGTGGTGTGTCCTTGTGTCATTTAGCAGCTCCTGCGTGGCCAATAAACGCCAAAAATGGATGACTTGGAAGATGTTAAAGTTCAGTCACTGTTCCACTTGGAAAATTGATGATGATTTCTTGAGATTTCATTTGTTTTCTAGTTATTTTTTTTTATTTTAACTTCTTACACATGTTTATTTCAATACGTATTATATTCATGGGTTCAAATATACTGTTCAAAGTGTCTTTGAAATGGTGCCACTCACAATATGTTGTGTTATTCCAGACCAATGGCACAGTGCCGCTCGGCGTTGTCTAGTCTTGTAACTTTTAAAAACATTCCAAATTTGTGTTAGCCTTCAGGCATGCCCGAAATGCTAAGCTAGCTAGTATCTTCGTAAGAATTTGCACTTCATCACCAAAATAAGTACTTTCACAACCTATTGTGATCTTTGTATGCATATGAATTGATAAATAAATACAAATAAGTGATGGAGCGTGATTCATAAACTTGAGCGGAAGTCAGGCAAGATACTAGACCATATTAGGCTCCTGAGAGATAGAGAGAGCGCCCCAGATCAGCAGTTGTGTATATAGACTGTGAAAGGCAGCACAAGCTGCAGCCTTCCTGCCCCCGACGCCACCAGTGAGTGCGTCGGGAGGCGTCAGGGTCTCCATAACGCCCCGACGACTGGCCTCATGAAGTCGTGCAGACTAGAGCCCTTCTTTTTTATAGTTTTAGATACTGATTTATTTTCTCAACATGTTAGATTGAAATTTTTATATGAGCTAAGAAATTGATAGCTTTATAATAATATTTATTTGTAAAGAAATTGATATTTAAGCGTTATTGTTTGGGAATATAATGATCCAGTTTTATATCCAACTCGTGATATACCGCACAGCATCTTATGCTTGCTTCTTGACATATTATTAACTGCATTTAGTAAATTTCTTTATTTTTCGTGATACTTATAACGACTCTGTGTGACTAATCTTTCACCCTGCCCATGGAGGACAGAAGAAAATGTATATATGCTAGTTAGCTTTATAAATGTGTGGGCACGTCTGTGGTAGAAAATAATAATAATAATAAAATCTTTCATTAGGCTGCTAGTTCAGTATCCAATATTTGTTGTAATTATTTATTGAATACTGACAGCAATAAAAGGGCTTCAACTTGAAAAAATGCTAAATTTGATATAAACATTTAGTACACATTTTTTGTTAGTAGACCCGAGACAAAATGAAATTCACACTAGTTATTCCATCTATCATCATCAACATCATCATCATCATCATCATATTATTATGCCTGAAGAGCGGCATGTCTATGGGTCGTCATGTAAGGTCAGCTGACTTCTAGACGTTGATGTAATATACACAGATTTTGCAAAAGCTTTCGATAAATGACCATGGTGGTCTCCATAAGGCCCGACGACTGGCCTCAAGAAGAAGACGTTCACACTAGATACTTGCCAAAATATGCCCATGACAATTATGTTAATAAATATACAGTCATCAGTTAATTAATATTATCAGTTATTCTGGTAAATTTAGTCCTTAATTCTTTGATATTAATGTGTCGAATAAGTTTTATACGAAATGTTCCTTTATTTAATCAGAGATCAACTAGAAATAGATCTTATGACGGACGGGTCATTTTTCTGTAGACAGTATAACCGTCCATCTTGTATCAATGAATTAGCATATTCATTATCCACAGCCAAAGTAAAGCTGAACTGAGTAACACTAACTAGGCCAGCTTGAGGCTTGGGGCCCGGGCAGAAATATACCTGGAGACAAATATGTATATATTCATTGTTGTGAGAGCGATTGAAGGCTGCTGCTGAGGATTTGTTTGTGTTCAGGCAAAAGTGATGTGATCCAAACACTCAGAATGTAATAATCCTTCAAAAGCAAGACTTAAAGTTCAACCCATCCTCCTGTTTTAATAGTACTTAAAAGAAAGGTGAGGACATACACCGACGTACAACAAAATAGAAAGTAGAAATCGGTATTATTGAATTGGGACAAACCGGAACACGATGTTGTTGTTGTTGTTGTTAAAGATTCGCTACCTGAAACAAAACGTTCCAGGTAACACGGGCTATGGTGAGCCCGTAGTGCCTTAACACGATGACGTAAAGGAACATCGTGGCAACTGTTCAAGTCAGCTCTGCGAGCATGTCTTTAAAATAAACTGTTTATGAAGGTATGGAGTGCATAATACACGGACAAAATTAATATGAGCAACTACCAGACCTTGGTTATTTATTATCGGGAACGGTAGGCTTATCGACGTTACCCCTCAAGTCCGGCTCCTGTGCCAGGTAAGTCCACTACGGGCTCACCATATCCTGTGCTACTCGGAACTTTTTGTTGCCCAGTAACTCAATCTAGAACAACAACAACAACAACAATGACTTTCCCCTTGGCCAACAGCTGACCTTCATTAGGATGCAATCCACAACAGTTATGGTGAACAAAGCCATTGTATTTAATGAAACGTGCCCAAACGTCTCTTCCTGCATGGGAGTCGAACCCGGGCCCTTGAAGTTGTGGACCAACTTCGCTGACTGTTGCACTACAGGTCACCTATGTGTTGGCAGAAGTGCATAAGGGATGGTTTGGCACTGAGCTTGTGAGTGGTAGTTTGTTGTGCACCCCATACTCATCCTGTGAGCGGTAGTGTGTTGTGCACCCCATACTCATCCTGTGAGCGGTAGTGTGTTGTGCACACCATACTCATCCTGTGAGCGGTAGTGTGTTGTGCACCCCATACTCATCCTGTGAGCGGTAGTGTGTTGTGCACCCCATACTCATCCTGTGAGCGGTAGTGTGTTGTGCACCCCATACTCATCCTGTGAGCGGTAGTGTGTTGTGCACCCCATACTCATCCTGTGAGCGGTAGTTTGTTGTGCACCCCATACTCATCCTGTGAGTGGTAGTTTGTTGTGCACCCCATACTCATCCTGTGAGCGGTAGTTTGTTGTGGACCCCATACTCATCCTGTGAGCGGTAGTTTGTTGTGCACCCCATACTCATCCTGTGAGCGGTAGTTTGTTGTGCACCCCATACTCATCCTGTGAGCGGCAGTTTGTTGTGGACCCCATACTCATCCTGTGAGCGGCAGTTTGTTGTGGACCCCATACTCATCCTGTGAGCGGTAGTTTGTTGTGCACCCCATACTCATCCTGTGAGCGGTAGTTTGTTGTGGACCCCATACTCATCCTGTGAGCGGTAGTTTGTTGTGCACCCCATACTCACCAAACAAACCTCTCTGGCCAGAGCTCGAACCTCAGGCAAAATCGTTAGCAAGGTTATAGGCAAGTGTGCTACCACTGCGCCACAGGATGGTATGAGGGGGTAACCTTGGAGGTGTAGAGTAAGGTGAGGTATTCACGTGAGGTGTGAGGGAGGTGAGGACGACGCCGGAACAGGAACAGGCGAAAAAGGAACAACAAGAAAGTAGTTTCATTTGTTTTATTTTTTTTCCGATCAATTGAACAATCTCCAATTACATGGCACTTTATTTACTAACACAGAACCGATTAGTAGAAAGCTGTCCGACTTTCACCGTCCGACACGTGACACACCACGTGACACACCACGTGACATAATGCACAACAAGGTGACATCAGACGTGACACGTGACACACCACGTGACATAATGCACAACAAGGTGACATCAGACGTGACACGTGACACACCACGTGACATAATGCACAACAAGGTGACATCAGACGTGACACGTGACATCACCTAGCTCCCAACACATGTGCAACATCACATATGACACGTGACATTACATATGACGTGCTAGAAATCTTGTTTAATTCACATCATGCATGACACCTGACATCATATATAATGCCTACCTGACATCTTAGACACTCGGCACATCAGTGACATGACACACTGGTCTAACTCACACTAGCCATTAACACCAATATTATTGCATTAAAGCATTGACAGATAATTTAACTCCAGTTACTGAGTTCAATATATATAAAAGTCTACTTTGAAATAGCACCAAGTGAAATAATTTATTAGATAAATCTGATATATATTCTTTAATAAATTTATGATTTTCAAACTACTTGACGAATCAATACTTTTGCCCCAATGATATTTTTTTTACATTAATTTGCAAGTTGTTATTGGGTAGCATTGAAACAGCGACAGGAACCCTTGTTATATTGTTGAAGTAGAAACACAGATAGCTTTTTAAAGAGAGAGAGAGAGAGAGAGAGAGAGAGAGAGAGAGAGAGAGAGAGAGAGAGAGAGAGAGAGAGAGAGAGAGAGAGAGAGAAGATTCCAAGGAGAAACGTAGAAGGTTCACTGTGATAGTACAAGTAATTTTGGACAAGAAAGACAAGGGCAAGAAAGACAAGGTAGTAAAGATAAGGGCAAGAAAGACAAGGGTAGTAAAGATAAGGGCAAGAAAGACAAGGGCTGTCCAAAGACGTAACTTCCATTTCAACAAGTGAATGACAGCGTACAAACGAACAACCTTGCAAGATATGTTTTCGTTGATATTGCATCATGATTGGACGAGGACCAAGAAGAGCACCATTAAGGAATTATATATTCAAAAGACTGTGGCAGGACTTTTGCAGATATCAAACAACTTCTCGAGCAGGCTTTAAAATCTCAGACTGATTTCAAACTTTATAAAGACATTACCAGTGTTTAAAAAAATCCAGTTGCCTGCAATCTTTTGAATTATTTTTAACCTTTAAAAACACATTAGTGATCTCTAAATATCCCACACTGTCCAAATTTATTTGGAAATAATTTTTGGGGGGTCTGTTGATACCTAAAGACCACCAGAGAGCTTTTAAGATTTTCCTGTGGCTTCCATAGGTGCTAAGCAACCATTTAGTCCGTTTCTTCCTGAGCGTCCTCTTCTTCGAAGTCCTCTTCGTCGTCGATGGTTGCCTCCTGATACTGCTGGTACTCGGACACTAAATCGTTCATGTTGGACTCGGCTTCTGTGAATTCCATTTCGTCCATGCCCTCGCCGGTGTACCAGTGGAGGAAAGCTTTGCGCCTGAACATAGCCGTGAACTGCTCGGAGATGCGTTTGAAGATCTCCTGGATAGCGGTCGAGTTACCGATGAAAGTGGAAGCCATCTTGAGACCTCGAGGAGGTATGTCGCACACGGCTGTCTTGACGTTGTTGGGAATCCATTCGACAAAGTAGGGGGTATTCTTGTTCTGGATGTGAGCATTTGTTCGTCTACTTCCTTCATGGACATCTTGCCTCTGAAGATGGCAGCGACGGTGAGATATCGTCCATGGCGAGGGTCGCAGGCAGCCATCATGTTCTTGGCGTCGAACATCTGTTGGGTGAGCTCCGGTACGTTCAGGGTCCTGTAGCTGACTGCCTTCCGGGCGGTGAGTGGCGCGAATCCTGGCATGAAGAAGTGGAGGCGAGGGAAGGGTACCATGTTGACAGCCAGCTTTCTAAGATCGGCATTCAGCTGGCCGGGGAATCTGAGGCAGGTGGTGACGCCGGACATGGTGAGAGAGACAAGGTGGTTCAAGTCGCCATAGGTTGGGTTCTGGAGCTTGAGAGTTCTGAAGCAGATGTCGTAGAGAGCTTCATTGTCAATGCAGTATGTTTCGTCGGTGTTCTCAACCAGTTGGTGGACGGAGAGTGTGGCATTGTAGGGCTCTACTACAGTGTCGGAAACCTGGCAACAAGAAACATGAATTATTCACACAATAAACAAAAAAAATTAAGATAAAGAGAAGAAGAGGAGAGGCAAACAGTATGAAAAAGGAAAAGAGAAAGAGGAAGTGAAGAGATACAGAAAAGGAGGGAAGAGGTGGGAGAGAGAAAAAATATAAAAGAAAGGAAGGGAGGGAGGAGTCTTCATTCCTCATCGCCAAATCCTCACCTTAGGGGATGGTACGACGGAGTAAGTGTTCATGATTCTGTCTGGGTACTCCTCGCGGATCTTGGAGATGAGAAGGGTGCCCATGCCCGAGCCGGTGCCGCCGCCCAGGGAGTGTGCCAACTGGAATCCTTGTAGACAGTCGCAGTTCTCCGCCTCCTTCCTCACAACATCCATAACAGAGTCTACCAGCTCGGCTCCTTCTGTGTAGTGACCCTTGGCCCAGTTGTTCCCCGCGCCGCTCTGACCTGTAGTAACGTAAACATAATTAACAACGAGATAAAGTAAAATGATTTATTATAATCCTCAAGGTTCGCCTTGAGTTACTTAAAGCCCATTTTGCTTCGTTGTCTTAATTGTGTACAGAAGGATAAAATCATAAATAAAACTACAGAGCGCCTATTGGCCCATACGAGGCAGCCCCATTTATATCCAGCCAAACTCAAGCATACATGTCAAGCCTGCGCTTGAAACAATCCAGCGATCTCACATCTATTGTGTTACCCGGACCAGAACGGATGTGTGGGTTGGGTGTCCAAAACCATTCTGCTTTGGTGTCTTGCGTATGTTCACATGGACTGTCGCATGAACTTATGTAAGCAATAGCTTTTCTTATTAAAAAGCTTAGGTAGCACATCAGTGTACTGCTACCCAATTCTGTATTAAGGATTACAGAATATAGATCAAAAGCTAGATATAAGTTAATTTAATATTCATATCTCACAGGACGATTAACTACACATAGAATTAAGAAAAAACATGAGATGACACAAAAATCACAATAACGTGATGCATCAATTAAAGCCCATTTTGCTTCGTTGTCTTAATTGTGTACAGAAGGATAAAATCATAAATAAAACTACAGAGCGCCTATTGGCCCATACGAGGCAGCCCCATTTATATCCAGCCAAACTCAAGCATACATGTCAAGCCTGCGCTTGAAACAATCCAGCGATCTCACATCTATTGTGTTACCCGGACCAGAACGGATGTGTGGGTTGGGTGTCCAAAACCATTCTGCTTTGGTGTCTTGCGTATGTTCACATGGACTGTCGCATGAACTTATGTAAGCAATAGCTTTTCTTATTAAAAAGCTTAGGTAGCACATCAGTGTACTGCTACCCAATTCTGTATTAAGGATTACAGAATATAGATCAAAAGCTAGATATAAGTTAATTTAATATTCATATCTCACAGGACGATTAACTACACATAGAATTAAGAAAAAACATGAGATGACACAAAAATCACAATAACGTGATGCATCAAATAAACAAGGATAATTTCAGTCGATTAAGGCAGCGTCTGGGATGCTCTCGGACGCAGGTTCGAATCCTCATCACGGCCCTTGTGGATTTGTTCATGAGATGATGAGTTGATGATTGATCCTCATCCGGTAGAACTTACCGAAGACAAAGTTATCAGGTTTGAAGAGCTGTCCGTAGGGTCCGGCCTTGACGGAGTCCATGGTGCCGGGTTCGAGGTCGACAAGGATGGCGCGGGGGACATAGTGGTGGTAGCCAGAACCTTCGTTAAAGTAAACATTGATTCTCTCCAGCTGGAGCTCCTCGATGTCCCGGCTCACGCCCTGGTATACGCCGTTGGGGTCGATGCCGTGCTCGTCACTGATGATCTCCCAGAACTGTGGACAGAGAAGCCCGAGTAAGTCACACGGTTTCACATGTAATAGACATTTCAACGTGTATCATTAATATTTGTAGTAGAAGTCTTAAAGTCCCTTTCACGCGAAACGTTATCACTCAACTTACTTATTCATTTACGAAATGTTTATTATTCAACACACATCAGCTATCATAACAATAACACATCAAGCCCCAGGTAGCACTCGGCCCCCTTACTTAAATCTTTGAATATGTTAGATATGTATGTTGTGATGCATGTTAATTCGGGGGACCATTCAAACTTGACGCACAAATGATACTCGCGTGTCCCCAGTATGATGAAGTGATTTGATGATATATCTGGGGCCCAAATGGCCACCGAGAGCTGTCAGGAATTGGGTTAAGGGTCAGACGACTTTCAGTTCTGTTGTACGGAATTGAACACCCTATGTGGTCTGGCGGTATAGTACTGGACATGCTAAGGGACGTGGAGCCCTGACTGTCTGGGTTCGAATCCTTCTAGGGGAAAGAGTTTTCTGATGCATGTTAGATATCAAGTTACTGTACATCTTCTCAAGTTTATTATCAATATATATATAAAACTCTGAACTGTAATGCTGTAACGTCTTCTCCTTAGTGGTGGTGAGAAGGGAATACAGAATAAGAGGAGGTGATGAGGGAAATGTGCAATGGATAGAAAACGGGGAAGCGGAGGAGAGATAATAGAAAACGGGGAATCGGACGGGAAGGAGGGAGTAAAGGGGACGAGAGGAGGAGTGGGAGTAGGAATGGAAAGGGAAAGAGATAGAGATACTTAGTAATAGTAATCTAAATGAGGCCACCATTCCGTCAAAGATCGCACACTAAGCAATGTGACAGGAAAACCCTGCTTAATAAACCCTGCCTTTACTAAGCTGAAACCCCGTACACGTACCATACTTGCTTACTGGCTCAGACTACACTATATTTACTAAAACACTCTGTCAACACACAGAGTGCCTACCAAAACACTGGTCAAGACAATGCATTACTGACACTCTCACCTCACATTACTGAAATCTTCACCCACGGTGGGTTCACCCTAAAGTGGGAGACTGGCACCCATCAGGATGGAGAGACGTGGAGAGACTGGCACCCTCTAGGGTGGAGAGGCTGGGGGAGACTGGCACCCACTAGGGTGGAGAGGCTGGGGGAGGAACTCTTTGGGTGTTCAGCTTCAGCTTGATGTCCAAAGGGCTTGGAAAGGATCGGTAGGGCTAGTTCTGAGAGACTCCTGGCGTCCACGCCCTTGCCCAAGGTGTCGTGGACAATTGGTTCCTTGTTTGAGTCCACTGATGGCAGGGGTTTGTCCCGCACCTTGCCCAAGCAACTCCTCCCTCTCCTCCTGAACACGCTCAAACGCACATCTAACACTCAACTCACAACTACAACCATGGAACAGTGAAATACATTTGCACTGTTACAATGCTAATCCTGACCTTAAACGCTTCGTAGAGTGTTGAAACAGGACCCGTGGGCACCACACTAGAAACAAATATTTATTTAATATTCCAAGAGTGCGATTTAACTAAACTAGAAATGTTCTGCAAATCAAGGGACCCAGAATGTGGAATGACCTTCCCAGTCACTTCAAAGACTGTTCCTCTCTCAACCAATTTATTTAAGAGTAAAACTAAGTACTACCTTATCAACTCGGAAACCTACCTTACCTCGTAAATGTCCATCAATGTGTTGCTATTATCAAACATTAATGATTAATAACTAACTTGTAAAACTGCTGATGTATAAACTTAACTGTATCTGCCATGTATAAACTTTACGAAAATTTTAGTCCGTTGTTTTAGTTAAAATTACTATCTGTTGTTCTGTTGCAACGACGACGACGTTTCGGTCGAAGGGACGTTTCGACGTTTCGGTCCGTTGACGACGAATGGTCCAGGATGGACCAAAACGTCGTCGTCCCTTCACTTTGTAGTGTGTAGTTTGGTCAACATTTTAAATATAAATATATCATTACTTTCATGTTTCTCCACATTAGTAATGTTTTGTATTTTGAAATATTTATTAATAATGTTATAAGATGGGTTTCTTGCACGTGTTGCAAGAGGGTTAGGCAGGGGAGGGAGGAAGGGGGGGGCAGGGGGAGGTGCCTGCTGGCCTGACGTTGATAAACCTCACGCAGCTTGTTTCTTTTTACTAGTATGACTTTCTCTCGTTAAGTCGAGCGGGTTCTCCCTGCTCCCCCCGCCCTCCAGTGCCATGTACGGTGCCTCCCAGGGCCACCACTACACCAGTTTTTGTTATATTCCACCAGCTACGTCCCTCTGAGGGCGTTCTCTTACGGTTTCCTCTCTCAGACGTCGTAGCAAGAGATAGTACTTACTTATCAGTGCTTACGAGGGAGTTCTAGCTCTATATGCCCCCCCGCCTGCTCGCTTTGTTCGACCTGTTATCTATTCTGACGTTCTAATTCTTTGCGAAATCTGGGTTTAGTGTTGTAGATAGAGGTGGCTTCCACGACGTCTGACACACTTGTGATGACCACAACTACGGCCGGTGGGGAGGACGGAGGGTTAGTGAAGCTGGTATTGTCCTTTTAGTGTCGGATCCCATCTCGATTCTTGCCGTTAAGCGTGGTTATTATGTTGACTTTATGGCCAAACAGCTGTTGTGCAACGAACAGCTGTTCACGATGTATTTTGTGGTAAAAACAGCTGTTCTCAATGTATTTTTGGTAAATACATACCTAAATGTGTTACGACTATGCTGCTACTTTGTCCTCAGTTTGGGCTCTATATTGGGTAGGGTGAGGGTGACGGTGGCTGGGCAGGAGTGACGGTGACTGGGCAAGGGTGACGGTGACTGGGCAGGGGTGACGGGTGAAGTGAGAGGTGGGAGAAATCCTGCACACAGTGTTTAACCACTAATGGATCATCCCCACCATCTGTGAGGTGAGTCCATGTTAGGTGAGTCGGGTCTGGTTGTACTGTACCCGCCCCCCCCCTGCCTGGGGTCCCCGCCTGGGGTCCACCACGCCTGGGGTCCACCACGCCTGGGGTCCACCACGCCTGGGGTCCACCACGCCTGGGGTCCACGCCGCCACACGCCCAAGACCGTGGGCGTGTGGTGACCTCGAGCGCTCACAGGACCTATTAGGGTGTGAGCTTCGGGGTGTAAAGGTGTGAGTGTGGGTGTAGTGTAGGCGTATCCTGGTTGGAAGAGGTTTTATGTCTGAAAGTCGTATACCTAGATCCATCAGGTGAGGTAATGATGGACACAGAACTGTACACAGGTATGGGGGTGGGGGGGGGGGTAGTGTGTACAGGGTGTACACAGGTGTGCGTGTGAGAGGCAGTGGAAGGAGGGGGTATACTTTCTCCCTTTCGCACGTGTCGTAGGCGCCAAGTCACACGGGCGCTACTGTTTTGTACATATATTAAACAATCCATCCCCCATTCTGTAGCGGTGGTGGACCCCATCCCTATCCTGTGGGCGGTGGTGGACCCCATCCCTATCCTGTGGGCGGTGGTGGACCCCATCCCTATCCTGTGGGCGGTGGTGGACCCCATCCCTATCCTGTGGGCGGTGGTGGACCCCATCCCTATCCTGTGGGCGGTGATGGACCCCATCCCTATCCTGTGGGCGGTGGTGGACCCCATCCCTATCCTGTGGGCGGTGGTGGACCCCATCCCTATCCTGTGGGCGGTGGTGGACCCCATCCCTATCCTGTGGGCGGTGGTGGACCCCATCCCTATCCTGTGGGCGGTGGTGGACCCCATCCCTATCCTGTGGGCGGTGGTGGACCCCATCCCTATCCTGTGGGCGGTGATGGACCCAATAACCATTCTAAAAGCGGTGGTGGAAGGCTCATTCTGGATGATTTCTTGCTCAGGAAATGAATCTTGATAAGCTGTTTACATATTTTTACATATATGAACAGTATTATATAGCATGGGCTTAGTAAGTGAACCCTGTAGGTAGCTCAGCGCAGCAAGTTACAGCCTTGATAACCAAGTGTGGGAGAACGCTTACAGTCTGAGGATGCCAGGGGGAGAGAGGGAGTGTGACGCTAAAGAATAAGAATTTTTTGAGAATCTCTTTACCAAATATATTATTAGCTGATATAATCGGGTATTTAACATGTTAAGAGCGACATAGACGCTCTGAACAACTTCAAACAAGTAAATATTATATAAATAAGGAATAGAATATTAGTCAGTTACTAGAATACAAATTAATCTAGAAATAAAAGAGGAATTAGTAGATGGTAAGATCGACTTTGATTAGGAAACGCATGTGCCTTTGGCCCCTGTGCGTTCCCCGTGACCCCTCGCCGGCTAGTCCTGTATGGTAGCAAAGGACCTGACCAGCAAGTACGAGGGAACACACCACAGCTGGCGAACACATGACCAACAGGTGGTAGTGAACATGTGGAGGGAGGGAGCACGGGGTCACCAGCCTGACTAGTCAGTGGAAACAAACCCGTCTTTGTTATTGACCGCTTGTGACTCAACCTCTTATACCCCCTCCTGAGCGCCTGCCCACATCTCTACCCTTCTCTCTCATCCACCTGCCTTCTCTCTCATCCACCTGTCCTCCTCTCTCATCCACCTGCCCTTTTCTCATGCATCTGCCCGCATCTCCACATCTGGAGCCGGTTGGCCGAGCGGACAGCACGCTGGACTTGTGATCCTGTGGTTCCGGGTTTGATCCGGGCGCCGGCGAGAAACAATGGGCAGAATTTCTTTCACCCTATGATCCCTGTTACCTAGCACTAAAATAGGTACCTGGGTGTTAGTCAGCTGTCACGGACTGCTTCCTGGGGGTGGAGGCCTGGTCGAGGACCGGGCTGCGGGGACACTAAAGCCCCGAAATCATCTCCAGATAACCTCAAGATAGATGTCTACCTTTGTCATCCACCTGTCAGCATTTCTACCATTACCATTGTCAGTTCATTGCCCAACATAGGCTTCAAACCTGATTCGAAGCAAAACACAGAACGGTAGAAATCAGTTGTGTATCCTGAACTGATATTTTAAAACTAAATCAGACGCAAACCAACTTACATTTTCATTTATTTGTTACATTTCAAAATGTTACATCTTAACATTTTCAGTGAAAACGAATGAAAACAATTTCCTCTTTAACAAAGTTCAATATTACACGATCTCACAGAGGAATTAAACTTTCCTTGTAGTACCACGTTCGAGTACCGGTGGCTGGCAGCGACCTACATCAGGTGTGAGCAGTGTGAGTGAGGCAGCAGTAGCACTATATATGGCGCGAGTGCTGCTGGAGGCGGCTCAGTACCTGCTCACCTCGTGTGCCTTTGTACCGGGGTGAAGGAGACTCCACAAAGCCTCTTCATTCATGAGACAATACTATCGTCTGGTTTAATGTTCGTTATTACTTTTCGCTTCCATATAGTAACGATTACAATATTTTGTATTTGTCTAATATATATATATATATATATATATATATATATATATATATATATATATATATATATATATATATATATATATATATATATATATATATATATATATATATATATATATATATATATATATATATATATATATATATATATTATAATCAAGAGGAGCGTCACCACAGCTGGATGCCCAGCTGAGGGAGAGCCCCGTTACCTAACGCCCCGTAACTCTGCGGTTCTTATTGGTCACCACATGGTATCACAGTGAACCCCTGGAAAAATGGCAAGCAGTTGGTGTAGGACTACGCCAACTGCCACTCACAGGGAATCAGTCAAGTCCCGTAAGTACAGAGAACTGAATCACCACTACACTTTTGTCCCCATTGTTTCTGAGACACTCGGTGCCTGGGGGAAGAGTGCCACCAGTTTTTTCAAGGAACTGGGTTCTAGGTTAATTGAAACAACAAGAGACCCTAGAGCTATCAGCGTCCTTTTTCCAGCGCCTCAGCGTGACGATAAAGAGGGGAAATGTACACTGCATTCAGGGTTCCTGGCCGCCATCTGAGGAGCTTGAGGAACTCGACAACTTATGATAATCATCTTTGTACCCTATATGTAACTCCTTTTTTGTAACAAAGTTTAAATATATATATATATAATATATATATATATATATATATATATATATATATATATATATATTTGGACAATTTTTCCGGTAACCCAATAAATCAGTGAGGTTTCGTCTTTTGGTAGTTTGTTTCTATGTAATGGTTTACTTGTGATAAGTTTGGATACTTCAATACAATTTACAGCAGCAAAATAGGGAAATCATTGAGAGAGTAGTGAATACAAGACAGATCACAGGAAGGTAGCCTAGCTGTCTCCCTGGGCCTATCATGCCGGCAGAAACAAATAACGTAGATTGTTGTCCAAATTTAGAAAATTACCTGTTTTAGAAATCGACAGGAAGTTTGACGTCTGTTACCTATCATTAAAACTAAAGTTCGTTTATCGCAAGAATTAAAAAGATGAATCGACTGCAATTCAAAGGTGGAAAGTCATTCTTGGTGTACCACTGAGCTTGTCGCATACTAATGTTTTCAATTGTCTAGCACGAGATGGTAAGGATGGACAAATGTTCCCGAACGGTTATTCGAACGTTAACTTTCAATAAATAAAGTAAATTACTTAAAACGTGTTTCTTTTCAATTTGACGACGTTCCCTCAGCGCTGAAATTATAGCTAACATTATTTACCGGCAAGAGAACTACTTTTTGTAGTGGAGCGATGCGGTGAGGAGATTGTCAGTCATCCTCCCCCCTTCTCTCTCCTCTCCTCTCTCTCTCTCTCTCTCTCTCTCTCTCTCTCTCCTCTCTCTCTCTCTCTCTCTCTCTCTCTCTCTCTCTCTCTCTCTCTCTCTCTCACACACACACACACACACTCACACTCACACACTTCTAGCGGGATGTTTGTTAATATTGAATATTCAATTGTTTGTGGTCTCCCACACGTGAAGACAAGATCCCAACCTGGGAGGTGTCGAACTCTACAAATAACATAATTTTAATTGGATTTTGGCTTCACACAATACTCTGTAGCCTAAAAAAAAACATCTAATCATAATAATAAAGCGGCAAGAACAGTTTCCCCGAGTGCAGGGGAGATGTGACGTTTGGTAGGTACTTAGTGTAAACTTTATTTAGTGCACAGGTTCGCTCCCAAGTTGTGAACCAACAATGTTAGTCTCATTAAAAGTTATTTATTTTTTTTCATCCTTGTTTGATAGGAAAAAACTTATCTCAGGTTTTGCGGAAATATATCAAAGCATTTGGATAATTTATAGATAAAATTATAGTCAAACGCGTAAACTTACAGAGGCATAGAAACCTAAGCAAGAGATTATCATGCTTGGCAAATTTACAACAAGATAAAACAAAAACAAAAATAAAAATTAGCAAGAAGGAAGTGGAGACAAGGACACCGGTGACAACAAAAAAAATTATTCTTACCAGCTGGTTACTGGCTTGAGCTTAACAATTATAACTTCTCTGTAACTCATTCTTAGATTATTACAACTAGGCTGCAATTTATGATCATGGGTGTGGCCGTTATATACCAGTAACCTTGTTATACATATATAACACAGGTTATGTATGTACACACGTACATATATAACAAGGTTATTTATGTACACATGTAATATAATCTTGTTTTATATTCTATGTGTGTACTTTACCTGAATAAACATTTTGATTTTGATTTTTTTATTATAGGTGCTCATAATATACCACATGTTCTATATATGTGGAATACAAGGTTCTGATTCATTCAGAACCTTGACTACTACATAAGTCAGACCAACCCTGGAGTATGCAGCTCCACCCTGCAGTCCATAGCTAGTTAAACACAAGACAAATTAGAGAAGATTCAGAGGTGTCACCAGACTAGCTCCAGAGCTAAGAGGTATGGATTACGAGGAAAGGCTACAGGAATTGAACCTCACGTCCCTGGAAGACAGAAGAGTTCGGGGAGACATGATCTCCACCTACAAAACTCTCAGAGGAATTGAAACGTGGATAATGACAAACTATTTAGCATGGGCGGAACACGAACAAGAGGACATATTACCTGATGAGAAAGATTAAACTCTGGTGTACCAGCATCAGTTTGCTACACCAGAGTTTTACAACTCTCTTACGGGCTCACCATAGCCCGTGCTACATGGACATTTCGTTCTGAGTAGCTAAATCTAAAACATCAACAGCATGAGTTATGGCTGACGGCGAGTTGACATGGTCTCTGCCTCTCAGAAATAGTCGACACTATATACCTAGAATTGTTGGTCGTAAAGCGAGACAGGTATGACAAGCTGGCTGTCCTAGAGCGAGGCATATATGACAAGCAGATTATCTGTATACACAAAAATACAAACACACAAGCAAGCTTAAAAAGATATGAGCTATACAAATGACAGCCTGCCATAGAGGCTCCTACACTATCAGTAGACACGTGCAAGAGTCTCCCGGCTCTGGCCTGACAGCCATACAAGCTTCTACACCGTCGGTTAACACCTGCAAGAGTCTCCCTCTGGTGCTGGTGTTGTCAGGCAGGTGTCAGGAGCGACTCGACTACTTAACAGCGCCCATTACCCGACACATGTTATATCGTATACACAGGAGGGACGCAATGAAACATTCATCCAGCGAAAGAGAACCAAGCAAATGAAATAGGCCAGAGAAGGAGGTACAGGAGGCCATTCCGTTTCATCAGTAAAACACAACAGTTAAGCTCCTTACCTACGAACACAAATAGATAATAACATTTAGATAACAACAAAAATAATCGCAGATCATTCATCAGTAGGCTAAACATGCAGCTAGTCCTCTCGACTTGCCACAACGGACAGAAAATGGTGTACAAAAACATCCTAACCGAACCTAACCTAATCGAGCAACGGACGCATAGAAAACGCGAATATTTGCGATCCACTAAGATTTATAGTACAACATATTTTGTCCGTTGGGGGAGTTTGACAACAAAATGTGATGTATTATTCGCGAGGACAGGTTGAATCATGAACAAGTAGACCTGAGAAAGAATGCATACCTCCGTACACGCAAGGCTGAGAGGAGGTCAGACGCAGAGACAGCAACATAAATTTACTGTCACTTGAGGTAATGCGCTCATCCGGCTGGAGCTGTCGGGCCGGGTATAGTGCACACGCAGGCGTACCGGCTCCCACCACCACAACAGCAAACCAACAGAAAATGATGGAAAATCATAAATAAAGACGTGGGTGTACCTTGTACGATTGGACTCTTAGCATCGCTCCTGTGCCAGGTAAGTCCACAACGGGCTCACCATAGCCCGTGCTACTTTGGAACTTTTGTTCTAAGTAGCTGAATATAAAACAACAACAGGGAGTCGTGATAGAGTCGAGGGCTCGCCAGGAGAGGCCACTACTACTTGCTTGCTAACTCTGCTGCAAGTAGTAGTAGTCTACCTTCTCGACTCCCAAAGTTCGAATCCCGGATTCGATTCTGGACGGCATAGAAATGGCTGGGGACGTTTCCCTTCACCTGATGCTCCTGTTCACCTAGCGGTATATGGGCACTCGGAAGCTAGGTAACTGTTGTGGGTTGACTCCTGGGGAATGTCAGTAGTACGCCCTAGGGCAGGTCCTCGATTCAAGCTTAGGTACAAGCTTCCTGTCCCGGAGAAAGGGAATTATTACGTCTCCCATTACACACAATCTCCATTATTGTAATATTTTTACTATTATGCTTCATATTGCTATGCTACTATGCAAGTTGCGTCCAACAGCCTGGTTGACCTGTCCAGCAACCAGGAGGCCTGGTCGAGGATCGGGCCGCGGGGACGTTGGGCCCCGAAATCATCGCAAGGTAACCGTATGCTGCACAAAACTCTGCACGTATTGGTGACTTTGGAAGAATGTTACACCTAAACCCCAATGTATGTACTCTCTCAACACAATGTACCTTCTTGAATATAAATAAATATTCCAGAGGCTCTGAAGTTCACTCTTAAATCAGAATTTATTTTAGAGATCTTCACATTCACGGTTATATTATATACACCCAAACTACAATAATTATCTTCTTTCATTACACGAATCAAAATAGACAACATTCAAGTCTCATGGTGATAGCCCAGGATTGAATCGTGGATCAGGAGAACCTATACTTTATCCAGGGTCCCACTGGCACCAAAGGATTCAGAAATATTTCTCCTCTTGGGGGCAGGGGCTGGGGACTTCCAAACATATGGTGATTATATAAGGGGATACTGCTGCAATAGCTTTGAATGTATAGCAATGTGTATTCAACACAGATTACTGGTAAAGACAACATCTGGAATAAGAACCCGTTATAGACTATAACCTTCCCCCCCCCCAAAGTCAAATGGTAAAACATTGCCAATAATTTGGATTTCAGAAAGACCAGATTCGAAACATGGCTATTGAACCAAAATAATCATCGCTAAAGGCGGAGGCCAGGAGCTGATCCCCCAAAACGATTCCCCTTTAATTCCATACACCAGTATGGAACCAGTATTAATTCCATACTGATTTAGCGCCATCAGTAATGTGACAATTACGGATAATTCAACAAGTTCGGTGGCTCTAAGGTGAAGGATTGATGATTATAGAGCCAAACAAAACACAATACATTATATGGTATAGATATATACAGAGACAAATGGTGGGGGGAGAGGGACCTTTGAAAGCCGCGGGCTTCCTATCCTCGTCGAGGCCACTAGAGAGATAGTG
>WNGS01004511.1:24636861-24722493 GCA_020271785.1 Procambarus virginalis | reverse complement strand
CACACACACTTGTGAGTGTGTTCAAATGTAGATATGATAGAGCTCGAGAAGCTCAGGAATTTATACACCATTAGATTGACGGTTGAGAGGCAGGACCAAAGAGCTGAAGCTCAACCCCCACACGCACAACTCGGTAACACGTGTGTGGGCCTCGCGGCTGAGTGGACAGCAGTAAAGGGTCGTAGTCCTAAGAGCTCGGGTTCGATTGCCGGCCGTGGCAGGAACAAATGGGCAGGGTATCTTTCACCTGATGCCTCTGTTCACCTAGCAGTAAATAGGTACCTAGGAGTTAGACAGCTGCTTCCTTGGGATGATGATGATGATGTGTGTGTTAGAGAGATGCATATGTTGTAGAATAATAGAGGGAAAGTAAATTGGTTAGAAGGCGGGGGTCCAAGAGCTCATAGCTCGATTCTGCAGGTACAAATAGGAAATACACACAGACACTCGGTGTAATGTGTTAGTCTCACATCTGCCAGAGCGGTGCCTGAGGACGTTCACCTGGCATCCGTGTAACTGTACATAATAACCGATGAGGTCCGTACATCAGTAGTATGATAACCTCTCTTCTTGATGTCCTAGCAACACAAGTGGAGCAGAAGGAGAAGAAAGAGAGAATGAAAAAGAGGAGAGGAGGAGAAAAGAAGAATGATACCAAGGTGGTCTCAACCCACCATCTGAACTGCTACAGCTCAAGGTCAACCTGCACGGCTCACCATCTGTAAATTAATTTCTGTGATGAATTTAGTTATTTCCAGTCCTCTCTTGTAACATTACCAGTTATGTGATTCTGTGTTAAGTTTACACATCAATGCCTCCAACACACAAACAACAACTCCAAATATAACTGTTTCACAGCGGCTCGCGCAGCCTACAGCACAATAGTGACATTGTTATCTACATTTATCGTTATACATAGATGAAATATAAAAAGTAGTTTTACATATGTATAAAAACCAACGAAAGTCTGTTCTCTATGACTATATCCACACAGTAATAAAACAACCAATCTTCCTGTTTTAGTATTACTTGTAGTAACGATGAGGACCATAGTTCATATACCGACGTACAACACAATTAGAAAATATAAATCGGTAATAATGAATTTGGACAAACCGGAAGAGATTTTCTATTTATGGTGCAAAGATAAGATAAACTAAATAAAGATAAACTAAACTAACCTAACCTTCCTGAGCTAATACACGATATCTGAGTAGAGCCTAGGAATACTAAGCCTAGGAATATTTAAGTTTGTTTTTTAGCTTAATTTTTTCGGACTATAATGTGAATAGCACCAAATAGAACTCATTGTGAGATATGGGCTCACAATGCTATCTAATAAATGCTACCTAATTACTTAGTACGTCAATCTTTGTACTACGGTGCACAAAGTTACAAAACCTACCATCTTAGCAGGAGGATGGGTCGAATAAAATAGTATTTATCTAAAATTTCATGCAAATTTATCCTTACTTCAAATTTTATAATTTCACTTTCTGTCTCTAGGAATGTGTGGGACTGAGAGATAAAGAGTCCAGACGATGGCAGCAACAATAGACATCATCTGGCTTTCCGCACCGTAATTTATTTAAGAGTATGTACATACTCTTTACATATATACACATGTACATATACATATACTGTGACATATACAGAGAATATGTCACAGTAACGTGCAGCGGACGAACAACCTATCATACACATGAAATATAATGAAACGTCTAAACTTTCTGTTTATTTCGTGTGTATGTTAGCTTTTGGTGTTGAGCTTAATGTCTATTAACCTCCGGCCACCATAACTGCTTACTAAAGCTTAGTAACATACTCCTGAACATACTCCAGGACTACAGTAAACTATGTATATTACACCGAGAGATTAAGTACACTTCTCAGTGTATACACCTTTCGGTACTATGCAGTATATCTCTGGGTTGGCATAAATATTAATTAAGAAAGATTTCACCACACACACTGCACGCTTAAATGCGATGTTAAGTACACTGTCACTTACTATTGATGACACTACCACTTGGGTTGCATCACTAGTGACTCACATTTTTCACCAGTGATTGACAGTAAAGAGGCGGGACCAAAGAGCCAGACCTCAACCCACCCCCCTTTTATTTTCACCAACAAGTCCAAAATGATTGAGTCTTAAAACATAAGGTACCCCCGGGAGCAGGGTATATGACCTGAGGAAAGTATAAACTTCTGTGTTAAGTTTACACATCAATGCCTCCAACACAACACAACAACAACTCCAAATATAACTGTTATACAAGCGGCTCGCGCAGCCTACAGCACAATAGTGACATTGTTATCTACATTTATCGTTATACATAGATGAAATATAAAAAGTAGTTTTACATATGGTATAAAAACCAACGAAAGTCTGTTCTCTATGACCTATATCCACACAGTAATAAAACAACCAATCTTCCTGTTTTAGTATTACTTGTAGTAACGATGAGGACCATAGTTCATATACCGACGTACAACACAATTAGAAAATATAAATCGGTAATAATGAATTTGGACAAACCGGAAGAGATTTTCTATTTATGGTGCAAAGATAAGATAAACTAATAAAAGATAAACTAAACTAACCTAACCTTCCTGAGCCTAATACACGATATCTGAGTAGAGCCTAGGAATACTAAGCCTAGGAATATTTAAGTTTGTTTTTTAGCTTAATTTTTTCGGACTATAATGTGAATAGCACCAAATAGAACTCATTGTGAGATATGGGCTCACAATGCTATCTAATAAATGCTACCTAATTACTTAGTACGTCAATCTTTGTACTACGGTGCACAAAGTTACAAAACCTACCATCTTAGCAGGAGGATGGGTCGAATAAAATAGTATTTATCTAAAATTTACATGCAAATTTTATCCTTACTTCAAATTTTATAATTTCACTTTCTGTCTCTAGGAATGTGTGGGACTGAGAGATAAAGAGTCCAGACGATGGCAGCAACAATAGACATCATCTGGCTTTCCGCACCGTAATTTATATTTAAGAGTATGTACATACTCTTATACATATATACACATGTACATATACATATACTGTGACATATACAGAGAATATGTCACAGTAACGTGCAGCGGACGAACAACCTATCATACACATGAAATATAATGAAACGTCTAAACTTTCTGTTTATTTCGTGTGTATGTTAGCTTTTGGTGTTGAGCTTAATGTCTATTAACCTCCGGCCACCATAACTGCTTACTAAAGCTTAGTAACATACTCCTGAACATACTCCAGGACTACAGTAAACTATGTATATATACACCGAGAGATTAAGTACACTTCTCAGTGTATACACCTTTCGGTACTATGCAGTATATCTCTGGGTTGGCATAAATATTAATTAAGAAAGATTTCACACACACACACTGCACGCTTAAATGCGATGTTAAGTACACTGTCACTTACTATTGATGACACTACCACTTGGGTTGCATCACTAGTGACTCACATTTTTCACCAGTGATTGACAGTAAAGAGGCGGGACCAAAGAGCCAGACCTCAACCCACCCCCCTTTTATTTTCACCAACAAGTCCAAAATGATTGAGTCTTAAAACATAAGGTACCCCCGGGAGCAGGGTATATGACCTGAGGAAAGTATATAACTCCCTGCATCATCGCTACGCTATAAACAAACTTATATCAAACAACCTAACCTAATCCAACGTAACCTAACCTAACGAAATCCAAAGCACCCTAACCAAACCCACTGAAGTAAGAGATAAAATGAATTCATATATATAATGTTTTCGAAAGCTAACTTACTTTTTGAGGCGCGCCCCATCTTGCAACAGCTCAAAGCTTGAAGAGTGAAGACCTTCTGAAAGCTTCATCCTTCTGAAGACCATATTAGAAAAATTGTCCTTTCTCTCAATGACTATTAGTTAATACAAGCCACTGTTCCAGTCAGACTCTGCTGCCTTGGTATCCGCACTGCCACCCAAGTTGTTGTTACAGCCTTAATTCTTCCTTCTAGCCATCAGAAGACTAAGTCAAGAAAATTCTACCATACAATTTAGGTGACAGTGGGGATACATGACCCCTACTAAGTAGAATGCATCACAAAATAGGATACCTTGGCAGCCTCGGTACTCGGACCAACCCTACCAAATGTCAACATCAATCCAATTAGGACGGCCCCTTAGTGGACAAAAAGCTACTGCTTTACTAAACACAACAACAGTCCCGAATGGCCATACTCACCTCACAGCCGTGCCTGCTTCCCTTTCCTTTTGGCAGTCCCTATGTCTGTAACAAGGTTATATCTTGAACCGCATTGCAATTGCCCTCTGCCATGGTGCCCCAATCCATGCTGGATATAAGTGTATTTGTAGTGAGGTAGATGCAGATGAATACGGACTGCATGGCCTGCATAGTAGAACACCAAAGGGATGGCACACAAGGCATGACGAAACCAACGACATATTAAGAAGAGCCTTGCCTCTGCCCAGTATCCAACAGATAGCCTCGTCTTCCAATGTCTTGTAATTTTATTGCTTTTGTTGATTGACTGGATGGAATCACACTAAGCTCAAGGAGGAATGGCGTGGGACTATACTTGTGTATCCACATACATTACCCTCCCTGTTGGTCAAGCAGGAGCCGCTGCCACACCCAAAGACAAATCAAACAAGTATAGGGAAACAGACCACCAGTACAATTTTGTTCCTATAGTATTCGAGACCCCTTGGTCCATGGAGAAAGAGTGCAAAGATCTTCCTCGAGGATCTGTTCCAGGTTCATCGAAATACTTAAGAGACCCCTAGAGCTTCCAGTTTCATTTACCAGCGCGTCAATGTGGCGATCCATAGGTGAAATGCCTACTGCATCCTCGGTTCCTGTTGTACGTTCGAAAAAATCTACAGCCTCTAGGAGATAAACTTCCGTTTCTCTTCTTAATTGATTTACATTTTAATTTAAGCTATATATGCGTAATATTTTGTAATTAATAAGCTATATAACTGCGTATCCTTGTATAATAAAGTGTATAACATAAATAATAAAAAAGAGGTGGTAGGAGAAGCGAATACCCGTATGTATTTAGAGTCAAATAGCGGGTTTTTCTCTGAATCCTCTGTATTCCCTTCTCCGAAGATCCCTACAATTGCACCAGAGGTGGTACCCACAGCCATAACCAATGAATTGAGAAAGAGACACGTCTTTACCATACTTTTGTTTACACAAACGCCTGCCAGTGTGACCAGGGGTCAATGGTCCCAGCTCGTGTAAAGGCCCAGCTGCCACTAACCTCAACATCCATTTGAAGAAGAAATTCATGAAATATAATAATATTATAAATAGCGAAGCTGCCATGTTACACTGATGGCCTTTTGTTTCAGGTAACGAAGATGACGGTTTATCATATAGGTCAGAATAATCTCAACTCCCCACCAAACCATGACGTCTTAGTGCACTTTCTGCAGTGAGCAACTCTGTGGGAGGTTACAAGTACCGCTGCTCGGTCACTTCCATAACACGATGCCAGGCCTTTATTTAGACAGTTTGTGATTCTCTATCTTCATGTATGTTGTGTTTTATTTTCAATAAATATGTATGTACTTTGTCGATGTTGTGCCGGCTAAAGCAAATGGTTTATAGTTGTAAATAAGAATTTAGAATAATAATATATATTTTATTAACGAACTGGTACTTGGTGGATACCTCTGGAGTTGGACGGAAGATATTTCTTGGTTTCTCCCAGGTCTCCGTCAGTGCTACTGAGGTTGCTGAGTGAGGTACACGTACGGTGCATCCTCTGCCTTACATCCTTGACTGAGGTAAATGTTCCAATCTCGTTCGAAATGTGCAGTGTTTTATCTTTTATAAGAAAATAATACACGTTTTTCTAAACTGGATTTGTTACCGATTAACATTAAACTGATATGACAAGTGATGGGAATCTTTTAGTTAAGTATTAAGAGATCAAATATATTGTAGTCGGGTTTGTAGCCTCGTGGCAGTTACAGTTAGTTGGCGATACATTAAACTTCGTCCAAGTATAGTTGACGATACTATTTCGTTGGGGAATTATAGTTGTTCATACTATAACTTTGGTGCAACTATAAGTGGCTCAATAATCTCGTGGGTTAAGAACTAATCATTGCTTTGATGAATAATGAAGCCTAATGATGTATAAAACATATAATTTGTAAGTAAGGTTTGCATATGACAAATATTAAATTTGTATTGTATATTATTAACGATATAACAAGGTGAATAAAGATTTAATGGAAAGGCTTGAGCCGTGTCTTAAGTACGTATGGAAACACGGTATTAAATGCCTGCTTTAACAGTAAACTGCAAAACATTACCGTTATTGGTAAAAAGGTATCGACAAATTATTAATCAATGTAGTGATACCTGCATAATTTGTCTTCCTTTATTACTATGGGTAAGCCTATAAAGTTTAGACAAAAGTTACCCGTATGTTTATCTAATATCCTTACTCGCGGATGGTTTGTCATAAATGATTTGAACTATAATGATGCTTACGTGTTTATTAAATGCAGCTTTAGCCGCTTTGAAAGCCATTTCGACCGGATCCTTGCTCTTGATAGGGTCGAATGGGTGACCGCCATAACCATTATCCTCCCTCGTAACACACCAGGAATTGTTCCAGGAAAAAAAAATACTTAGTAGGATAGGCTCAAAAGAAACCAAGGGAAGGAAAAGTTCCAAACCTGCTAGCGAAAATTTGAATACCCTTACCATGCTGAGAGCTCTGAACAGGACATGGGGTTCCCACGAGGAGTGAATGACCGGGCGGTCCACGACACCTTGCTCACGTGTATACCGTTACCAGACAAGCTCAGGTAACTTGCCACAGTTGCAGTTTCGTTTGGGCTCACTTATCTCACTTGGTTTCGTGTGTTGCTCACGCATTGTCGTTCGAAAGTTACTGTACTTATTGTGCAGTGCTCTCCTTCCAGAGAACTGTACAGCTGCTTGATAATTATTACATAGTAATTTGAGTGAAACATTTTTATTAATATTACTGATACGCCTGCTAAATGCAGACACTATAGTTTTTACATATTCTCTAATTACATTTACTTAAATTAAAATTGCATTTGTGATCAAATTAAATTGCGTTTTTTATCAAATTAAATTGCATTTTGATCACTGTATATTGTAATATAATTAATCTAAATCAAAATGCATCCCAAAGGAGGGTTGGCCACATTATAGTACCAAACAGCTGGGTCGAGCCCTATATTATATCCAGAAGTTGGATCAAGTCCTATTATAGTATGCAGCAGCTGGATGAAGCCCTATTACAATACCCAGCAGTTGGGACAAAGTTTCATTATAGTACCTAGTAGCTGGATCAAGACGTATTATAGTACCCAACAGTTGGGTCAAACCCTATTACAGTACCCTGTAGCTGGGGGCACACCAGACACCGTGTCGTATTCTCGCCATTAGTAATCATCACGTTCTCTCTCGCCCTCAGTAATATTCATTTAGGGAGACGAGCAGGTGGGGCTGGCGCTCCTCGCGGTCAAGGCCTATTGCTGTTTGAGTATCTGACAACGGAGTATCGACTCCGCACAATCGACTTTAGAATGGTCCAGGACGGACCGACCGCTCACAGGATGCGTATGGGGTGCACAATAAACTAGCCGCCTTCGGCTGCAACAATCAAATCAGTCGTCGTCCCTTCACCTTCTAGTGTGTGGTCTGGTCAACATCTGTCAACGAAACTTTTGCTGTATCTTTTTTATGTAAACAACATTTACGTGTTGTGTTTTGTTAATTTTCTCAGTCAAAAAATCATTATGATTTTACGAATATATATATTTCCGTTGTTCCGGTGGCGATGTAAATTGGGATCCTATGGCACAGTATTCAGCAAAGTCGAGTTCGATTCCCGCGGAAGAACAGAAACGTTTAGGCATCGTTTCCTTTCATCTGATGCCTCTGTTCACCTAGCAATACATAGATACCTGAGTTAGGCAAATGTTGTGGGTTGCGACCAGGATAAGGTCGCTGGCTTAGTGAGACCTGAAACTCCAACAGCCTTTACGAGGTCCCACGAAAGCTTTTCGATGTCAAGGGCGCTTGACAACATGACACCATATATGTCCAGACACTATACTTGTAGGGTCCCTAGAAGTATCGAACCCAACTTGTACAGTTGGGTTCGATCTCGACTCCCAGACAATAATTTTGGGTTCGAATCCCGGTCTGGACAGGAATGGTTGGGTGCGTTTCCCGCCTAACGGTTCTGTTCACCTAGCAGTAAGCAAGTACCCAGGACTTAGCTTGTTGTTGGACTGCATCCTAGGGAGGGGTCAGTAATTCGACCTTGAAGAGAGACTTGATATAAGCCTAACATGTATATATATATACTGGTTGCCTGTACCCCGACAATGAATTGTTATTATGAATTGTTATCTGAAATATGTCCAGTAACATGCAGGTTAAACAGCACCCACTCGCGCGTGTGATTAAAGCAATTTGCAGTTAGGGTAATTAACTTGATAATCAATATGCTTTGACCGGTATCACTTAGTGAAGTGGGACCATCAACATGGCCTCGAGCTGGGTGTCTGTCCAGTCTGACACAGTCTGGACACAGACACTGGTGTCTGAACTGTCTAGACACTTCCTCTGCGACTCGTCTTGTGCTATTACTTCTATGTGGTATTTTCAACATCTTGATATAAACGAGAACTATGGAAATGTTTACGGTATTGTGCACGTTTCGGGGTGATCCTGGACGTCATGAGTTCGAATCCTTGTCGGGTCATTTAGAGTTGTTAGTGATCAATGGCTTACGCGTTCCTTGCAGGCTTTCTCACACATAGTACACAGAAATGTACACGAAAGCTTTATAACAAATCTAACTTTCATGAAAACAAATGAGCAATCGTATTCAATTAACTCTTAAGTCTTCATTCTACTCTTACCAATAAAGAATAATTTTAAAAAGTGTAAAAACGACCAAAAATAACGCTTAAAGAACACAATTATCCCCGGTCCGTCACTATGCTATGCGTAATTCTTTGGGAATAAAAAAATATATGTCGTTAAAGATATATAGAAAAAATGGCAAATGCGCGAAAGAAATATACAGGTGATGAGTGGAGAAATAGAATTTCCCCTCAATATGGTTAGAAAAATCCTTTTTTTTAATGCAAACATTAATTAAATAATAATTCATTGTGTCGGGGGACAAGTCCCCGTATATGTATACACATTAGGCTTATATTGACCCCCACCCACCCCCCGAGGTCGAATTAATGTATGTAACCCCCACAACAAGCGGCCTAACTCCTGGGGTACCTTGTTGCTGCTTGGTGAACAGGTGCATTAGGTGATAGGAAATGCGCCCAACTATTTATATCTCTTGAGGTTACCTTGATATGATTTCGGGGGCTCAAATGTCCCCATGGCCCGGTTCTCGACCAGTCCTCCTGGATGGTCTGGCCAACCAGGCTGTTGGACGCGGGTGCTTGCAGCCTGACGTATGAATCACAGCCTGGTTGATCAGTGCCCGACAGACCACTGGAACATTATCTAACATAGTGCACAGTTACAAACCCATTAAGATTTCAACTTAGATTCAACAGAGCAGAAGAAGTTGTTAAACACATGGGGCATAATCTTACTGAAGCGACCATACGAGTCATAAATACTCATACTCCGCCCAAGTAAAACAGAAACAAGCAACACTTAAAGGGCCAGCCAGAGGCTTAGGGCCCGCGCAGAAATATCCCTGAAAAAAAAGCGCCCAGGATTCGAACCCAAAATTCTAAATTGTGAGTTGAGAACGAACCCGGCTGCACAACCGGTACTACATGATATAAATTGTCATATACAGGAAAATTTCGTTCAGAATTTTAGTTACCAAAGTTTACACGCGGAGAGATAAAAAAAAGGGGAAATTCCTCCCCTCCCCTTAACTCCCCAAAAGTTAAAGTAGTAAATTACAAACAATCTTGCAAAGCTATAAAAACCATACAAGAAATGCGGGGGAAATAATTACAAAATTTGGTTGCCAAATTGTTGATGTGGAGAGTTACCAACAGCACATTCTCCCGCCTTTACACCCCGAAAAATTGAAAATGAAAAAAATGTAGTTATAGTAGATACTATGGAGACAAAAAAAATTCACTTGCCATATTTTGGGCTTTGAGAGATGAAGAGGGATTTGCCCACTTCCCCCGAGCCCTCAAAAAAAAATCTGCTCAGTAGTTTTTCCTGGAGGGGGGGGGGGAGGACCCCGATGTCAGCCTCACATATATATATATATATATATATATATATATATATATATACATATATATACAGGCTGTCAGTCCCCCCGACAAAATGATTATTATTATTTAAATAATATAAAAATTGCCAAGATGGTAATAATATAACAGATAATATATAGATAATATCATTAAAAAGGGGTTCAAATGTAAATACTTACAAAAGTGGTGTGTGTGTGTTCCTAACGTTTCTTGACAGGGTTGTTAAGAGCCTGTAGTTGGTGTTGGACTTATTAAGGCCTGCCAACGGCACGAAGGTTAATTATAAAGTCCATGGCACTGACTTACTGACCAACCAACAAGTATACTTTAGGTCTAGGATTATTGTAAACTCTCAAGTGTGTGTGTGTGTACGCAGAGAACTAGCGTACACCTTTCAGTGTATGTAATTAGCTGACTAGTCAGGTAAATCAGCCGTCAGCTCCGGGAGGCCGCGGCCGGGGCGGCACCAGCGGCCTCGCTAAGCACTACACACACTTTATATTTTTTCTTAGTTTTCAATATTTATATACGGTAACTGCAAATAACTCATTTTCTAAATCAAGATATATAAACACGTTTATTTGTTAATTTAACACTATGTTGGTGAAATAACTATAATTCATAATTTATAATAATAGAAATGTATATAAAGGTTTCACATCACTTGATTATTCACAGTACAATCTCCACGGGAGACATCTCCTGTCCATGAGGCTAACCATAGCCCGTGCTTCTTGCCCCGATCCTGTGCCAGGTAAGTTACGGGCTCACCATAGCCCGTGCTACTTGGAACTTGTTCCGAGTAGCTGAATCTATAACAACAACAACTTGATTATTGCAGTCGAGTGATTATACTTGTGATGAAGGAGTGAGGCAGAGGTGGCGAGGGGGCGCTAATCAGTCCGTCCTCTCCACAGTTCACAACGTCACTAAACTGATGTATTAAATTGGCCGAATCTAACGTACCCGCGGACCCAGGAATAGAAAACGGGACATCGCGTCAATTTTGCGAGCCGCTATGATTTTAATACATCTTCCATATACGTTGGGATTTTTTTCTCGTTAAAATACAATGTGTTATGCGAGAGGACAGGTTCCCACATCCGGACGACCCTATCCTAGTCAGCCTCATTCTAATAAATCGCAATTCTTCATAATAAACACATCAGTTTTTCCTTACTACATTACGACTGTATTCCTACCATGAATGGAATTTGGTTTTCCTGTGGGCGAGCAGTCCGTCAGAGCCATCTGTTGACCGTGTGGGACACCAAGAGATCAGCCGCGTAATAAAATATTACGACCTATATGTCAAATGACGAAAGCCCTCGTCCAAGGGTTGACACTGTCAAACTCGTGTAACCCCCACTTCCCTCCTCTTCCCCAGTCTCGCTACCTGTCTCTCTTCCACTAGCACAGGTGCTTTTTTTATTATTCCTTAGGTACATCTGCATTAGTGCAGCTACCCTAGACTATATGAAGTGGAGTACAGTGTGTCAAAAAAGCTAACTAGTTGATGCTAGAAAATCCCCATCACACAGGATGGTTAGTCATACAGAGGCATGTGATAAGCAGTCTGCACTGGCAGATTCCGGATGCATTTTGAGGATATCATCAACACAAGATTGAATAAGGTAGCAGTGGTAATAAAGGTCACCATCTCGCAGGATGGTTAGTCATACAGGGCCATATGTTTAGTAGCCTGCACTGGCAAATTTTGGGTACATTGTGAGGATATCTTCAAGAATACGAGAGTGAATAAAGTAATTGCAAAGCTCCAGGTACCTCATGCCAACTGATCTGAAAGGTCTAATAACTGGGCATTCAGTGATGTAGTGCGGGAGATCGTGCCGTAGTTCCTGCTCACAGAGTTTGCAACTGGAGTGCTCAGGATTGGGAGATCCGTCACCTGCAGCCACCTGCCACAGGTAACGGTAACCCAACCTGATCCTTGCAACCACTGTGTCGCACAGTCTAGTGGACGTTTTGTGCTGCCCATAGATGTAGGTTTCAGATCTGAACAAATCATAGCTTTTTATACTAGTACTTTCAGGTCGTTGGGAGTCAGTAAGTTCTTTCCTATCAGATCTGAATGTTTGGATCAATACAGTTTTGACAGCAGAGATGGGGATACCTAGATCTAAGTCAACTTCAAACTTGTTACACGCTAATTTGGCTGCAAGGTCTGTTTCATTATGATATATTTATGTGTGAAGGTATCCATACAAAGGAAATTCGAGACCCTTTACTCTGTGCATCAATTAGGTCATTTACAATTGGGAGTATGAGGTTCTTGCTATCGATCTTCCAAGAGAAGTTTTCGATTGCGTGAAGAGCAGACTTTGAATCACAGAATATTATTCCTCCTCCAATGTTTTTTAATGTACTGGTAGCTAAGTGTAATGCACTTGTTTGTTGTTGTTTGTTGTTAAAGATTCGCTACCTGGAACAAAAAGTTCCAAGTAGCACGGGCTATGGTGAGCCCGTAGTACTGGTGCACCGTTGACAGCCGCCAACCCACGCGTTATAACGGCACGACCCAGCGCTACCCGTAAACCTCATGCTGTACTCACCTAGTTGTGGTTGCGGGGGTTGAGCTTTGTCTCTTTGGTCCCGCCTCTCAACCGTCAATCAACTGATGTACAGATTCCCGAGCCTACTGGGCTCTATCATATCTACATTTGAAACTGTGTATGGAGTCAGTCTCCACCACATCACTTCCTAGTGCATTCCATGTACTAACTACTCTGACACTGAAAAAATCTTTCTAACGTCTCTGTGGCTCATCTGGGTACTAAGTTTCCACCTGTGTCACCTTGTTCGTGTTCCACCCGTGCTGAAGAGTGTGTCTTTGTCTACCCTGTCAATTTCTCTGAGAATTTTGTAGGTGGTTACCATGTCTCCCCGTACTCTTCTGTTTTCCAGGGACGCGAGGTTCAGCTCCTTTAGCCTTTCTTCGTAGCTCATTTATCTCAGTTCCGGGACGAGCCTAGTGGCATACCGCTGAATCTTCTCTTTGTCTTGTGTTTAACTTGATATGGACTCCAGGCTGGAGCTGCATATTCCAGGATTGGTCTGACATAAGTAGTATACGGGGTCCTGAACGATTTCTTACAGAAGTTTCTAAAGGCATTTCTTATGTTGGTCAACCTAGCATATGCCGCTGATGATATTCTTTTGATGTGGGCCTCTGGGGACAGGTTCGGTGTGATATCAACCCCCAGATCTTTTTCTCTCTATTTGACTCTTTCTCTCTATTTGACTCTTATGTGTTACTGTCGATGGGCAAATACCCTGACTCCATCCTCTCTTCACCCCCAATAATCTCACCTCTGACATCGACCTCCCCCATCTGTGTTAGCCCCGAATTCTAATTACTGAACGCGTAAAACACTCATTTGTTTTTACATGTTATCTCTGGATTATTACCTGCTGACGATTTCCAGGGTTCTACTCCCAACCAACCTTGATCCTGGTACTGTCCATATAAATTACAGACCCTAATATTACGAAGTAATATTTTGGGTATAAATCTGTGGTTGGATTTGGTTATACATATAGATCTCCTGTCTCCAGTGCCTCCCGTCCTCCTAATAGAACGTCGCATTTTGACGTATACTGTACCTATGGCCAAAAAACATTGTACTAGAAAATGGTAGCGGATGGCGAAATTTACATACTGTCCCGTTTTCTGTTTTGGGTCCTCTGGTAGGTTAGGATAAGGGCATTTTAGTACGACAGTTTCTTGACGTTTGGAAACCTTAGTGTGTGTTGGTATAGGGAAATATGTGTATGCTTAAGGTGTACCCACCTCTCCCCATGCCCTGTGGTTGGGGGGAACGGATGCCTTAAAGCTATATATAAAAAAGAATTACACCCCCTCCCCGAAGTGGCAATGGGAGGAATTAAGGGAATCAAAAAAAATAATGCGGCGTGCTGTGATATACTATCCTTTATGTGGCATGCTAAATCCTTCTCAAGGATGCATTAACCCACAGTAATTCATTTTCTCAAGTTCAAGTTCAAGTATGTTTATTGAGATAAGAAAGAAATACATCTCAAAGGGACAGAGTAGCTTAGGCTACTTCTACCCCCCCCCCCGTTCCTTTTCTCCCGGTCACTTATTTGCTACGTGGTAAGCAGAGGACCTAATAGGTATCATCGCCCCTCTGCCCGGGGACTCCCCACCAGGGCCGACTGTGGGAGGGGGGGGGGGGAACACACCCGCAACACTCAGGTATGTCATTACACACCTGCGTAATGTAATGACTAATGTCATTACATTAGTTAGGCGTGTTACCAACGGTCGCCAATTACTGTTAACTCTGTTATACTGTTTGTGGTCGTCATTAACCTCATCAGTTATATTATCATTTGTTCACAGTTGTTAACTTACTTGAAGGCTAATTACTGTTATTCACATTAATTATACACCTTATTATAATAATTTATAGTTTACAGTTAATTTCCTTATTATACTTTATATATCTACGGTGTATAATTTACTATCTATTCTTTGCGATACGTGCAATTTGTTATATAATTTACTATTAATTTAACTATATCACTTATAAATAAATAATTTTACCCCAGCATGAGTTTGTCACCGTACCCAAAATAGGTATTTGCTACTCTGTTCACCTATTATACACTATACATCGGCAGAATCTTTACCGAGTCTCTATTCCTATATAAGGTTACAACGGAATCCATGAACACAACACAGAAAATAATTATATATTTTTTATCTTTAAGTCATGTGGACATTTGTGAGTTTAGCATACGATTCCAACGTTATTTATTTGCAACTCTGAAGTTTAGATTGAAGTTAGGTCTATTCCAAGGTCATTTTTTTTATAACGCAAAATTAAGTAGCTTCCTTTTCATTCTATACTACCGGGATATCTTCACTCCTATTCCTATCTAAATACTAGTAACTGCATTGTCTGGGTTAAAATCTAGTAACCATTTTTCAAACCACCTCTGGGGTGTCTAGATCATTCTCAATATACAACAGTCCTCCTCTATTCTGATTGTAATCGCAGTTTTTGTTGTTGTATAATATCAATAGCACAATTTCTGTTTGATGGTTAGCATATATTAGGAAGAGAATTAGGAGCTCTATTTATGAACCTTATGATATTTCACTCGTAATTTCTTTCCTACTATATATCGATCCATTTCCACTGTGATCCTTGCCTCCTTCCAGTATTTTCTTTTCCTGAATCCATTTCATTTACTATTAGAAGTCGAAATTCAGCTGTTCTAAATAATGTGTTAGGCACGTCGTGTGTACTCACCTAGTTGTGTTTGCGGGGGTTGAGCTCTGGCTCTTTGGTCCCGCCTCTCAACCGTCAATCAACAGGTGTACAGATTCCTGAGCCTATTGGGCTCTATCATATCTGCACTTGAAACTGTGTATGGAGTCAGCCTCCACCACATTACTTCTAATGCATTCCATTTATCAACTACTCTGACACTAAAAAAGTTCTTTCTAATATCTCTGTGGCTCATTTGGGCACTCAGTTTCCACCTGTGTCCCCTTGTGCATGTGCCCCTTGTGTTAAATAGCCTGTCTTTATCTACCCTATCAATTCCCTTGAGAATCTTGAATGTGGTGATCATGTTCCCTCTAACTCTTGTCTTCCAGCGAAGTGAGGTTTAATTCCCGTAGTCTCTCCTTGTAGCTCATACCTCTCAGCTCAGGTACTAGTCTGGTGGCAAACCTTTGAACCTTTTCCAGTTTAGTCTTATCCTTGACTAGATATGGACTCCATGCTGGGGCTGCATACTCCAGGATTGGCCTGACATATGTGGTATACAAAGTTCTGAATGATTCTTTACACAAGTTTCTGAATGCTGTTCGTATGTTGGCCAGCCTGGCATATGCCGCTGATGTTATCCTCTTGATATGTGCTGCAGGAGACAGGTCTGGCGTGATATCAACGCCCAAGTCTTTTTCTTTCTCTGACTCCTGAAGTATTTCCTCTCCCAGATGATACCTTGTATCTGGCCTCCTGCTCTCTTTCTCATATCTTCATTACATTACATTTGGTTGGGTTAAACTCTAATAACCATTTGTTCGACCATTCCTTCAGCTTGTCTAGGTCTTCTTGAAGCCTCAAACAGTCCTTTTCTATCTTAATCCTTCTCGCAAACACACATCAAAGTGTGTTTGCTTGTTTGTGCGTGTCCATTACTTGCATCACGCAACTTCCTAAACACGCATCATTAACCATAGTGTACAGTTTCAGGTAGAGACGAGAGTGCAAAATGTCCCTGGACAGCATAGCTGCACCGGGTCCTGTGAACCTGGGTGCAGGAGTCCCTTCTCCAGCTGCTGTGCTTCCAGAGATCCATGATCCTGCCAGTCAACACCCTAATAGGAAACGAAGGATGAATTACATTTCCAATATTCTCGACTCTGATGGTAACTTGCAGAATGAGATGCTGGCGTTTGCCTTCGCGGCCACCATGTTGTCCACCATCCCAATCTTCCTGGGCAATGAATTTGATGTCAACGATGGCCTCAGGAAGAAGAGACATGTCGGACCTTACCAAGAATCCGACGACCCAGATATCAGCTCATATTCATATTACACTCCATCACCAGAAGACTCCAAGATGCAGCCACTTTTCTCTGGATACACCTATAAGACAATCATGACATCTCCACCAGGCACTGACTATTTCCACATCCACAATGGTTCTGTCTTGACGCCTGGTGTTAATTCAAAAGTTATAGCAGCTTCGGAGCAGGAGACCCGAGTTACTAACGCCTCCTTGGGTGAGCTCATCAATGAACTCTTGCAATGGTCACATGAGAAGGTAAAGAATAAGCCGCTCCTGCCAATGCTAATTAACCTCGCTCTAGATAAATATTCCGGAAACCTAAACCCGGCCGACAAACTTGTTAGAACCGCGTACAAGAAATGGAAAAACTACGGATAATGAAATTTAGTGGTATATAGTGAACCTATATAGTGCTCAGTCATTAATCGATTGCCGCTTCTTTCTCCCTAAAAAAATAAATACAGAAAAATAATCAGGGGGCTTTAAAGTGACAAGGACTTGAATACAATAACGAGAAAAGATATATTAGGATGTAAATCCACAAACTATATAATCAAGGGGAATGGAACAAGGGATGTGTGCATTCTTCTCAACACTTTAGTCTTCGTCATCCACCTTCATCCATGATAGGTGTCTCATACTCTGTTACACCTTGACATACAGTTGGCAGTCATCCACCTTCACATATGACAGCTGTCTCATGCTCTTTCTCACAGATGAGTCATCAATAAAGCTTACACTGAAAGTTTGTATGTGTAGTAATTAACTGACAATAAAATGATTCCTTCTTAATAAGATTCCAAAACAGGAGCTTCATATACAACATTGTGATAAATAACTGCGCTGATTGAGTACTTCCTCCTGTGTTAATCTTGGTCCCAATGTTATCATAATTTCCACTTATCATTTACCTTCATTACTCTTTCATTTTGCATGTCATTGTCACCAGAAACCAAATAAAACACCTTACTGAACTTCTCAGGTCAAATTTTGGGCATTGAATAAATATAAACCCTTACACGAGTCAATTGTTTTCTTTAAACCGTCCTCGGACCAAGTCCATTCCATCCGTCGGTCGACCCCAAAGATGCATTCATCACTTTTAACATGCTGTTCATTCAAAATAGAATTTTTTCAAAATTAATATTGTTATATATAAGCATACTGTGCATATTTAGGCATTGGTTAGGTTAGGTTATGTGTTTGGTTTCTGTTAACGATTATTTGTAATTGTAGTATGTGGGTGAAGCACTTACAGCGTTGTGGTTCGAACAAAGTCATCAGCTACTTGTTCTGGACATCATCAATTGTGAGTCGTGAGTATACAGTTTTTCATTCATAAACAAGAGGTTTGACGGGTGCATGGAAAAGACTGGCCTTTGTTTATGAGACCGGCTGGTTTTCTTATAACCTACATATGTATTAGAACTTTGGATTCGACGGTCAGTAATTATCAAAAGGCATCAAACTTGGAGCCCTTTAGAACCGGCTGTGGCACAGAGCAGTCAGAATGCCCTCGACATTCTTCGACATATATACACAGTATTGGCATTCAAGATGCCAATACTGTATATATATACACGAAAGAAACAGAAGATAGGACGACTGACGTCAAAAGTATAGGATGAGACATTGGGAAAGAAAGATTTCCCATCAACCTGAAAGTCAAGACAGTTTTCAAGGAGGTGCATATACTGTACCTGTAAGCGGGACAACGCAGTTTGGACAATAAGGTGAAGTTCTTTGTTCCACTAAGTGATAGGTTCTCAGAATCGTTGGCTTCATTCCCAACTCGCAATTAGCGTTTCGAATTCAATTCCCAGGTGGAACAGAAATGATTTGAGATGCTCCTTTAACGTAATAACGTCCACCTAGTAATGAATAAATAACCGGGAATTAGGTAACAGCTGTGGGGTTGCATCATGGGAAGGGGCAGTAGTTTGACGGAGTGGCCAGTCTCTCATGACATAGTGGGAATTTCTCGCAAGACTATCCCACTCAAAAATAAAAGAAATAAGACAGTACTCTGTGTATCCACCCTACAGTCATCACAAAAGCAACCTTCAAGTCGTCACAGAGCTATAACTGATGTTAGTTATCATTTATGGACCTCAAAAGCTGCTTCATGTTGTCATAAAAGTTTCCTTCAAGTGGGTTGCATAACCCAATGGAATTGATGGCAAAACACTACCATTCTGCAGCAAAATGATTTAAAAGATTAGTCTTGGATGAAGACTAGAGCTAATCAACAACTTTAAACATAACTTCCATTCTCAGTGGCCCAGAATTAGTCAAAAGTAACAATACAATACAGCATTTGTTTCAGAAGCATTTTAGCTGTAGACCAGAATAATCTATATAATAATTTAAAAGTACATATCAGTTATGTCACAGAGGTTGTAGGCCAGATGCTGGCGGTAAGCAAGTAATTATCAAAAAGGCACCAAGGCGGGGCTGGGGGGTGAGGCTCCTTGCGGTTACCTTGCAATGATTCTGGGGCTTAGTGTCTCTGCAGCCTGGTCCTCGATCAGGCCTCCTATTGCTAGACTGGTCAACCAGGCTGACGGACTCTGCTCGCAGCCTGACATATGACCTACAGCCTGGTTGATCAGGTATCCTTTGGAGGTGTTTCTCTTGAACACTGACGGGTCGGCCAGTTGCCCATAATGTGTAGTGGAAACGTGTTGAAAAGTATCAGGCCTCTGATGTCGATAGAGTTCTCAGTGTATCTATTACACCTGTGCTTTTCAATGGGAGTATTCTGCACATCCTGCATTGCAGGATGTGCAGGATCCTGCCATCCAGCTCTTTGGAGGTGGGGTGCATGCCCAAACTACAGCAAGCATTTCCTCTTTGGATCACAACACCTAGGCGCTGAAACAGGAAACTGGCTGCTTTTGAGTCTCTAGTTTGCCTAATGAGTTCCTCGCCCACTTCCTTTAAGAACTTAAGTGCACATTTACCCCAGGGTCTCAAGAGCCTATTGGCATGACCCTGTAATGTTCTAGGTCCCTGTACTTATTAGTTTTCTGGGTCTCTCTGAAGGTGGCCATCCCGCCTCCCTCAGCTGTACTGAGGTAGATAGGTATCAGCCAATGTGAATGCACATATGTAGTCCCACACGACCTGTTTACCATCCCTCCATGTCTGCAGGGTGACTCCATCCGGGTGTTTGTGACTATTGTCAGGTCTGCACAACTGAGGTTCTCTTTGTGCTGGACACCCATTTCTGCACAACTGGGGTTCTCTTTGTGCTGGACACCCCGCTGTATTTGCAAATCGAGCATATGCAACTTTACCTTAGGCATCCTTAATGTAAACATCATTCCATAATAGAACAGTAAACTTTATTACAAAACATCAAATATTGGCAAAACAAATATTGAGAATCTACTTTTCTATCCTGATCTTTGTCTAGGAAATATCATACCAGAACCACAGGCAGTAGTTTGTTATTCTAAGAGCAAACTGATTTCTTTTATATTTTCTTTGCATGTTCAATACTCCCATGTATGAAAATTTATATTAAACATAAAAAATTAGAATATTAAAAACAACTGTTATAAGATAATAAGTACTATACAGATATAGACAAAAATATTCATAGTTCAGGGGTCTATGGTGTTAGATCTTGTTTTAGGGATCACAGTAAATATATCTTAATAACTTTAATAAAGTAGAGTATGGTACTATAAATAAATATAAAGACCATTGTCATATATGCATGTTGAGAGTATTTATATACAATTACCACACAGTGTATAAACAATTATCACATATGGAGATCATAGTAAATATATTTACTTAAGCACATCTCAAATATTACAATTCATACTTATAGTAACAAGTTGGTGACTGATTTACATATGCATTTGCAACATCTACCACAGAACACAATAATAAATGATGCATATGGATCAAGTCTGTTAAATCTTACTTTGTGGTGAGGCAGAAATTAATATGTAATCCATGTAATGTCATTTACAAAAGATGGTAACGGCACACTCACTGAACCAGAGAGGTAACTGAGGTGCTGGCATTTTGAGTCACACACTGGTCTTATTAGAAAAAGTAAGTGCTTTAAATTGGGTGCCCTTAATAACACCATGTACCAGCAACCTGTAAATTTAAAACTAAGTGAACTCTGCCCTTGCTCATAAGTTACAAGTTACATGCTTTTTTATTCTATATGATGAGGACTATGTGAGACAGACAGGTATGGGTAATGCCTTTGCCTCATCTAAGCAATGGAATTCAATATATAATTATAATTGAATTCATTGTGTTGGGGAAAGGTAGTCAATGTATATACTGTATACATGTTAGGCTGAACAAATCCACAAGGACCGTGATGAGAGTTCAAAGTTACGTCCAGGATGATCCCAGACGCGCCATAGTCGATTGTGCCACGGCATGGAAAAGAAGTGCAACCAGGAGTGCTACTGCTCTCACACGGATCACGCAGCCTCTCCAAGACATAAACTGGGGTTTGTGTCCAAACTGGCTGCAGGATCCGTGAGAGAGCAGTAGCACTACCAGTTGCAATTCTTTTTCCATGTCGTGGCACAATCGACTAAGATGCGTCTGGGATCATCCTGGACATAAGTTCGAATTCTCATCATGGCCCTTGTGGATTTGTTCATCAGATATATCATGCTATTGTGATTTCTGTGTGTATGTTATGCTGATATCAAGGTCACCCTCCAAGGTTGAACTACCAACCCTGATCAGGATGCAACCTCACAAGCTGAGCTGGGTACCTATTTACTGCTAAGTGAACAGGAAACAGCATTTGATGATAGGAAACATGCCCAACTATTTCTGTCCTGCCTGGGATTCGAACCCAAAATTCCCAATTGTGAGTCAAGAATGAACACGACTGTACAACATGGGACTCGCATAAAATAAGTCTTGCCTTATACATATTCCTGGAATACTTAGGTTACTTAATATGGTCACTGTATCTTTTGACAAATACATGCACAGGACAAAACATTACCTTTATTTCTGTCTTTTATATGTTATGAATAAATATTGTGTGACGTATACTTCTATAGATAATGAGTGTAGGAACCAGTGTTGGATCTATCCAAAATCTCGGGTAAATCAGTTTGCTTAACATTAACTAATAATCAAAGATAATCTTAAAAAAAACAGCCAAACTCATTTAATATCATTTGAAACTTTTACACAATTTTAAGAAATAAATCTCATGTCTGACATGAGCAAAATTATATGCATTGTTTAATGAATAATTGTCATTTATAGCATTAAATTTAAGTAAATATGCTTTCTCTGTAACAGTTGAAGTTAAAGATACAAAAGATAGCTTACTGACACGAATACTTAAGCATACATTATACCAGTAGGGAAATGGATGCTATCTCTAAATGTTGGGACTGGATGTACATTATGTTACCTGACTGACTGTTATAAGGCTTTAATAGACCATTTTCAAATTACAAAATCCCCCAAAATAATTCAACTCTCCTGTATCTTCGGCAAGTGATTTTATTTTAGTGTAGATAATGTTGTAAACTTTCCAAATTGCACGAACACAATGATGTACTGTAATAGCACATCCCAGACACGCAAACTACCAATACTGCATTAAGTGGGTCATCATTACTGGAAAGCTAATAATCATGCTGTCTTGTCAACAACAACATTTCAACTTTCACTGGGCAGGCACATGCTGGAAAGGATGGAAAAATGTGATTGGAAAATGCATGCAAAAAATCATAATAAAAGGGAAATCGTTAAGTTATTAGAGAACCAATTCCTTCATAATAATTTCCATGTTTATTACTAACAACAGAGAAACCATTTTCACCATACAAGCAAAACAATAAAAGAACAATTTTGGCTGTCATTTCATTTTACTAGATGTAAAGTATTCCATGTCATCTGTGATATACAAACAGTAAAAATCATTCACTGAATCCTAACTATTAAATTCTGTATATTACAACTTCCTGTGATTTTTTTTTTTACATGTAAGTGATGCTTTCTCTCAGTCCCCATCTTCTTGGCTGCCTCTACTGCTCAAACTTCCAGATTTACTTGAATGTACATTCTTGGCCACTCTTATCCAACATCTTTTCAACCTACCATCGTAGCACACACACACACACACCTTCACCTAATTAGACATAGACATTCACACTAACTTATTATTTACATTTCATTATTCTAGCCATCCTGCTAACACTGCTCATATTCCTCAAACTCTTTATTGCTACTGTTCAAACTCTTCGGTTTTAATGTTAATGCCATTACAAGCATCTCACATCCATACATTTGGCTTTGACTAATTCGTTTATGCATGTACATGCATTAGTACCACTGGAAAAACTAAAAGTGAAGAAAGCCATCTTGAATACTAAGACTGATCTCTCTTCAGACAAAGCATTTCAAGGCTGCTTTCATATGAGACATTCAACATAAGTGTGATGAAACATGACCACTTTTTCACATACGAGAAGCCACAAATTAAGCTTGCACAGCCAGAGTAAAAAATAAGAAATCCTCCTTATCCCAGAGCAATACATTTACAGAACAATTTATACATGCTAAAATCATTGAAGCAAGAATTAAGATTAACTCTCAAATCTATGTGAAAAACTGATGACCAAAATAGGAAGAACTTTCAAGAGCCATAGGCTTCCTATTCTTGACAGGGCAGTTACAGATGATGGATAGTAGTTCATTTTCTCTAGCTCTATTTATAAAAAAAATTCCCAGTAAGCATCTGGCCTACAAGTGTAAGAATGATTTACTGCCAGTATAACCAAGGATGTTCTTATTTAGAACTGTGTAAACTCTCCCATCACTGCTGGTAGAAAATATTAATCAATCAAACTCTTAAGACCGATCTAAGAGACCAAATAAATTAAGATAAACAAGTAGAGAAAAAGGAACAAAGCTTGCAACTTGTTACCTATGGTAAGGGGGGTTAGATTTTTGGGTAGGATTCGCAAAGCCTTGGTAGATAAATATAAAATGTGCACCACATGGAAATTTGCTGAAAAAGTTTCTGTGAAGTCAAAACGTTAACACTCTATTTGTTACAGGTTAATGGGCTATGCTTGTGTTAGTTTGTGAAGAGTGTCACACCAGTGTGGGCTATGTACCAGCTATACAAGCATATTATATTCTATAAGAATGTATACGCACCAAAATGAGGACGGAGTAAATTTGATACAATAAGGTATCAATGTTACTCCACCGATATTTGCATGCCGAGCTTGATGACAGCTAATTAAATTTACACATCTATGATAAGTTCAAGGCAGACAGTACCATAATTATGATATAGCAAAAAAATACATTACACCTGAATTGCCAATAGTTTTCAACAATAACAAAACTTAAATAATAGGATTTAGCCATCAAAGCATGTAAATATTTTATTGTTACACCCAATATTATAAGCTTACATACAGTTTTATATAATAAATTATTAGTCCATTACACCTGCAGACACCCTTGAGTTCCAGCATGCATTAAAACATTATAAATAATTCTAAATATATTATTACAAACATTTTGGCAAGCGAGTGAAACAATACACTTTACTACATTTTGCGGAGAAGAGTTGAAGGTTCTGAGTACAGTACTGGATGGCCTTTATTAGAGAACATATGAAGGAAATACACGGCTACTGAACTAAGAGGGGCACTCGACACAGTAGAGATAGATCACCTCTATAACACAAACTAAGTACTATTGCACTTTTGAGAGGATATTTCCTCATAAAAGTTACACAGCTTTTACATAATAAAAACAGGAAGCTTTGTAAGTAACATATATTCAATATATTAATATGAGAACAAAAGTACAATACCTACCACAAAAGTCAATACTATAAAAACCCACATATTTGAAAAACATTGAAAGCATTTGAATATTCTGGTTTCCGAACCCTCTTCTGCTGACGAGTCTCAGTATGGAGATTAAAATATTTAGTTTCATTTCCATGTTTTTCAGACCTGTGGGTTTTTATCACAATACAGGATATATTAATGTGTTAAACTAAATTAAGATGATCAAGAGTTCCATCTCAACACTTTCAATAACTTGTTAGCTGTAAATATTATAATTGTGCAAAATATCTCATAATTGTGAAATAAGTACAGATAAATTAACTGCTACATGTCTACTAAGAAATAACTATAAAAATGTTATTCTTAATTTTGAAATTAAGAACAAAAATTAATAATATTTGTTTCAAATAATAACAAATCTTTAAGGTATATATCCTTTAATGGTTAGCAAAGTGTTATTGTCTTGAGGTGAAATATTTTAACTAGTAATTTGACTGAAAGTGTCTATGGAACTTTATATGATAAATGTTGACTGCGAATGTGAAACTATGTCATAAATAAATTACATAGAGAATGTGGAGTAGATTAAAATGCAATATTCTAAGTCCAAAAAATAATGAAGAAGTATTCTGCTGCTGTTTAACTGCTTCTTCAATACTGTTAGCATGAAATGCATCTCCAGTCTTTAGTTAGTAGTTAAGTACAAAGCATTAGATAATATTATTAACTATGCTAAAAATAAAATACTGTGGTGGATTCCTGAGCTGCAAGCACAACCTAATATTTTACACATGTTATTAAAGAAGCAGTGATGACACTATATAGGCACAGGAAGAGAGCCGAAAGTGGTTGCTAATGATCACTGTACAGAACAAGAATCTTCAAAGGCTCAGTACTACAACTGCTCACCTCTCTGTGTGTCTGCTGACAGAGCAACATTGATGGAGCAGATGTTCATCTATGTGCTGACAGAGCACCTGTTTACCTACATGTGTCTGCTGACAGAGCACCTGTTTACCTACACGTGTCTGCTAACGGAGGGCGCATCCGATCCCAAGATCGTTGTCGCTCCTAAATCAACAAATCAAAAAGAACAACATTGATGGAGCACCTGCTCACCTATGTGTGTGCTGACAGAGCACCTGTTTACGTACATGTGTCTGCTGAACGAGCAACATTGACGGAGGAGAAAAACAATGTAGTTAGGCTCAGAACGCAAATATAATTTAACTGTCCTCATCTAAGAGACTGGCAAGATCAAATTCATCCCGATATACTTGAGGCAAATGCTGAAGAAAGTTTGTAACTATGACAATAGCTTAATGCATCTCCTATCAGCAGGATCCTGTCTATGGACGAAGCTCATCTTAATAAACACCAACGGACATTCAAACAATGTAGGCAATGTTATGAAACATTCATGAACCACACAAACATAAAAGACCTGTAAAGGACAATAAAAAGATACTGTATATCAAAAGACCCTGCATTCAGGAGGCCTGGTCGACGACTGGGCCGCGGGGACGCTAAGCCCCGGAAGCACCTCAAGGTAAGGTAAGGTAAGGTAAGGTAAGGCATTAACTGATATTGCTGCAAAATACTTCAAAAAGATTAATAGGTAATATAATGAGAATTAAGAAAATATTAGAGTGTGAAACAATACAATTTGTCATGCTTGTGTTGCATAATTATGATTTTGTGAGAAAAAAATAATAATTAAAATTTTTAAAATATGAATATTTATATCTTAGAATATTATATGGTATATAGTTTTACAATATGAAAATTACTTGTACCTTTGATTCACTAATTAAGCTAAATTTTCTATTTTATTATTTAAATAGATTATCCTAATTATTTATGTTTTAGATACATATTACTGTATTACTTCTTATTCATATTACTTCATAGCATTAAAATTAACTAATTTTAATGATACCTTGCATTGAATTCTCATCTAATATTAATTCTTCTACTATTATATCATCTAATATTCTCATTATTAATATATTAACAAATTGTTTTTTTGTTATGTATTAGCATTACATATAATGCTAATAATTTTTACTGCTTGCTAGCTATTTTAAAATTTGAATTCAACAATAATTTAACCGTACTACTAATTGTATAATGTTAGTAATGATATACATACAGAGCCCTAGTCTGTATACTGTTTACTATATACAACTGAACAGTTAACAATCATGGGCCCTAGCTCACTGCTCTTGCCATTCACTAGTTGTTGTGGATTCACAAAGTCAATATTTACTGTATTATTGTAATCAAGTTTTAGGAAGATGAATGTCTCATGTCAACATACTATCCCTGTGCCATGTTCGGCAGCAACTCACACATCTGTTAATAAAATTAGGCACTTATTTTCTGATTAATGTTTCAGTGCTGACAACAGGAACGAGACCTCCTAGTGCACAGTTGTATGAAATGAAATATATGAAAAAATTAATATGCACACATTCAACTCGCATTCAATACAGTAGATACTTTATAATACATTTGGCAAAAGAATATTGCCGAGTTATCCTGGATTCAATTCCTAGTCATGGCTAGATGTTTGGGCAAGTTTTGCTATACCTGATGGCTCTGTTCACATTGTCCCTGGGAGTTAAACAACTGTTTGGAGTCAAATTCAGAGTAGGATCAGTAGGCTTAAGGGGACCTCAATACGCCTAACAGGCTTCCTGTCTCCAACAATAGGTACCTATACTGGTGGCATATTCTTCAAGCCAAAAGCAAATTGTTAGCATGAAACATATGCTACAGAATGTGAATATAATATTGAATACTATGGAAGTAATCAGCTACTAAATTCTTTCATTTGAGCAACCTTGGAGTTATGGGAAAATTGCATCATGAAAAAAGGTTATGATGAAAGTAAAAGTAAATGAATAGAGCATTACGTGATAGATGACAGAAGACGCTCACAAACATCCCACCCGGGATTCAAGCCTGGAATTCCTGATTGTGACTCTCGGACGTACCCGACAATAGTAATGTACTACTAATGCAAAAATTATAACTTTAAGCTCAATAAGCCACAATGTAGGACAGAAAACAGGAAATGCATTGTTAAAAAATAGAAAAATAAATAGAATCACCTACTAGCCAAAACCAGAAATGCCAAGGCATTTCCAGTTCAAAAATTCAGCAGTAAAAAATCCCCCAAAATATTGAGGGGAACCTTTGACTAGAAACTGGCTTCCTGTCCCCCACTAGAGATGGTGACTCTCAAGTAAATTTAAGTAAATATCCCCACCAACCCCACCCCACTTGCACATCCACTCACTCACACTTGCAAACATCAACACTCAAGCACACATCCACTCATACATGAATGGTTGTAGATGGTTGAAATAATTTAAATGAGAAGGTGGTACATGCCAAAATCTGTAGACTCTTTAAAATGTCATTTGATGAAGATTATAGGGAAGACAGGACACCGAGAAAGTAGCTCTCATCCTGTAACTACATTTAAGTAATAATGAGAAAATAACACATCCACTCGCACACTTCCTCATTATTTTCCTGTACGATTTTGTCATGTCTGGGAATGTAACTACAGTATATTTCCAGCTTGTCATTTAGTCAATAAAGTAGGTTTCTATACAACACATTGTGTGAATTACTGAAGTGGTCTTTCTGAGGACCAGAATGAGATTTGAAAAGATATTAATGCAACTTAGCATTCAACTTAACATTCACACACTATGGCAGAGATTAATGCCATTATAACCGGATCACTCCAGGATAAATCTGAATAACTGTACCATATTTATCAGGATAATGGCAGACCACAGAAAACTTTCATGTATACACAACACCACCACAAGAGCTGCCATTTGTCATAATGTCTTAATGGAAGCAATTATTTCATTACTTCCCTTAGAGTCTACAACATTTATAAAAACAGTTAAAATTCTTTACTGTATCATCTTTTGTTACAGGCATTTCTTGTCATGAGACAAGTGTCTCTCGTGAAAGGACAAGTGTCTCTCGTGAAGGGACAAGTGTCTCTCGTGAAGGGACAAGTGTCTCTCGTGAAGGGACAAGTGTCTCTCGTGAAGGGACAAGTGTCTCTCGTGAAGGGACAAGTGTCTCTCGTGAAGGGACAAGTGTCTCTCGTCAAGGGACAAGTGTCTCTCGTCAAGGGACAAGTGTCTCTCGTCAAGGGACAAGTGTCTCTCGTCAAGGGACAAGTGTCTCTCGTCAAGGGACAAGTGTCTCTCTTCAAGGGACAAGTGTCTCTCTTCAAGGGACAAGTGTCTCTCGTCAAGGGACAAGTGTCTCTCGTCAAGGGACAAGTGTCTCTCGTCAAGGGACAAGTGTCTCTCGTCAAGGGACAAGTGTCTCTCGTCAAGGGACAAGTGTCTCTCGTCAAGGGACAAGTATCTCTCGTCAAGGGACAAATATCTCTCGTCAAGGGACAAGTATCTCTCGTCAAGGGACAATTGTCTCTCGTCATTGGACAAGTGTCTCTCGTCATTGGACAAGTGTCTCTCGTCAAGGGACAAGTGTCTCTCGTCAAGGGACAAGTGTCTCTCGTCAAGGGACAAGTGTCTCTCGTCAAGGGACAAGTGTCTCTCGCCAAGAGGCAAGTGTCTCTCGTCATTGGACAAGCGTCTCTCGTCAAGGGACAAGTGTCTCTCGTCATTGGACAAGTGTCTCTCGTCAAGGGACAAGTGTCTCTCGCCAAGAGGCAAGTGTCTCTCGTCATTGGACAAGCGTCTCTCGTCAAGGGACAAGTGTCTCTCGCCAAGAGGCAAGTGTCTCTCGTCATTGGACAAGCGTCTCTCGTCAAGGGACAAGTGTCTCTCGTCATTGGACAAGTGTCTCTCGTCAAGGGACAAGTGTCTCTCGTCAAGGGACAAGTGTCTCTCGTTAAGGGACAAGCAACTCCTGTCATGATATAAACACATCTTATCACAGGACAACAATCTTTTCTCTTCTTCTATTGCTTTAAGCTAATGTGTCATATTAAAGAAAAGAAAAATTTCACAAGAAAAAATGTTATTAAAAAATATTCAGTACAGTAACCTCAAAGATCTTATTCCTTGTATAAATTTTGTGAAGCAATATCAATATAAAATTACTGTACTATGAACACATTTTGCTGGTGCTGTATGTATATAGATATTAAATACAGAGTAGGGATACCCCACCAAAGAGAAATGTAATTCTCACTGTAACCTCTTGGCACCAACAGTGTTTGAGTAGAAAATGTCAAACTATGAAAATTAGCTTTACAAAAATAAAAATTACCCTACACAGTAGTTTCTGGATCGTTTAAGGTTCTAGTTGGCAACTTTTTCGCAAGGAACTTTGGGCCGGTGAGTCTGATTGCTATAGCTCCTATGGGTGCAGTCACCAGTATCACCATCACAGCTATGGTTACAATCTGGAAAATATAGGGTAGTTAGAAGGATTACCGAGTATTGCTCCTTGTGCACCTATTGTAATCTATATAAGCTTAAAAGTGCTTCTTCTGTATTTATAAAACATTAATAATCTTTACATACAATACTTTGCTAAAAAATCAGTGTTCAATGTAATGAAACACCATTTTCTGGGCGAAACATGTCAGCCCGGAGGCTCCCCGGAGCTATACCGGGCTGACATGTATGTATCAGACCATGGCATCAGTCAATTCGAATGGAGTTCTAAGCCTACAGGGGACCATGAGCCAGAACCTGGCCCCTATGAGAGGCACAAGGAGCAATGGCCTATAGACACCCCCATGTGATTGGAAGCATTCTATGTCTGCTATCTACCGAGTTAGGCACCAGAAAGGTAGGTGTCGCAAAATAGACCCAAACTGTTGAAACAGTATTACCTAAAACCAAACTGCTAAGCAGATCTCCCCAATCTGAAAACAAGCAAACAAGCATGACGTTACACCCACCGCCGCGCCACCTGTCTACACAGCTCCCTCTTCCCTGGAGGGGGAAGGGGAAGCCCCAGATCCCATTCTGGCTATCCACCCTCAGTTCTGAGACTGATATGTTACGTGGCGGTTGTTTAACTCGGGCTCCGATCCTTGTGCAGTGCTGTGCCTTGTGGTGTTGTGTTGCAGTGTGGTAGTGTGCGAGCCAGGTATAATTCAAGTAGTACTGAGGCTGCACGCACCTAGGGTCACCTTCCCTAGGTGCCCTGTAAGTACTGACCTTGTGGTTTGGGGTTACCTTACACAAACTGTTTGGGAACTACCTCTGCAGAGTTCTTTTGCTGCTCGGTGATTGCCCGCCCTTGGGTTCAGCTGGGGCTTTCTTGCCATTGTTTGTCCATGGGTAAGAGGTGGTATCGTTGCTGGCAGGGACACAAGGTACTGTCAGCTGTCCTATAATACGCATAAGTAGCAAGTTTTGTTCTTCCTGCAGACGTTGTACTTTTGCAGGGGTTTTCTTTTCTTTTGTTTCTTTTGTTTTCACGTTGCAGGGGTTTAGCTTTTGTATGTTTGGTAGTTCTGGGATAACCTGTTAGCAGTACCATGCCTGGGCTTCCCTTAGCAGTCAGCCTAAGAGCCTAGAAAACCCTATTGGGGCTCACTGGTCCAATGGATACATCCTCCGAGTCCCATCTCGCTTCGTGCGAGTCTGAAGGTTGCTCTGTCCCCTAGTTTCAGAGTGATACTCACCGTTTTTGCCTCCATCATGCTGCCTGTTGGGCCAGTAACACCTTTGATCAGGAGTCCTGTGAGTGGTGTTTCTCGCTTGTACTCCAATTCATCCAGTCTACTGCTATTGATTTTTGGGTGCAGGGAGCTTCAGCGTTGCATGTGAGTTTTAGGCTGCTACTACACTTGCTAACTGTACCATATTTACAGTTGCCGGCTCCCAAATGTCTGAGGGTTTTGGAGTCTTGGCAGGGTTTAGATGGTGGTGAGGAAAATGCGAGCCTCAAATGTATGACAAACTTGCATAAACCACAAGCCATATGTAATTCACTCAATAGTGAATTGATCTGATGAAACTATCTGTGATCTCTTTCCATGACGAGTGCTGTTGGGTTGTTGGGTAAACAGTCTCCAATGATTTTTGTAGTCAGTCATGGTGTATTGGTCATAGTACTGGATATGCTAGCGTGTTTGGAGCGCAGGCTATCTAAGATTCGAATCCTTCATGAGGAGAGTTTTTCAGTTATATATATATATATATATATATATATATATATATATATATATTATATATATATATATATATATATATATATATATATATATATATATATATACATATATGTCGTACCTAGTAGCCAGAACACACTTCTCAGCCTACTATGCAAGGCCCAATTTGCCTAATATGCCAAGTTTTTATGAATTAATTATTTTTCAACTACCTAACCTACCTAACCTACCTAACATAACTTTTCGGCTACCTAACCAAATCTAACCTATAAAGATAGGTTAGGTTAGTTAGGTAGGTTGGTTAGGTTCGGTCATATATCTACGGTAATTTTAACTCCAATAAAAAAAATTGACACCTCATACATAAAAATGGGTAGCTTTATCATTTCATAAGAAAAAATTATTGAAAATATATTAATTCAGAAAACTTGGCTTATTAGGCAAATCGGGCCTTGCATAGTAGGCCAAAGTGAGTTCTGGCTACTAGGTACGACATATATATATATATATATATATATATGTGGTGTGTGTGTGTGTTGTGTGTGGTGTGTGTGTGTGTGTGTATATATACTGTATACTATGTATAAGTTATATATTTACCTGTTCCCCTCGTATAATATCAACATCTTCACCATCATGCAGTCGCACATAATCTAGAGCTTGAGAGCCAATGGCAGCCTGAAAACAAAGATAAATACCTGTTTTATATCTTTAAATAGGCAGCACAAATACTCAATGTAAATGTAACAATAATAATATATTTTATTTTATTATGACCAATAGAGAAATGTGGTCCCAGAAAAATTTAAAGGAAAATGCAGGGCAACTGCTATATTGATCAATAGCTGACTTCATGGGACGTCTTAAGACCCACATGCACAGAAGCACCTGGCAACATTTGTGGCATATTTTGGGAACAGTCATTTCATCAAATCCTTGACCATGCTTGGACCGAGTATCATGTGTGTGTAAAGCTTGAATGGTCTCCAAGCCAATATACAACTGTATATTGTATGTGTGTATATCTCAACTGTACTCACCTAGTTGTGCTTGCGGGGGTTGAGCTCTGGCTCTTTGGTCCCGCCTCTCAACCGTCAATCAACAGATGTTCAGGTTCCTGAGCCTATTGGGCTCTATCAAATCTACACTTGAAACTGTATGGAGTCAGCCTCCACCACATTACTTCCTAATGCATTCCATTTGTCAACCACTCTGACACTAAAAAAGTTCTTTCTAATATCTCTGTGGCTCATTTGGGCACTCAGTTTCCACCTGTGTCCCCTTGTGCGTGTGCCCTTTGTGTTAAATAGCCTGTCTTTATCAACCCTGTCCTGGTTGATGGGGGTTGATGTCGATTCCCCTGAGAATCTTAAATGTGGTGATCATGTCCATCCTAACTCTTCTGTCTTCCAACGAAGTGAGGTTCAATTCCCGTAGTCTCTCCTTGTAGCTCATACCTCTCAGCTCGGGTACTAGTCTGGTGGCAAACCTTTGAACCTTCTCCAGTTTAGTCTTATGCTTGACTAGATATGGACCCCATGCTGGAGCCGCATACTCCAGGATTGGTCTGACATACGTGGTATATAATGTTCTGAAAGATTCCTTACACAAGTTTCTAAAGGCCGTTCTTATGTTAGCCAACCTGGCATATGCTGCTGATGTTATCCTCTTGATATGAGCTTCAGGGGACAGGTCTGGCGTGATATCAACCCCAGGTCTTTCTCTCTCTCTCTCTGACTCTTGAAGTAACTGTGTATGTGTGGTGTGTGTGTATGTACTCACCTAATTGTACTCACCTAATTGTGCTTGCGGGGTTGAGCTTTGGCTCGTTGGTCCCACCTCTCAACTGTCATCAACTGGTGTACAGATTCCTGAGCCTACTGGGCTCTATCATATCTACATTTGAAACTGTGTATGGAGTCAGCCTCCACCACATCAATCATATGTGTGTGTGTGTGTGTGTGTGTATGTGTGTGTGTGTGTGTGTGTGTGTGTGTGTGTGTGTGTGTGTGTGTGTGTGTGTGTGTGTGTGTGTGTGTGTAATTTCCTAAGTGTAATTACCTAAGTGTAGTTACAGGATGAGAGCTACGCTCGTGGTGTCCCGTCTTCCCAGCACTCTTTGTCATATAACGCTTTGAAACTACTGACGGTCTTGGCCTCCACCACCTTCTCCCCCAACTTGTTCCAACCGTCTACCACTCTGTTTGCGAAAGTGAATTTTCTTATATTTCTTCGGCATCTGTGTTTAGCCAGTTTATATCTGGCTAAAATGGTGTGTGTGTGTGTGTGTGTAATTACCTAAGTAATTACCTAAGTGTAGTTACAGGATGAGAGCTACGCTCGTGGTGTCCCGTCTTCCCAGCACTCTTTGTCATATAACGCTTTGAAACTACTGACGGTCTTGGCCTCCACCACCTTCTCCCCCAACTTGTTCCAACCGTCTACCACTCTGTTTGCGAAAGTGAATTTTCTTATATTTCTTCGGCATCTGTGTTTAGCCAGTTTATATCTATGACCTCTTGTTCTTGAAGTTCCAGGTCTCAGGAAATCTGTATGTGTGTGTGTGTGTGTGTGTGTGTGTGTGTGTGTGTGTGTGTGTGTGTGTGTGTGTGTGTGTGTGTGTGTGTGTGTGTGTGTGTATACTCACCTAATTTCACCTAATTGTACTTGTGGGGGTTGAACTCTGGCTCTTTGGTCCTGCCTCTCAACCATCAATCAACAGGTAATTACCTAAGTGTAATTACCTAAGTGTAGTTACAGGATGAGAGCTACGCTCGTGGTGTCCCGTCTTCCCAGCACTCTTTGTCATATAACGCTTTGAAACTACAAATACAGGTGTACAGGTTCCTGAGCCTATTGAGCTCTATCATATCTACACTTGAAACTGTATGCAGCCTCCAGCACATCACTTCCTAAGGCATTCCATTTGTCAACCACTGACACTAAAAAAAGTTCTTTCTAATATCTCTGTGGCTCATTTGGGCACTCAGTTTTCACCTGTGTCCCCTAGTGTGTGTGTGCCTCTTGTGTTAAATAGCTTGTCTTTATGTACCCTATCATTCCTTTGAGAATCTTGAATGTGGTGATCATGTCCCCCCTAACTCTTCTGTCTTCCAACGAAGTGAGGTTTAATTCCTGTAGTCTCTCCTCGTAGCTCATACCTCTCAGCTCGGGTACTAGTCTGGTGGCAAACCTTTGAACTTTTTCCAGTTTAGTCTTATGCTTGACTAGATACGGACTCCATGTTGGAGCCGCATACTCCATGATGATCTGACATATGTGGTATGTAAGTTCTGAAAGATTCCTTACACACGTTTCTAAAGGCCATTCTTATGTTAGCCAACCTGGCATATGCCGCTGATGTTATCCTCTTGATATGAGCTTCAGGGGACAGGTCTGGCGTGATATCAACCCCAGGTCTTTCTCTCTCTCTGACTCTTGAAGTATTTCATCTCCCAAACGATACCTTGTATCTGGTCTTCTGCTCCCTACCCCTATCTCATTACATTACATTTGCTTGGGTTAAACTGTGTGTGTGTGTGTGTGTGTGTGTGTGTGGTGTGTGTGTGTGTGTGTGTGTGTGTGTGTGTGTGTGTGTAATTACCTAAGTGTAGTTACAGGATGAGAGCTACGCTCGTGGTGTCCCGTGTACCCAGCACTCTTTGTCATATAACGCTCTGAAATTACTGACGGTTTTGGCCTCTGTCAGTAATCCGTGTGCACACACCATGTTTGTTTTGTTCAATTTCGTCGCCATAGTTCAGTGACTTATGGCTTTGAAATAATAAAATTAATAAATCAGTTCTAAAATAAGTATATTTATAGCTCTTATTATCATAATAATGTTGCTAAACTAAATATATAACCCAAAATATATAATTTGATGTAAATCCAATATTTGAGAGAAATTTATGTTACTGGATCTGGCTTAAACACCAGCCTACTGTAGGGTGTACGTATAGACATAGATTTTTTGACTACAGCTGTATTGATATACAGTACAACAAAATGTCTCAGGGGTTTACTAATAGTGCCTTATTAATGCCAAAAATGAAGCAATATTTTGCAAGAACTAGTAGCAGAAAATCAACCAGCACGAGCACAGCCGTATCCAGCACGAGTTTTAAGTGTGTACATAGTGATAAAATTAAAGTTGCAGTATTTAGTGTAATAGTTTTCATAAACTGTATTACAGTACTTAACATACAACAGAACTACTTAATCAACACAGTGCTAATGGCATAATACACTACAGTATATATATATATATATATATATATATAATTACAATAAAGCTTTGGATTCTCATCCAGCATTAATCTAAAGTAAAAATGTAAAAAGTAAAAATTCCCACATGAACAAAATATTTGAAGATCATCAACATATTGTAACATGAACAAGAGCTCAAGAGCTCTGGAAGTAAATCTGCATTTAGGTCATATATTTTTATATTCTTATAAATATGCTTACCTGAACAGTAGCTTTTGGAAGCCATGCAATTGCAATGAACAAACGCTCCCAAATGGTAAAGGCCGCTCCCATCACCACAACAAATGATGTTGCTACTCTTAAGGTGAGGCATATGAACAATGTCAGTAGCCCCCAGCCAATAGTATCAGGATCTATTGCTGAAATCTTTGAGAAAACACTTGTTTACATTAAAAATCCAGCAATTATAAACAAAATAATATAATCCATCCATTTCCACCATATCAGCAAGGTTAGAAGCAGGCAATATTCATATTGTTTTATCCACACCTTACTTAATAATCAATGGAGTCATTTAATAATAAGTTCACACTATATACATTAGAAAAATTAAGCTTGTCTAAGCACAGCTCCTCAGTTACTTCCTGAACCATCATCTAGGACTCCTGGTTCAACTTTGACGCCGAGCGGACGTCTGGACACCTCCTCCGCCTGGGAGCTGCCTGATCACATCTTGTTTTCGCCTTTTGGCTTTGCTACTGCCGTTTGGCATCCCTATCCAACGGTCTGATTGTACGACGCCTGGCGCACATATCGCCTTGGGTCACAGGATTGTTGATAGATTTTTTTTTTGCCGTGCTCTGGTTGGTTCTCCCGGCGGGGTGTTCAGGGGCCGGCTTGGTGGGTCTTGGTGGGCTCCTGGTGTGCCCTCCTCCGTGGTGGGCGGCCGGCTTTTGCTCTGCCGGGGGACACTGGATGACTTTTTGCACTTTAGTTGGGGGCCGAGTTTTGGTTTTGCTACCTGGTGTACTCTGTGTGGGGTGGGGCCGGTGCTTGTCACCCTGATGGACTCCTGGGGCTCCCCAATCATCTGCCTGTCTGTATTTCTTTGCCGCGAGGCATATTAGTTTTTAGTGATTGGCGTCACTTATTTCGCAATTTGGTTTGGCGTTTCACCTTTCCGGGCTTTGCGATTAACCCATCACGGGTATGCCGGGGAGCATCCGATCCCACGATCGTCATCGCCCCTAAATCAACAACAACAGCAACAACCATCACCTAGGCTCACTGAGGATACAACATAGTCTTCAGGAACTTTTAAAATGGTCATGTCACCCAGCTACAGAAGAAAAACAATGGATATAGTTACCACCAAAAAACCAGCATTGAATATAATTAAGTGCCTCTTTCTGGTTGGTCCTCGGTAGCTCACTGAGCTACCAAGCACCCTACCTAGCTAGCATTGAGATAGCTCCACACCTGTAAATCACATCAATCCTAGGAGTCCTTAATAGCCTACTGGAGACCAAAGCCAGAACCTGATCCACTCAAAAAGGTGCAGGGAGCAAGGAACTGTTATGGTCACCGTCACCATGGAAACATCCAGAAAGTAAGCAAAGCAAAACAGACAACTGCATGATTCATGGAGAAACAAGAAATAACTCCACAAATGATCCACTCAGTGGTCAATTTAAATCCCCTTAGTTACAGCTGACTACTGCCAAGTGGCAGCACCCAGGGAGCTGCCAGCTCTTAAGAACTTCTCGGTCAGCAGCTGAAAACTAGATAACTATGTACCTTGAAGAGGTAGAGAGGAACCAGGGAGCCACTGAGACCCAACCAGAAAGAGACATTACATTACATTCAATGCTGGTTTTCTGGAGGAGCTGAACAGCGGCTTCCCGTAGCTAAGTAACCACATAGAAGAAGGAAACTGAGACTTACATGAGAGAAGGAGGACGAGGCCTAAACTCTCGATGAAGTGAACCCAGGAAAGGAAACCTGACCAAAAGCAATACAGGCCTGACAGACCAGGAACACTGAGCAGGTAACAAGCTGCCAGAACCCTGTTAGACCTCCAAAACATCCAAATCTGGATACTGACACAAGACATATTAGAAAATACTGTGGTCAGTGGCACAAACATCTGAGGATCATGGACCAGAGGGCAAACCACGGGTTAGCTAGATTTACTGACACTGTGGATATGAAATTCAAAGTGAAATTCACACCAGTTGTGTAAGGGCCTGAGAGCTGAGTGGACAGCACTTCGGATTCGTAGTCCTGAAGTTCCGGGTTCAATCCCTGGTGGAGGCAGAGACAAATGGGCAAAATGTTTCTTTCACCCTGATGCCCCTGTTACCTAACAGTAAATAGGTAGCTGGGAGTTAGACAGCTACTACGGGCTGTTTCCTGGGGGGTGTGTAACAAAAATGGAGGCCTGGTCGAGGACCGGGCCGCGGGGATGCTAGGCCCCGAAATCATCTCAAGATAATCTCAAGATAGCCCGAGACAGAAACTTTCAAACGAGGAAAAGGGAAACAGAATCAATAAACAATGCACCTCCCAAAGCAATCTGGGTGGTGAGCAGGGAGCGACAAACAGCTACAATGGAGCACAACAAGTGATGCATCCCAGCGAAACAAATCATGAATCAATATCTAAAGAATCCACATCAGAATTCAACTACTTGATTCATCGTTAGAAAAATAGAAGGCTGCAAATAAAGAACCTGCCTGCCAGGGCCAAAGGAACAAAACTAAGGTTTTTGGAGGAAAGCATGATGTTCTACAACTCTACTCTGTTGGAAGTGTAAGCCAGCAAAACAAAGCATTGAAAAATGGACAACTGGCCAAAAGAGGAACCAAGAAATGAGATGAAAGGAAGACTAGAATTTGTCTAGTCTTCTAGTCTAGATTCTAGACTAGAAGACTAGACTAGAATCCAGAGACCAAAATAGCTCAGGAAGAGAATAAGCAGGCCAGAGGTGGAATAATGCATGAAACAACTAGAGAAGAACTAGAGCACCAAAGAAGTACTGATGCTGAATGCCAACAATAGCAGGTATGTATGTCAGGGCCGGGCAAAAAGAGACTATAGTGTTAGTCATAAGATGTCAATCAAAGGTTTTGATGTCAAAACCACCAGGACCAGTATGGAAAAACAAGCTAAGTAGAAATAGGAGAGAAAACTTCACACTGTTGCTGTGACAAGGATGCCAGTGGAAAACCATCAACTTGGCTATCTTTGCACAATACAAATTGCAAGGGACCCACATCAAAAACTACAGATGCAATCAACGGAGAATGTCGAACCAGCAAGGAATGTTTATGGACCGATCAGTGAGAGGAGGCAGAGCTGTGGAAAAATGTCCGGGTGCAGACACCAGGCTAAAACAGCTCGAAACCAAGTCAGAACAAGCCATCTGGAGCAGCAGCTGAAATAGAGAGAAGAGGTAAAGGAACACTATCTTTCCAAGTCCAGCTGAAAGACATCCATCACAAAAGCCTTGCGATTGGGGAATGCAGCCATGTAAGATAGAAGTGGCTGGCTCCAAGCCGACACAACATGGTTCACCACAGAACGACCGAATGTTTTGGAGAGGAACTGAAAGGATGAGTTGTTAATGGTCCCCTCTGTGGAAATGGGACAGAAATAAGAGCCCATTCACAAGAACGTTGGACACACCAAACCCTGAGAATCCAGAAGTCGAGCTACTCACAGAGCCCAGCTTCAAAGGATAAAGAACTGAAGCAGCCCCAAAAATTCAGACAAAGATTACAAAGGAGCAGTTGGAATGGAGCCAGAGAATGGAGCCCGGAGGAAGACGAACCCTCTGAAAGGCTTGCCGTACAGCAGGAAACTTACACACTGTACTGTGCGCCTGATGAAGAGGACCCGACCCACCCAACTACTCTGGGAGGTCTGATGAACAATTAAGTAATAGGGAGGAAGGCACCATAGAACTGAACCCTGAAAAACCTAAAGAGGAAACTGGCAAAGCAAAAGCCAGTGGAGGGCAAACGAAGTGCAAACCTAATGGTCTTGGCAGCGGAGAAACAGGTGGAGCCAGAGGAACCAGAACAACATCTGGAGCCAAACTCTGCCCAGGGTGAAAACCAGACATGTAAAGTTCAGGCTCCTGTACAATGCTCAACCAACTGCCAAGTAATCTGGGGCCAGTCCAATACCAGTTGGAGATGGTACTGCTGGAGGAGCAGAGTAGCAAGTGGAGGGGAAAAAGAAGCCAACCAGGAATCCCAAACCAGGCCCAAACAAGTCTTAGAGCTTTCCCCAGTTCTACCAGAAACCTGAACCCCAGCAAGTTGGAAAAGGACCAGATATGTGGCTTGCAGACTGGTTGAGAGGCCAAGCCAGTATGGTACTTAGGTAAATACCATAAAATATTTGTAATAAAATACATTAATACATATAAAGTAATGATTAATTATAAAGATATACCATACTGTACATGCAAACAATTGTATTTGAAAAATTCATTTAATTTGAACAATACGATATCTTACATCAATCTCAGTTCCAATCAAAGCAAAGAGCATCGGCTGGAAAATCTGCCACACGTTACGGTAGTAGTCACTCACTTTAGGGTCCTGTATAGCATGTGAGACAAAGTAAAACAATCTCATTAATTTATATTATATGATGGGAATTCACTGAAAGAGTAACAAGATATTATGAATGGCAAAACACTTATTGAAATTAAGGACTATAATGTAATTTAAGAAGTACTATCTTGAATGGTGCTAGACAGTATTAATAAACAATGCATCATGGCAGTATTCACCTAGTTGTGCTTGTGGGGGTTGAGCTCTGCTCTTTTGGCCCACCTTTCAACTGTCAATCAATCAACTGTTATTAACTACTAACTATTCTTTTTTTTTTTCACGCACACACCCCCAGGAAGCAGCTATAACAACTGATAATTTTAGTGATGATGTGCATTACTGACATGTTGTGAGCATCATATGAGTGTTTTTAAATGAGATGAATAGAATGAATAGCCATGCTGTATACCAGAATTAACACACAGGATATAAAAGGTTAAATTATAAAATACAGTATATACAGTGTATAAGCTTACCTCGTTGCCAGGTCTGCGCCAGCCTAACCCAGCAATGAAGGCAAATGCTAGTACTGCTATTGGTCCAGAACTCCCCAATCCCACCTGAAAAAAAACACACAAGCTATCCATAAAAATTAAGCATTCTGAAGGGGGAAAAAAAAAGATTACTTTGCAGTTGTAGTGGAAGGTAGTATTGAAGAACACAAGGGGAAGAGGAAGTAGTGAAAGGTAGTATAGGTGAAGAACACACTGGAGGAGGAAGTAGTGGAACTTAGCATGGGTATACCTGGAGAGAGTTTTTGGGAGTAGTTCTACTTCCTGAGTCCCTGGGTGAAGAACACACTGGAGGATGAAGTGGTGGAAGGAAGCATGGGTGAAAAACTCATTGGGGAAGTGTGGATAATCTGAGCATGTTCATATTGCTACTCCCACAGGAGTATCTTTTGTAAGTACTGAAAGGATTTGGTATTGCAATCAGGCAAGTATCTGTACCATGGGTGCCATCAAATTCCTTTAAATATCATACAATAAGAACTAGGGAGCACTTGAAACATTTTACTCAGTTCAAAATAATAAAGTGTTTTTTGGTCAGTTTACAAGTCTTATACATTCTAAGTGTGCATAAATATGTAGTTATGTGTATTGTGTGTGATAACAGCAAAAATAGTACAGTATGTTTTATTGTTCTAAGAATGAAATACAGTATGTGGTTCACATAAGGGACATGAATATTTTTGTGCATACTGATTTTTCACATGTTCTGCAATATAAATCTTGCTACTGAAGCCTTATAGATAATTGCACAGAAAAAAACAGCATTGAATATAATGAAATGCCATTTTCTGGGTAAGCCCCAGAGGCTCCCTGGAGCTACTGGAGTGATATTAGCTTTATTAGTCTGGGGTTTGTCAATTGGAGTTCTGCCTACCGGGGACCATGAGCCAGAACCTTAGGTTAGGCACCCAGAAAGATAGGCATCCCAAAACAAACCCCACCTGGTAGAAAATTGCAAGCCCAAGACTGAACAGAGGGCCAGAACTCCTCCAAAAGAAATAAGGTTAACAAGCAAACATCATCAACCCGGCATGCTGCTTGTCCGCGCAGTTCCCTATATCCCAGGAGAGGGGAGGGGGGAGCCCCGGGGGTTTCCCCTTAGTTCGGAGACAAAGCTAACGAAAACAAAACCACCGACAGGAGGGAGGAAGGGTGCCAGGGAGCCTCTGGGGCTCACCCAGAAAATGGCGTTTCATTACATTCAACGCTGGTTTTCTGTGGGGGAAGCCCTCTCGGCTCCCTGGAGCTAACTACCCAAACAGAAATAATAAAGGCACTTACCCGGGAGGCGGCTGCACCACACAATTCATACCGAAGATGAGACAACTGGCTGCAACTGCCGGCCCAAGGCAACACAAGACCTCTGAGGGCCCAGCACACTGACAAGATACTAGGCAGCCAGGGCCCTATTCGATCTCCAAAACCCTCATGTCCGAATACCCACCCAAGACATATTGCCAAACAAAGCAGCCATAGCTGCGAACCTACAAACATCATAGGTGCGAGGGTAGATTGCAGGCTGGCTAGACTTGATAACCCTGTGGACGACCTGAGAAACCCAAGCCCTGGAACAGGGAACAAGAGAAATCGGGTCAACCCAAAGTGCGTCCCCGGACACAGAAGCCGAGGTGCACAGGTAAAGGTGTAAAGCCGTAACTGGACACAAAACATGATGCACCCCCGGCCTGACAAATCAAGAATCAATGACCCACAGACCCCTCCGGAAGCCTGCCGTCTCGTTCTTCGTCAGAAAAGAAGAAGACGGCTGCAAACAAACAAAACGTCCACCCGGACTAAAAGAACAAAAGTCTCTACTCCGGAGGAGAACATGAAGCTCTCCGACCCGACCCCAGAAGCCAAAGCCAACAAGAACAAAGCTTTCTGAAAACAGTCCTGGACTGAAGGGGCCACCACAAACTGAGTGGAAGAAAGAAAGGAGAGCAACCGGTCTAAAGACCAGGACGGCTCAGGTGGTTCATGAGCAGGCCAGAGGTGGAAAAAGGCACGAGAAAGCTTGCGAAACAGAGCCGAAGTGACATCCACCCCGAACCTAAGCTGGAGCGGCTCCACCAGCACCACACGATACGAGGCGACAGTATTCGGCATAAGATGCCTGTCCTGATAGAGCCAAGAAATAAAAGTCAACACCACGATCCGAGACCGAAGACAATCTGTGCAGGGAAAAGAAGTGTTCACTCAGAACTCCATTGTACACAGCATTTCATAGATAATTTGTAATATACATTAATATACAAAGAGTAAGACATACACAAGCCTTACCTTTTGACTCCCAAACATGCCCAAAGAGCCAAGAATAAAGACGATGATGAACCTGTATAATGCTCGACTCTTCTTGTCACTGGAAGGCACGATCCAACATAATAACCCAAAGACAATACCATATACAATACCAGCAAGTATCTCAACTGGACCTTTAAGTATTGTCCAAACTAATGAACCTGCAATGAAACAGTAAATATATTAAAGTAACGAATGTAATCTACCAGATATTAGCATATTACTCTCATGGCTAATAAATGTTTTATTTCTTTTTATATCCAGGCACGTAACTGGCACACAAATAATAGCTCGTTAATTCACATACCACATACACAAATTTATTAATGTGCAAACACAGTTCATTTCTTATATGCACAAAATACTCATGATGCAATTAAGAATACACCAGAAAACTTTGTGGAAAGGACAAATAAATGAACAGGTTGTGGCAATCCTGGCCAACATGTAACAGCCTAATATGCACAGCCTAAAATAGATATTTGTTTATTTTTGAGTATGTAGTAATGATCCAGCCATTTTTTAACAAAATACAATACAAATTTATTTTAAACAATTGCTTTGTAAATTGAAAAGTATTATAACATTGTGCAAAATATTTCAAACTAACCCTCAGCAAACGTCAGTCCTAACATGACACTGAAGCCAGTAATTGCCAAAACATCATCAATGCTAGCGGCTGCAATGATCAAAGTTGGGATTCCTTGCTCCACCCCATAACCTCGATCACTTAACTTTAATAAGCTCGGAACCACCACTGCTGGTGAAACTGCTGAAACGATAAACCTGGAATACAGATATTATTGGTATAATAAAAGACAAATTGGTTAATTATTTCAAGACATAATGAATGAATGAAATGAAATGCCCTTCCTGTGTGGTGCTAATTAACTCTACAGTGCTTAAGGCTCTGGTACTACACCTACTGTACATACAAATGCTCTTAAGACCTTGGGTTTGTACAGACCCACTGAAAAGAATAGGAGCCACAACAGAGAAAATTATGTCAAGTACAGAAATAAAAGAAACGACTTTTGATGGAACCAAAAGATAAAAATCAGATAAATGATAACTGGCTGAGGGTATAAAATATACAACCCTCACACCAACTCACTTGAGTACCACCACCACGTGGTAGCCCAGATCACCTGAGGGACCAGCCAGCCTACACTTTCACTCATGTGCCTGGTACACTTTACAATGCACCGCCACTGCAATTCAATTTCAATGGCTTTCTTTATTATGCACCCCATACCCATCCTGTGGGCGGTGGTGGAAAGGGTTACAGAGGCACACGATGGGTTCAGGAACTGACCCCCATAGTTCGTTTACCTAAACAAGGGACAGTCTTAAGCTAGTTACACAATTGTTAATATTACATACACACACACACACACACACATATTATATATATATATATATATATATATATATAATTATATCACAAATGATTCAACAAGAGGCTCACAACTGTCTATACAAGGCACTTTACATCTATGGTGATTCACGCAGTTACTAGTCTTGTTCTACACCCACCCAACTGGGTGGCAGCTTTACAGTCATGCATGACTGTAAAGCTGTAAAAATTTGCTTACCTATAGTAAGCAAATTTTGAATATTTCGCTAAGATTCCANACATCATTGTCTAAACTTCCTTGGAAAAAAGTGCTTACAACTGTTTCCGATGAGTCTGCCTGAAGACGAGGCTTCCTTTCATTGTAGCTTTCTCTCCCCGGCGTTAGGATGGTAATGTAGCCTCTTACATATATATATATATAGCTTTTTCAATAGTTGAAAAAGCTATGCACGGCTCCTCCGTCGCTTTCTCCCAGATAAAAGTCTGAAACAACTAATTACTTACGCTTTCCCAGTACATTGAACAAATTTGTAAGCGTAAATTATTAGTTGCAGATCCCTTTGCAAGGAAGGAATTTTCAGAAGAAAGCGCCAAGCTATTACGATATATAGCCATCGGATGAATTTCCGATGGTTCCTTCATATAAAAGGGGTGACGCCGAAGAAAATAAGGCTCGCGTCCCTACCAAAAAAATCTGACTGGAAGGGGTAAGGATAAAGATTTGGGATGGACGGGGAGGAATGGTGTGACCAATCTTCAACTTGTCCAAAATTATGAAAATTGTCAAAGAAGGTATGAGAGTCGCCGTAAGGCAGTTAGTTTCTCGGCTGCCTAGCTTGGTAGGTTAAACTTGTGACTTTTCATGGTCATTGTTGAGTCAAACTTCATTTCCAAGATGTCAACTTAGTCACTGAACACTAGGTTTTGCCACTCATTTGTATATTTCTCCCATTTGCAAATCATGCTATCTAGTTATCACCATCGCCTGTGTTTGTTCTGCTGCAAATGAAATTTGCCATCTTCCTCTCCAAGTAGATATTGTTCCAAGTTTGTGATTAATGAACCTCGTAACAGTTGGCATTTCTTCTTTTCTATATGTAAAAGGTTAGAGTACAGTCATCAGCACAGGCCTGAACTTTGGGATGAGGTGTGGTAGATCAGTCAAGTAGACATTCCATAACAAAGGGCCAAGCACACTGCCCTGCGGTACAGTCATTTTTATGGTAAAACGATTGTCCAATACAAATACAGTATCATCGAAACGACAGCTGAAATTGGCGTATTAAGCCTGGATCAGGCTACTGGGCACAATACTAAATATACGGCTTTTCGTTTAATTTTCAGGGCCAAAGCACTATATTAGAAAGGATAGAACAGATTTGCTAGGTAAGGTAGGTTGGCCAGATATATTTAGTTAGGTCAGCTATGTAAATAATACGACGGCAGAGGAAACCTTTGTTCCTAAATTTGCCTCTGGAGTTGTATTATTCGCCTCCCCCTTCCCCGGGGGGCACGCTACCTCGTCATATTTCCTGTTTGATTCTTAATGTTGTTTTTGCTCTTATTATCACCCGCAAGTGTTGCCAGTCATGCTGCTCATGTTTCCCTGCCCAGGGAAGCAAACTCACTGTTTAGGCATTTATAATGACAATAACTATACTGTATTTTTAAAGCTAAATGTACAGTGAATAAAATAAAATTAAAGAAGTCCTGCTTTAATGGTTCTATTTTTGATGACGTTATTTTTGAGGTTGATGGTTTGGATGGTGTATGTGAGGCAAGGTGGAGGTGTAGGTGAGGCAAGGTGTAGGTGAAGCGAAGTGTAGGTGATGTGTGTGTGGCATTAGACACACTCACAGGCCTTGGAGGACATTCTGGCGGCCTAGCCAATGTTTGCGAGTGCACGCCAGCCTCCAAATCCGTTCCTTTTACGTGTATAACCAACCATCCTGAGAGGAGAATATTAGCAGAACTTCTGTATTGCTAAGCCTTGATCTGCACTCTGTAATTCCTAATATAGAATATGATAGCAGCACACTGTTGTGTAACCTGAGCTTGTGAATAATAATAATAAGACGCCCACAAGGGATGTGTAGGTGTAGTGAGCTGTGCGGCGCTCGAGACGACGCCCATTATGGCAGGTGACGCCTCCCTTTCTTTGACCTCGAACTCCCTTTAATCTTACTTTGATGGGCCTCGCTTTGGTATATATATATATATATATATATATATATATATATATATATATATATATATATATATATAATATATATATATATATATACCATATTTAATGAACGGGGTTTTTATCAACTTAGGCAATTTGAATGTTTAATGTGCGGAGTTATTATCCCTTGTATGTAACTAGGTCTAGATTAGGATAAGATATATTTTGTTAAAGTGTACGAAACATACGATGTATTGTTCATAGGCACGACATTGTACGTATGTTACTCTGCATGATGATGGCTTGGTCAACCTGTAGAGGGTACAGGCGTTAAATAAATGCCTTTAGTGTCTGGAAACATTCAGCGATAATGGAAGCTGCGTGAGTTAAGACCCAGAAGGTATCTTATAGTGGCCGCCATACTTGCGCGCCTGAACAACTGTCCACGCCCTCTCCGCCCACAGGCCCTGGAGCGCCCTGGCTGCACCTGCAACATCATGCACTGCGCTCAGTCCGCAGGTGGACGCCCATGGCTCGCTGTTCCCCTCCGCCCACCACCTCTCTCTTAGTACCTCTGCACATTTTGGTGATGTCAGGCCACACCCTCATTTGCATAAGTGGTAATATTTGTTTTATTATCCCCACGATTTTTTTTCAATTTAAGTGTTTTTTTCTTACATTGCTACATCATAGTTAAGAAAATAATCGATATTTCAACTAACATTATCTGAATTTAACTGATTTTCTGAGGGTCACTATCTCTCTAGTGGCCTCGACGAGGATAGGAAGCCCGCGGCTTGTCAAAGGTCCCTCTCCCCCACCATTTGTCTCTGCATATATATCTATACCATATAATGTATTGTGTTTGTTTGGCTCTATAGATCAATATCCTTCACCTTAGAGCCACCGAACTTGTTGAATTATCCGTAATTGTCACAAGTAACTGATGGCGCTAAATCAGTATGGAATTAAATACTGGTTCCATACTGGTGTATGGAATTAAAGGGGAATCGTATTTGGGGGATCAGCTCCTGGCCTCCGCCTTTAGCGATGATTATTTTGGGTCAATAGCCATGTTCGAATCTGGTCTTTCTGAAAATCCAAATTATTGGCAATGTTTTACCATTTGACTTTGGGGGGGGGGAAGGTTATAGTCTATAACGGGTTCTTATTCCAGATGTTGTCTTTACCAGTAATCTGTGTTGAATACACATTGCTATACATTCAAAGCTATTGCAGCAGTATCCCCTTATATAATCACCATATGTTTGGAAGTCCCCCAGCCCCTGCCCCCAAGAGGAGAAATATTTCTGAATCCTTTGGTGCCAGTGGGACCCTGGATAAAGTATAGGTTCTCCTGATCCACGATTCAATCCTGGGCTATCACCATGAGACTTGAATGTTGTCTATTTTGATTCGTGTAATGAAAGAAGATAATTATTGTAGCTTGGGTGTATATAATATAACCGTGAATGTGAAGATCTCTAAAATAAATTCTGATTTAAGAGTGAACTTCAGAGCCTCTGGAATATTTATTTATATTCAAGAAGGTACATTGTGTTGAGAGAGTACATACATTGGGGTTTAGGTGTAACATTCTTCCAAAGTCACCAATACGTGCAGAGTTTTGTGCAGCATACGGTTACCTTGCGATGATTTCGGGGCCCAACGTCCCCGCGGCCCGATCCTCGACCAGGCCTCCTGGTTGCTGGACAGGTCAACCAGGCTGTTGGACGCAACTTACATAGTAGCATAGCAATATGAAGCATAATAGTAAAAATATTACAATAATGGAGATTGTGTGTAATGGGAGACGTAATAATTCCCTTTCTCCGGGACAGGAAGCTTGTACCTAAGCTTGAATCGAGGACCTGCCCTAGGGCGTACTACTGACATTCCCCAGGAGTCAACCCACAACAGTTACCTAGCTTCCGAGTGCCCATATACCGCTAGGTGAACAGGAGCATCAGGTGAAGGGAAACGTCCCCAGCCATTTCTATGCCGTCCGGAATCGAATCCGGGATTCGAGCTTTGGGAGTCGAGAAGGTAGACTACTACTACTTGCAGCAAAGAGTTAGCAAGCAAGTAGTAGTGACCTCTCCTGGCGAGCCCTCGACTCTATCATGACTCCCTGTTGTTGTTTTATATTCAGCTACTTAGAACAAAAGTTCCAAAGTAGCACGGGCTATGGTGAGCCCGTTGTGGACTTACCTGGCACAGGAGCGATGCTGAGAGTCCAATCGTACAAGGTACACCCACGTCTTTATTTATGATTTTCCATCATTTTCTGTTGGTTTGCTGTTGTGGTGGTGGGAGCCGGTACGCCTGCGTGTGCACTATACCCGGCCCGACAGCTCCAGCCGGATGAGCGCATTACCTCAAGTGACAGTAAATTTATGTTGCTGTCTGTGCGTCTGACCTCTTCTCAGCCTTGCGTGTACGGAGGTATGCATTCTTTCTCAGGTCTACTTGTTCATGATTCAACCTGTCCTCGCGAATAATACATCACATTTTGTTGTCAAACTCCCCCAACGGACAAAATATGTTGTACTATAAATCTTAGTGGATCGCAAATATTCGCGTTTTCTATGCGTCCGTCGCTCGATTAGGTTAGGTTCGGTTAGGATGTTTTTGTACACCATTTTCTGTCCGTTGTGGCAAGTCGAGAGGACTAGCTGCATGTTTAGCCTACTGATGAATGATCTGCGATTATTTCTGTTGTTATCTAAATGTTATTATCTATTTGTGTTCGTAGGTAAGGAGCTTAACTGTTGTGCTTTACTGATGAAACGGAATGGCCTCCTGTACCTCCTTCTCTGGCCTATTTCATTTGCTTGGTTCTCTTTCGCTGGATGAATGTTTCATTGCGTCCCTCCTGTGTATACGATATAACATGTGTCGGGTAATGGGCGCTGTTAAGTAGTCGAGTCGCTCCTGACACCTGCCTGACAACACCAGCACCAGAGGGAGACTCTTGCAGGTGTTAACCGACGGTGTAGAAGCTTGTATGGCTGTCAGGCCAGAGCCGGGAGACTCTTGCACGTGTCTACTGATAGTGTAGGAGCCTCTATGGCAGGCTGTCATTTGTATTGCTCATATCTTTTTAAGCTTGCTTGTGTGTTTGTATTTTTGTGTATACAGATAATCTGCTTGTCATATATGCCTCGCTCTAGGACAGCCAGCTTGTCATACCTGTCTCGCTTTACGACCAACAATTCTAGGTATATAGTGTCGACTATTTCTGAGAGGCAGAGACCATGTCAACTCGCCGTCAGCCATAACTCATGCTGTTGATGTTTTAGATTTAGCTACTCAGAACGAAATGTCCATGTAGCACGGGCTATGGTGAGCCCGTAAGAGAGTTGTAAAACTCTGGTGTAGCAAACTGATGCTGGTACACCAGAGTTTAATCTTTCTCATCAGGTAATATGTCCTCTTGTTCGTGTTCCGCCCATGCTAAATAGTTTGTCATTATCCACGTTTCAATTCCTCTGAGAGTTTTGTAGGTGGAGATCATGTCTCCCCGAACTCTTCTGTCTTCCAGGGACGTGAGGTTCAATTCCTGTAGCCTTTCCTCGTAATCCATACCTCTTAGCTCTGGAGCTAGTCTGGTGACACCTCTGAATCTTCTCTAATTTTGTCTTGTGTTTAACTAGCTATGGACTGCAGGGTGGAGCTGCATACTCCAGGGTTGGTCTGACTTATGTAGTAGTCAAGGTTCTGAATGAATCAGAATCTTGTATTCCACATATATAGAACATGTAGTATATTATGAGCACCTATAATAAAAAAATCAAAATCAAAATGTTTATTCAGGTTAAAGTACACACATAGAATATAAAACAAGATTATATTACATGTGTACATAAATAACCTTGTTATATATGTACGTGTGTACATATATAACCTTGTTATATATGTACGTGTTTACATACATAACCTTGTTATATATGTATAACAAGGTTACTGGTATGTATATATAACGGCCACACCCATGATCATAAATTGCAGCCTAGTTGTAATAATCTAAGAATGAGTTACAGAGAAGTTATAATTGTTAAGCTCAAGCCAGTAACCAGCTGGTAAGAATAATTTTCTGTTGTCACCGGTGTCCTTGTCTCCACTTCCTTCTTGCTAATTTTTATTTTTGTTTTTGTTTTATCTTGTTGTAAATTTGCCAAGCATGATAATCTCTTGCTTAGGTTTCTATGCCTCTGTAAGTTTACGCGTTTGACTATAATTTTATCTATAAATTATCCAAATGCTTTGATATATTTCCGCAAAACCTGAGATAAGTTTTTCCTATCAAACAAGGATGAAAAAAAATAAATAACTTTTAATGAGACTAACATTGTTGGTTCACAACTTAGGAGCGAACCTGTGCACTAAATAAAGTTTACACTAAGTACCTACCAAACGTCACATCTCCCCTGCACTCGGGGAAACTGTTCTTGCCGCTTTATTATGATTAGATGTTTTTTTTTAGGCTACAGAGTATTGTGTGAAGCCAAAATCCAATTAAAATTATGTTATTTGTAGAGTTCGACACCTCCCAGGTTGGGATCTTGTCTTCACGTGTGGGAGACCACAAACAATTGAATATTCAATATTAACAAACATCCCGCTAGAAGTGTGTGAGTGTGAGTGTGAGTGTGTGGTGTGAGAGAGAGAGAGAGAGAGAGAGAGAGAGAGAGAGAGAGAGAGAGAGAGAGAGAGAGAGAGAGAGAGAGAGAGAGAGAGAGAGAGAGAGAGAGAGGAGAGAGAAGGGGGGAGGATGACTGACAATCTCCTCACCGCATCGCTCCACTACAAAAAGTAGTTCTCTTGCCGGTAAATAATGTTAGCTATAATTTTCAGCGCTGAGGGAACGTCGTCAAATTGAAAAGAAACACGTTTTAAGTAATTTACTTTATTTATTGAAAGTTAACGTTCGAATAACCGTTCGGGAACATTTGTCCATCCTTACCATCTCGTGCTAGACAATTGAAAACATTAGTATGCGACAAGCTCAGTGGTACACCAAGAATGACTTTCCACCTTTGAATTGCAGTCGATTCATCTTTTTAATTCTTGCGATAAACGAACTTTAGTTTTAATGATAGGTAACAGACGTCAAACTTCCTGTCGATTTCTAAAACAGGTAATTTTCTAAATTTGGACAACAATCTACGTTATTTGTTTCTGCCGGCATGATAGGCCCAGGGAGACAGCTAGGCTACCTTCCTGTGATCTGTCTTGTATTCACTACTCTCTCAATGATTTCCCTATTTTGCTGCTGTAAATTGTATTGAAGTATCCAAACTTATCACAAGTAAACCATTACATAGAAACAAACTACCAAAAGACGAAACCTCACTGATTTATTGGGTTACCGGAAAAATTGTCCAATTATATATATATATATATAATTGGTATATATATATATATATATATATATATATATATATATATATATATATATATATATATATTTAAACTTTGTTACAAAAAAGGAGTTACATATAGGGTACAAAGATGATTATCATAAGTTGTCGAGTTCCTCAAGCTCCTCAGATGGCGGCCAGGAACCCTGAATGCAGTGTACATTTCCCCTCTTTATCGTCACGCTGAGGCGCTGGAAAAAGGACGCTGATAGCTCTAGGGTCTCTTGTTGTTTCAATTAACCTAGAACCCAGTTCCTTGAAAAAAACTGGTGGCACTCTTCCCCCAGGCACCGAGTGTCTCAGAAACAATGGGGACAAAAGTGTAGTGGTGATCCAGTTCTCTGTACTTACGGGACTTGACTGATTCCCTGTGAGTGGCAGTTGGCGTAGTCCTACACCAACTGCTTGCCATTTTTCCAGGGGTTCACTGTGATACCATGTGGTGACCAATAAGAACCGCAGAGTTACGGGGCGTTAGGTAACGGGGCTCTCCCTCAGCTGGGCATCCAGCTGTGGTGACGCTCCTCTTGATTATAATATATATATATATATATATATATATATATATATATATATATATATATATATATATATATATATATATATATATGTATATATATATACATATATACATATATATATATATATATATATATATATATATATATATATATATATTAGACAAATACAAAATATTGTAATCGTTACTATATGGAAGCGAAAAGTAATAACGAACATTAAACCAGACGATAGTATTGTCTCATGAATGAAGAGGCTTTGTGGAGTCTCCTTCACCCCGGTACAAAGGCACACGAGGTGAGCAGGTACTGAGCCGCCTCCAGCAGCACTCGCGCCATATATAGTGCTACTGCTGCCTCACTCACACTGCTCACACCTGATGTAGGTCGCTGCCAGCCACCGGTACTCGAACGTGGTACTACAAGGAAAGTTTAATTCCTCTGTGAGATCGTGTAATATTGAACTTTGTTAAAGAGGAAATTGTTTTCATTCGTTTTCACTGAAAATGTTAAGATGTAACATTTTGAAATGTAACAAATAAATGAAAATGTAAGTTGGTTTGCGTCTGATTTAGTTTTAAAATATCAGTTCAGGATACACAACTGATTTCTACCGTTCTGTGTTTTGCTTCGAATCAGGTTTGAAGCCTATGTTGGGCAATGAACTGACAATGGTAATGGTAGAAATGCTGACAGGTGGATGACAAAGGTAGACATCTATCTTGAGGTTATCTGGAGATGATTTCGGGGCTTTAGTGTCCCCGCAGCCCGGTCCTCGACCAGGCCTCCACCCCCAGGAAGCAGCCCGTGACAGCTGACTAACACCCAGGTACCTATTTTAGTGCTAGGTAACAGGGATCATAGGGTGAAAGAAATTCTGCCCATTGTTTCTCGCCGGCGCCCGGGATCAAACCCGGAACCACAGGATCACAAGTCCAGCGTGCTGTCCGCTCGGCCAACCGGCTCCAGATGCGGAGATGCGGGCAGATGCATGAGAAAAGGGCAGGTGGATGAGAGAGGAGGACAGGTGGATGAGAGAGAAGGGCAGGTGGATGAGAGAGAAGGGTAGAGATGTGGGCAGGCGCTCAGGAGGGGGTATAAGAGGTTGAGTCACAAGCGGTCAATAACAAAGACGGGTTTGTTTCCACTGACTAGTCAGGCTGGTGACCCCGTGCTCCCTCCCTCCACATGTTCACTACCACCTGTTGGTCATGTGTTCGCCAGCTGTGGTGTGTTCCCTCGTACTTGCTGGTCAGGTCCTTTGCTACCATACAGGACTAGCCGGCGAGGGGTCACGGGGAACGCACAGGGGCCAAAGGCACATGCGTTTCCTAATCAAAGTCGATCTTACCATCTACTAATTCCTCTTTTATTTCTAGATTAATTTGTATTCTAGTAACTGACTAATATTCTATTCCTTATTATATATATATTTACTTGTTTGAAGTTGTTCAGAGCGTCTATGTCGCTCTTAACATGTTAAATACCCGATTATATCAGCTAATAATATATTTGGTAAAGAGATTCTCAAAAAATTCTTATTCTTTAGCGTCACACTCCCTCTCTCCCCCTGGCATCCTCAGACTGTAAGCGTTCTCCCACACTTGGTTATCAAGGCTGTAACTTGCTGCGCTGAGCTACCTACAGGGTTCACTTACTAAGCCCATGCTATATAATACTGTTCATATATGTAAAAAATATGTAAACAGCTTATCAAGATTCATTTCCTGAGCAAGAAATCATCCAGAATGAGCCTTCCACCACCGCTTTTAGAATGGTTATTGGGTCCATCACCGCCCACAGGATAGGGATGGGGTCCACCACCGCCCACAGGATAGGGATGGGGTCCACCACCGCCCACAGGATAGGGATGGGGTCCACCACCGCCCACAGGATAGGGATGGGGTCCACCACTGCCCACAGGATAGGGATGGGGTCCACCACCGCTACAGAATGGGGGATGGATTGTTTAATATATGTACAAAACAGTAGCGCCCGTGTGACTTGGCGCCTACGACACGTGCGAAAGGGAGAAAGTATACCCCCTCCTTCCACTGCCTCTCACACGCACACCTGTGTACACCCCTGTACACACTACCCCCCCACCCCCATACCTGTGTACAGTTCTGTGTCCATCATTACCTCACCTGATGGATCTAGGTATACGACTTTCAGACATAAAACCTCTTCCAACCAGGATACGCCTACACTACACCCACACTCACACCTTTACACCCCGAAGCTCACACCCTAATAGGCCCTGTGAGCGCTCGAGGTCGCCACACGCCCACGGTCTTGGGCGTGTGGCGGCGTGGACCCCAGGCGTGGTGGACCCCAGGCGTGGTGGACCCCAGGCGTGGTGGACCCCAGGCGTGGTGGACCCCAGGCGGGGACCCCAGGCAGGGGGGGGCGGGTACAGTACAACCAGACCCGACTCACCTAACATGGACTCACCTCACAGATGGTGGGGATGATCCATTAGTGGTTAAACACTGTGTGCAGGATTTCTCCCACCTCTCACTTCACCCGTCACCCCTGCCCAGTCACCGTCACCCTTGCCCAGTCACCGTCACCCTGCCCAGCCACCGTCACCCTCACCCTACCCATATAGAGCCCAAACTGAGGACAATAGAGCCCAAACTGAGGACAAAGTAGCAGCATAGTCGTAACACATTTAGGTATGTATTTACCAAAAATACATTGAGAACAGCTGTTCTTACCACAAAATACATCGTGAACAGCTGTTCGTTCCACAACAGCTGTTTGGCCATAAAGTCAACATAATAACCACGCTTAACGGCAAGAATCGAGATGGGATCCGACACTAAAAGGACAATACCAGCTTCACTAACCCTCCGTCCTCCCCCCGGCCGTAGTTGTGGTCATCGCAAGTGTGTCAGACGTCGTGGAAGCCACCTCTATCTATAACACTAAACCCAGATTTCGCGAAGAATTCGAACGTCAGAATAGTTAACAGGTCGAACAAAGCGAGCAGGCGGGGGGGCATATAGAGCTAGAACTCCCTCGTAAGCACTGATAAGTAAGTACTATCTCTTGCTACGACGTCTGAGAGAGGAATCGTAAGAGAACGCCCTCAGAGGGACGTAGCTGGTGGAATATAACAAAAACTGGTGTAGTGGTGGCCCTGGGAGGCACCGTACATGGCACTGGAGGGCGGGGGGAGCAGGGAGAACCCGCTCGACTTAACGAGAGAAAGTCATACTAGTAAAAAGAAACAAGCTGCGTGAGGTTTATCAACGTCAGACCAGCAGGCACCTCCCCCTGCCCCCCCCCTTCCTCCCTCCCCCTGCCCCCCCCCTTCCTCCCTCCCCCTGCCCCCCCCCTTCCTCCCTCCCCCTGCCCCCCTTCCTCCCTCCCCCTGCCCCCCCCTCCCCCCTCCCCCCACTAACCCTCTCGCAACACGTGCAAGAAACCGATCTTATAACATTATTAATAAATATTTCAAAATACAAAACATTACTAATGTGGAGAAACATGAAAGTAATGATATATTTATATTAAAATGTTGACCAAACTACACACTACAAAGTGAAGGGACGACGACGTTTTGATCCATCCTGGACCATTCGTCGTCAACGGACCGGAACGTCGAAACGTCCCTTCGACCGAAACGTCGTCGTCGTTGCAACAGAACAACAGATAGTAATTTAACTAAAACAGACGGACTAAAATTTTCGTAAAGTTTATACATGGCAGATACAGTTAAGTTTATACATCAGCAGTTTTACAAGTTAGTTATTAATCATTAATGTTTGATAATAGCAACACATTGATGGACATTTACGAGGTAAGGTAGGTTTCCGAGTTGATAAGGTAGTACTTAGTTTAGTTTTACTCTTAAATTGGTTGAGAGAGGAACAGTCTTTGAAGTGACTGGGAAGGTCATTCCACATTCTGGGTCCCTTGATTTGCAGAACATTTCTAGTTTAGTTAAATCGCACTCTTGGAATATTAAATAAATATTTGTTTCTAGTGTGGTGCCCACGGGTCCTGTTTCAACACTCTACGATGCGTTTAAGATCAGGATTAGCATTGTAACAGTGCAAATGTATTTCACTGTCCCATGGTTGTAGTTGTGAGTTGAGTGTTAGATGTGCGTTTGAGCGTGTTCAGGAGGAGTTGCTGGGCAAGGTGCGGGACAAACCCCTGCCATCAGTGGACTCAAACAAGGAACCAATTGTCCACGACACCTTGGGCAAGGGCGTGGACGCCAGGAGTCTCTCAGAACTAGCCCTACCGATCCTTTCCAAGCCTTTGGACATCAAGCTGAAGCTGAACACCCAAAGAGTTCCTCCCCCAGCCTCTCCACCCTAGTGGGTGCCAGTCTCCCCCAGCCTCTCCACCCTAGAGGGTGCCAGTCTCTCCACGTCTCTCCATCCTGATGGGTGCCAGTCTCCCACTTTAGGGTGAACCCACCGTGGGTGAAGATTTCAGTAATGTGAGGTGAGAGTGTCAGTAATGCATTGTCTTGACCAGTGTTTTGGTAGGCACTCTGTGTGTTGACACAGTGTTTTAGTAAATATAGTGTAGTCTGAGCCAGTAAGCAAGTATGGTACGTGTACGGGGTTTCAGCTTAGTAAAGGCAGGGTTTATTAAGCAGGGTTTTCCTGTCACATTGCTTAGTGTGCGATCTTTGACGGAATGGTGGCCTCATTTAGATTACTATTACTAAGTATCTCTATCTCTTTCCCTTTCAATTCCTACTCCCACTCCTCCTCTCGTCCCCTTTACTCCCTCCTTCCCGTCCGATTCCCGTTTTCTATTATCTCTCCTCCGCTTCCCCGTTTTCTATCCATTGCACATTTCCCTCATCACCTCCTCTTATTCATGTATTCCCTTCTCACCACCACTAAGGAGAAGACGTTACAGCATTACAGTTCAGAGTTTATATATATTGATAATAAACTTGAGAAGATGTACAGTAACTTGATATCTAACATGCATCAGAAAACTCTTTCCCCTAGAAGGATTCGAACCCAGACAGTCAGGGCTCCACGTCCCTTAGCATGTCCAGTACTATACCGCCAGACCACATAGGGTGTTCAATTCCGTACAACAGAACTGAAAGTCGTCTGACCCTTAACCCAATTCCTGACAGCTCTCGGTGGCCATTTGGGCCCCAGATATATCATCAAATCACTTCATCATACTGGGGACACGCGAGTATCATTTGTGCGTCAAGTTTGAATGGTCCCCCGAGCTAACATGCATCACAACATACATATCTAACATATTCAAAGATTTAAGTAAGGGGGCCGAGTGCTACCTGGGGCTTGATGTGTTATTGTTATGATAGCTGATGTGTGTTGAATAATAAACATTTCGTAAATGAATAAGTAAGTTGAGTGATAACGTTTCGCGTGAAAGGGACTTTAAGACTTCTACTACAAATATTAATGATACACGTTGAAATGTCTATTACATGTGAAACCGTGTGACTAACTCGGGCTTCTCTGTCCACAGTTCTGGGAGATCATCAGTGACGAGCACGGCATCGACCCCAACGGCGTATACCAGGGCGTGAGCCGGGACATCGAGGAGCTCCAGCTGGAGAGAATCAATGTTTACTTTAACGAAGGTTCTGGCTACCACCACTATGTCCCCCGCGCCATCCTTGTCGACCTCGAACCCGGCACCATGGACTCCGTCAAGGCCGGACCCTATGGACAGCTCTTCAAACCTGATAACTTTGTCTCGGTAAGTTCTACCGGATGAGGGATCAATCATCAACTCATCATCTCATGAACAATCCACAAGGGCCGTAATGAGGATTCGAACCTGCGTCCGAGAGCATCCCAGACGCTGCCTTAATCGACTGAAATTATCCTTGTTTATTTGATGCATCACGTTATGTGATTTTTGTGTCATCTCATGTTTTTTCTTAATTCTATGTGTAGTTAATCGTCCTGTGAGATATGAATATTAAATTAACTTATATCTAGCTTTTGATCTATATTCTGTAATCCTTAATACAGAATTGGGTAGCAGTACACTGATGTGCTACCTAAGCTTTTTAATAAGAAAAGCTATTGCTTACATAAGTTCATGCGACAGTCCATGTGAACATACGCAAGACACCAAAGCAGAATGGTTTTGGACACCCAACCCACACATCCGTTCTGGTCCGGGTAACACAATAGATGTGAGATCGCTGGATTGTTTCAAGCGCAGGCTTGACATGTATGCTTGAGTTTGGCTGGATATAAATGGGGCTGCCTCGTATGGGCCAATAGGCGCTCTGTAGTTTTATTTATGATTTTATCCTTCTGTACACAATTAAGACAACGAAGCAAAATGGGCTTTAAGTAACTCAAGGCGAACCTTGAGGATTATAATAAATCATTTTACTTTATATCGTTGTTAATTATGTTTACGTTACTACAGGTCAGAGCGGCGCGGGGAACAACTGGGCCAAGGGTCACTACACAGAAGGAGCCGAGCTGGTAGACTCTGTTATGGATGTTGTGAGGAAGGAGGCGGAGAACTGCGACTGTCTACAAGGATTCCAGTTGGCACACTCCCTGGGCGGCGGCACCGGCTCGGGCATGGGCACCCTTCTCATCTCCAAGATTCGCGAGGAGTACCCAGACAGAATCATGAACACTTACTCCGTCGTACCATCCCCTAAGGTGAGGATTTGGCGATGAGGAATGAAGACTCCTCCCTCCCTTCCTTTCTTTTATATTTTTTCTCTCTCTCCCACCTCTTCCCTCCTTTTCTGTATCTCTTCACTTCCTCTTTCTCTTTTCCTTTTTCATACTGTTTGCCTCTCCTCTTCTTCTCTTTATCTTAATTTTTTTTGTTTATTGTGTGAATAATTCATGTTTCTTGTTGCCAGGTTTCCGACACTGTAGTAGAGCCCTACAATGCCACACTCTCCGTCCACCAACTGGTTGAGAACACCGACGAAACATACTGCATTGACAATGAAGCTCTCTACGACATCTGCTTCAGAACTCTCAAGCTCCAGAACCCAACCTATGGCGACTTGAACCACCTTGTCTCTCTCACCATGTCCGGCGTCACCACCTGCCTCAGATTCCCCGGCCAGCTGAATGCCGATCTTAGAAAGCTGGCTGTCAACATGGTACCCTTCCCTCGCCTCCACTTCTTCATGCCAGGATTCGCGCCACTCACCGCCCGGAAGGCAGTCAGCTACAGGACCCTGAACGTACCGGAGCTCACCCAACAGATGTTCGACGCCAAGAACATGATGGCTGCCTGCGACCCTCGCCATGGACGATATCTCACCGTCGCTGCCATCTTCAGAGGCAAGATGTCCATGAAGGAAGTAGACGAACAAATGCTCAACATCCAGAACAAGAATACCCCCTACTTTGTCGAATGGATTCCCAACAACGTCAAGACAGCCGTGTGCGACATACCTCCTCGAGGTCTCAAGATGGCTTCCACTTTCATCGGTAACTCGACCGCTATCCAGGAGATCTTCAAACGCATCTCCGAGCAGTTCACGGCTATGTTCAGGCGCAAAGCTTTCCTCCACTGGTACACCGGCGAGGGCATGGACGAAATGGAATTCACAGAAGCCGAGTCCAACATGAACGATTTAGTGTCCGAGTACCAGCAGTATCAGGAGGCAACCATCGACGACGAAGAGGACTTCGAAGAAGAGGACGCTCAGGAAGAAACGGACTAAATGGTTGCTTAGCACCTATGGAAGCCACAGGAAAATCTTAAAAGCTCTCTGGTGGTCTTTAGGTATCAACAGACCCCCCAAAAATTATTTCCAAATAAATTTGGACAGTGTGGGATATTTAGAGATCACTAATGTGTTTTTAAAGGTCTAAAAATAATTCAAAAGATTGCAGGCAACTGGATTTTTTAAACACTGGTAATGTCTTTATAAAGTTTGAAATCAGTCTGAGATTTTAAAGCCTGCTCGAGAAGTTGTTTGATATCTGCAAAAGTCCTGCCACAGTCTTTTGAATATATAATTCCTTAATGGTGCTCTTCTTGGTCCTCGTCCAATCATGATGCAATATCAACGAAAACATATCTTGCAAGTTGTTCGTTTGTACGCTGTCATTCACTTGTTGAAATGGAAGTTACGTCTTTCGACAGCCCTTGTCTTTCTTGCCCTTATCTTTACTACCTTGTCTTTCTTGCCCTTGTCTTTCTTGTCCAAAATTACTTGTACTATCACAGTGAACCTTCTACGTTTCTCCTTGGAATCTTCTCTCTCTCTCTCTCTCTCTCTCTCTCTCTCTCTCTCTCTCTCTCTCTCTCTCTCTCTCTCTCTCTCTCTCTCTCTCTTTAAAAAGCTATCTGTGTTTCTACTTCAACAATATAACAAGGGTTCCTGTCGCTGTTTCAATGCTACCCAATAACAACTTGCAAATTAATGTAAAAAAAATATCATTGGGGCAAAAGTATTGATTCGTCAAGTAGTTTGAAAATCATAAATTTATTAAAGAATATATATCAGATTTATCTAATAAATTATTTCACTTGGTGCTATTTCAAAGTAGACTTTTATATATATTGAACTCAGTAACTGGAGTTAAATTATCTGTCAATGCTTTAATGCAATAATATTGGTGTTAATGGCTAGTGTGAGTTAGACCAGTGTGTCATGTCACTGATGTGCCGAGTGTCTAAGATGTCAGGTAGGCATTATATATGATGTCAGGTGTCATGCATGATGTGAATTAAACAAGATTTCTAGCACATCATATGTAATGTCACGTGTCATATGTGATGTTGCACATGTGTTGGGAGCTAGGTGATGTCACGTGTCACGTCTGATGTCACCTTGTTGTGCATTATGTCACGTGGTGTGTCACGTGTCACGTCTGATGTCACCTTGTTGTGCATTATGTCACGTGGTGTGTCACGTGTCACGTCTGATGTCACCTTGTTGTGCATTATGTCACGTGGTGTGTCACGTGGTGTGTCACGTGTCAGACGGTGAAAGTCGGACAGCTTTCTACTAATCGGTTCTGTGTTAGTAAATAAAGTGCCATGTAATTGGAGATTGTTCAATTGATCGGAAAAAAATAAAACAAATGAAACTACTTTCTTGTTGTTCCTTTTTCGCCTGTTCCTGTTCCGGCGTCGTCCTCACCTCCCTCACACCTCACGTGAATACCTCACCTTACTCTACACCTCCAAGGTTACCTACCCCTCATACCATCCTGTGGCGCAGTGGTAGCACACTTGCCTATAACCTTGCTAACGATTTTGCCTGAGGTTCGAGCTCTGGCCAGAGAGGTTTGTTTGGTGAGTATGGGGTGCACAACAAACTATCGCTCACAGGATGAGTATGGGGTGCACAACAAACTACCGCTCACAGGATGAGTATGGGGTCCACAACAAACTGCCGCTCACAGGATGAGTATGGGGTGCACAACAAACTACCGCTCACAGGATGAGTATGGGGTGCACAACAAACTACCGCTCACAGGATGAGTATGGGGTGCACAACACACTACCGCTCACAGGATGAGTATGGGGTGCACAACACACTACCGCTCACAGGATGAGTATGGGGTGCACAACACACTACCGCTCACAGGATGAGTATGGGGTGCACAACACACTACCGCTCACAGGATGAGTATGGTGTGCACAACACACTACCACTCACAGGATGAGTATGGGGTGCACAACACACTACCGCTCACAGGATGAGTATGGTGTGCACAACACACTACCGCTCACAGGATGAGTATGGGGTGCACAACACACTACCGCTCACAGGATGAGTATGGGGTGCACAACAAACTACCACTCACAAGCTCAGTGCCAAACCATCCCTTATGCACTTCTGCCAACACATAGGTGACCTGTAGTGCAACAGTCAGCGAAGTTGGTCCACAACTTCAAGGGCCCGGGTTCGACTCCCATGCAGGAAGAGACGTTTGGGCACGTTTCATTAAATACAATGGCTTTGTTCACCATAACTGTTGTGGATTGCATCCTAAGGAAGGTCAGCTGTTGGCCAAGGGGAAAGTCATTGTTGTTGTTGTTGTTGTTGTTTTAGATCGAGTTACTGGGCAACAAAAAGTTCCGAGTAGCACGGGCTATGGTGAGCCCGTAGTGGACTTACCTGGCACAGGAGCCGGACTTGAGGGGTAACGTCGATAAGCCTACCGTTCCCGATAATAAATAACAAAGGTCTGGTAGTTGCTCATATTAATTTTGTCCGTGTATTATGAACTCCATACCTTCATAAACAGTTTATTTTAAAGACATGCTCGCAGAGCTGACTTGAACAGTTGCCACGATGTTCCTTTACGTCATCGTGTTAAGGCACTACGGGCTCACCATAGCCCGTGTTACCTGGAACGTTTTGTTTCAGGTAGCGAATCTTTAACAACAACAACAACAACATCGTGTTCGGTTTGTCCCAATTCAATAATACCGATTTCTACTTTCTAATTGTGTTGTACGTCGGTATATGTACTATGGTCCTCACCTTTCTTTTAAGTACTATCAAAACAGGAGGATGGCTGCAACATCCACTACGGGCTCACCATAGCCCGTGCTACTTGGAACTTTTTGTTCCAAGTAGCGAATCTTTAACAACAAACAACAACAACAGGAGGATGGGTTGAACTTTAAGTCTTGCTTTTGAAGGATTATTACATTCTGAGTTTTTGGATCACATCACTTTTGCCTGAACACAAACAAATCCTCAGCAGCAGCCTTCAGTCGCTCTCACAACAATGAATATATACATATTTGTTTCCAGGTATATTTCTGCGCGGGGCCCCAAGCCTCAAGCTGGCCTAGTTAGTGTTACTCAGTTCAGCTTTACTTTGGCTGTGGATAATGAATATGCTAATTCATTGATACAAGATGGACGGTTATACTGTCTACAGAAAAATGACCCGTCCGTCATAAGATCTATTTCTAGTTGATCTCTGATTAAATTAAAGGAACATTTCGTATAAAACTTATTCGACACATTAATATCAAAGAATTAAGGACTAAATTTACCAGAATAACTGATAATATTAATTAACTGATGACTGTATATTTATTAACATAATTGTCATGGGCATATTTTGGCAAGTATCTAGTGTGAACGTCTTCTTGAGGCCAGTCGTCGGGCCTTATGGAGACCACCATGGTCATTTATCGAAAGCTTTTGCAAAATCTGTGTATATTACATCAACGTCTAGAAGTCAGCTGACCTTACATGACGACCCATAGACATGCCGCTCTTCAGGCATAATAATATGATGATGATGATGATGATGTTGATGATGATAGATGGAATAACTAGTGTGAATTTCATTTTGTCTCGGGTCTACTAACAAAAAATGTGTACTAAATGTTTATATCAAATTTAGCATTTTTTCAAGTTGAAGCCCTTTTATTGCTGTCAGTATTCAATAAATAATTACAACAAATATTAGATACTGAACTAGCAGCCTAATGAAAGATTATTATTATTATTATTATTTTCTACCACAGACGTGCCCACACATTTATAAAGCTAACTAGCATATATACATTTTCTTCTGTCCTCCATGGGCAGGGTGAAAGATTAGTCACACAGAGTCGTTATAAGTATCACGAAAAATAAAGAAATTTACTAAATGCAGTTAATAAATATGTCAAGAAGCAAGCATAAGATGCTGTGCGGTATATCACGAGTTGGATATAAAACTGGATCATTATATTCCCAAACAATAACGCTTAAATATCAATTTCTTTACAAATAAATATTATTATAAAGCTATCAATTTCTTAGCTCATATAAAAATTTCAATCTAACATGTTGAGAAAATAAATCAGTATCTAAAACTATAAAAAAGAAGGGCTCTAGTCTGCACGACTTCATGAGGCCAGTCGTCGGGGCGTTATGGAGACCCTGACGCCTCCCGACGCACTCACTGGTGGCGTCGGGGGCAGGAAGGCTGCAGCTTGTGCTGCCTTTCACAGTCTATATACACAACTGCTGATCTGGGGCGCTCTCTCTATCTCTCAGGAGCCTAATATGGTCTAGTATCTTGCCTGACTTCCGCTCAAGTTTATGAATCACGCTCCATCACTTATTTGTATTTATTTATCAATTCATATGCATACAAAGATCACAATAGGTTGTGAAAGTACTTATTTTGGTGATGAAGTGCAAATTCTTACGAAGATAATAGCTAGCTTAGCATTTCGGGCATGCCTGAAGGCTAACACAAATTTGGAATGTTTTTAAAAGTTACAAGACTAGACAACGCCGAGCGGCACTGTGCCATTGGTCTGGAATAACACAACATATTGTGAGTGGCACCATTTCAAAGACACTTTGAACAGTATATTTGAACCCATGAATATAATACGTATTGAAATAAACATGTGTAAGAAGTTAAAATAAAAAAATAACTAGAAAACAAATGAAATCTCAAGAAATCATCATCAATTTTCCAAGTGGAACAGTGACTGAACTTTAACATCTTCCAAGTCATCCATTTTTGGCGTTTATTGACCACGCAGGAGCTGCTAAATGACACAAGGACACACCACATAAGAAAACAAATTTAAGACAACCCGTGTCTCAACTTATATGAGCCTCGTTTTATCTGGAAAGGTCATCAGTGAACACTTTCTAAGTTTTGTTTTGCGTGTATTACGCCCCATATACTGTTACTGTTAACAGGTGTTAATAATATTAACAGTAACACCTTGCGGGTGTTACTGGCAAGGTTACACAGTCCCATATATATATATATATATATATATATATATATATATATATATATATATATATATATATATATATATATATATATATATATATATTGTCCCCATTGCCTCAGAGACACTTGGTGCCTGGGGTAAAAGTGCTGCTAGCTTTTTGAAGGAGTTGGGGTCTAAGCTAATCGAAACAACTAGAGACCCTAGAGCTGCCAGTTTTCTTTTTCAGCGCCTCAGTGTGGCAATCCAGAGAGGAAATGCTCACTGCATCCATGGTTCTGCCCGCCATCTGAGGAGCTTGAGGAGCTATTCAACTTGTGACAAGCAGCCTTGTACCCTGCATGTAATCAATATTGTAACTTTTTTTGTGTACTGACATTTTCAAATAAAATTAGATAAATATACACACATACCAAAAGAATAGGGGGTGGTAGGAGAAGAAAATATCAAAGTGTTCAGTGAGGATCCACAAGGTCTTCTCTGAGTACTCTTTATTTTCTTCTCCGAGGCTATGGGTCCCTACACTTGCACCAGAGGTGGTACCCCTTCTAGGTATTAAAATATATATATATATATATATATATATATATATATATATATATATATATATATATATATATATATATATATATATATATACGGTTTCTCATTTGAGAAACAAATTATCACAATTTCTTTCCACCCTGATGCGTCTGTTCACATAGCAGTAAATAGGTACCTGGGAGTTAGACAGCTGCTACGGGCTGTTTCCTGGGGATGTGTGTGTGTGTGTGTTTAGAGAGAAATATATGTTTATTTATTTATTTATTTATCTATTTAAATATATACAAGAAGGTACATTGGGTTTGTGAGAGTACATTAGCACTGTGTTTACAGTCTTATAAAGCCACTAGTACGCGCAGCGTTTCGAGCAGGTCCTTAATCTAACAGATAATATTAAGTAGGTAAAGTCGAGTAAAATTAATAAAATGTTAACAGGTACATTTTAAGAAGAAATTGAGAGAGAGATTAGTAAGTATATTAAAGCACATCGATGGCTTTGATTGATAGCGTTGATTGCTTGATTGATAATTTGACAAAGGTTAATAGGCACAATGAAGCATATTGATAGCACATATAAGATGACAGCAATGATCACAATAGTAAAGTTGTATGGCTTACGTACATAAATATTGGGGGATTGGTTAGCACTGGATACAGTGAGAGTTTAAAGCACTAAGTAGGAAACTATGGAGATGAAATTAGGTACTTTTTAGTCTTGTTTTTGAATAAGGCAAAAGTTGGACAGTTTTTCAATTCATTAGGGAGTGAGTTGCATAGACTAGGTCCCTTTATTTGCATAGAGTGTTTACACAGATTAAAGTTGATTCTGGGGATAACAAAGAGATATTTATTTCTGGTGTGGTGATTATGGGTCCTATTACATCAGACCTTTTATGTAGTAAACATAATAGATGAAAAAAAGTTCACCTAGCAGTGAATGGGCACCTGGTTGTTAAACAAGATTGGCGGGTCGTATTCCAGGGAAAATTAAGATTAATGACTTGCTAGAAACGCTGTGCGTACTTGTGGCTTTACAAGAACGTAAGAACACTTGTATATATAAATCATCCTTGGAAAGATTGACTGGGACAATGGGGACCACATGGAGGTGCAGATACATGGAGAGCTAAACTCTTGAAAATGGCAACAAGGAACTTTCTGAGCCAACGTGTCAAGGAACCAATATGATTGAGAGGCAATAACGAACTAACTAGATTCGACCTGATATTCACCTTGAATGAGTCAGAAATAAGGGAAGTCAAAATTGAAGCCCCTATGGGAATGAGTGACCACGATGTGTTGACATTTGAGTATCTGGTAGAGGTAGGAATAACCTAGCCAAGGAAGGGATTGGAAAGGTAAAGACTAAATTACCGAAAAGGAAAATATGACGAGATGAGGAACTTCCTAATGGGAATACCATGGGAAACAGAACTCAGAGAAAAGACTGTACAGGATATAATGGACTATGTCACCCAGAAGTGCCAGGAAGCTGCATACAGGTTTATCCAGGCCCAAAAGGAGAAAATGAAAGGCAACATAAAAATTCATGGTTCAATCAGGAATGCAAGGTAGCGAAGCAATTGAGTACAAGAACATGGAGAAACTACAGGAATAACAGAACACCAGAGAGCAGGGAGAGATACCAGAGGGCCAGGAATGAGTACCTCAGAGTGAAGAGAGAAGCAGAGAGACAGTATGAAAATGACATCGCGAGTAAAGCCAAGACCCAACCAAAGCTGCTCCACATCCACATCAGGAGGAAAACAGCAGTGAAAGAACAAGTGATGAAACTGAGAAAAGGGGAGAACAGATACACAGAGAATGGCAAGAATGTGTGTGAAGAACTCAACAAGAGATTCCAGGAGGTCTTTACAATAGAACAAGGAGAAGTCCCTGCACTAAATGAGGAGGCGGCAAATCAAGCAACCTTGGGGGAATTTGACCTCACCAGTGATGAAGTCAAAAGGAATTTGTTGCAGCTGAATGTGACAAAGGCTGTTGGGCCGGCCAGAATCTCACCATGGATACTAAAAGGAGGTGCAGAAGCATTAAGTGTGCCACTCTCAATGGTGTATAACAGGTCACTGGAAACAGGAGACCTACTGGAAAGCTGGAAGACGGCTAATGTAGTCCCAATATACAAAAATGGTGACAGGCAAGAGGCACTGAACTACAGGCCAGTTTCCTTAACTTGTATATCATGCAAGGTGATGGAGAAGGACGCGAGGAAAAAAGCTCGTAAAACTTCTGGAGAAAAATAGTTTTGTAACACACTGCCAACATGGGTTCAGAGATGGTAAATCTTGCCTCACAGGTTTAACAGAATTCTATGACCAAGCAATAAAAATTAGGCAAGAAAGAGAAGAGTGGACAGACTGCATTTTCTTGGACTGTCAGAAAGCCTTTGACACAGTACCCCATAAAAGGCTGTTACAATAGTTGGAGCAACAGGCAGGAGAAAAAGGGAAGGTGCTCCAGTGAATAAGGGAGTCTATCTAAGCAACAGGAAACAGCGAGTAACTGTGAGGGGGGGGATACATCAGAGTGGCGAGATGTCACCAGCGGAGTCCCACAGGGTTCTGTACTTGGACCAATCCTGTTATTAATATATGTAAACGATCTTCCAGAGGGTATAGACGCATTCCTTTCAATGTTTGCCGATGATGCAAAAATTATGAGAAGAATCAAGACAGAGGAAGATTGACAGAGACTACAGGACGACCTGGACAAACTGGAGAAATGGTCTAGAAAATGGTCACTAAAGTTCAACTCAGGAAAGTGTAAAGTAATAAAATTAGGCGAAGGGAGCAGAAGGTTGAACACAAGGTACCATATGGGAGGTAAAATCCTGCAAGAGTCAAATAGAGAGAAAGATCTAGGGGTTAATATCACACCGAACCTGTCCCCAGAGGCCCACATCAAATGGATATCATCAGTGGCATATGCTAGACTGGCAAACATAAGAACTTCTTTTAGATATTTGTGTAAGAAATCGTTCAGGACCTTGTATAGTAGGCATCCATCAGTTTCAGGAGACTATGGTGTTACGCTCTGGTTGTTGGTCTGGAGTGGCCTCACCAGGGCACAAAGCCAGGGGAGGTTGATACGGAGGAGAAGCTGTTACCCAGGCAGCAGGTCGTCCCTGTCCACGGCGCCGAAAGTCTCCAATGGAAAGACAAACGCCAATACGATTGGTTCCAGCGCCGTCGCAGGAACCGAGTTCCGGGGATGACCTCAAAGTTTGTGTAAAAAGGCACAGGGACTCCAAACCCGGAGACCGCCGTGGTCAGGGTCGGAGAAGAACCACCCCATCAAGGGTATGAACTGCCCCAGCCTCCTGAAGCAGGATATACCACTTATGTAAGACCAATCCTGGAGTATGCAGCTCCAGTCTGGAATCCATACCTAGTTAAACACGCGGGCTTGGTAGCCTGGTGGATAGCGCGTAGGACTCGTAATTCTGTGGCGTGGGTTCAATTCCCGCACCAGGCAGAAACAAATGGGCAAAGTTTCTTTCACCCTGAATGCCCCTGTTACCTAGCAGTAAACAGGTACCTGGGAGTTAGTCAGCTGTCAGGGGCTGCTTCCTGGGGTGTGTGTGTGTGGTGTGGGGAAAAAAAGATGTTAGTAAACAGTTGATTGACAGTTGAGAGACGGGCCGAAAGAGCAAAGCTCAACCCCCGCAAACACAACTAGGTGAATACAACTCGGTGAATACAAGACAAAGTTAGAGAAGATTCAACGGTATGCCACCAGACTCGTCCCGGAACTGAGAGGTATGAGCTACGAGGAAAGCTAAATGAGCTGAACCTCACGTCCCTGGAAAACAGAAGAGTAAGGGGAGACATGATAACCATCTACAAAATTCTCAGGGGAATTGACAGGGTGGACAAAGACAAACTCTTAAGCATGGGTGGAACACGAACAAGGGAACACAGGTGGAAACTTAGTACCCAAATGAGCCAGAGACATTAGAAAGAATTTTTCAGTGTCATAGTAGTTAACAAATGGAATGCATTAGGCAGTGATGTTGTGGAGGCTGATTCCATACAAAGATTTTAAATGTAGATTGGATTAAGCCCAATAGGCTCAAGACTCTGTACACCGGTAGAGTGATAGTTGAGAGGCTGGACCAAAGAGCCAAAGCTCAACCCCTGCAAGTACAACTAGGCGAGTTGTGCTTTTCTAGCACTTCTTGCAAGGAAATTTCTAGCATTTCTTGCAGGGATTAGCCACCAAAGAAGCAATTGGGAATTCATTCTAAACTACACTTGAATCGATGGTAGTAGTAGTAGTTTATATAGCAAATTATTCATGCATATCAAGCAATAAGGCATTAATGCGTCATTTTCGTACAAAAGTCTATAAAATTACAATTGAGAATACATTGGAAAGTAATTGTTTAAAGCGACTAACCTTAAATATTTAAGTCAGTGGTAATGCCTCAAATATATTCCATTTTCTATAAAAGTATTTTTCGGCGCGTTACCATAAAATGCGGATAAACTCACGTAATTTAGTCCGTATACCGTGTCTGGAAGACATTCCTTCACTTCTAAGTGCCTATGTTGACAAAGGATTCCGATTTGTTGGGTTGAATCGAAACCATATATTTATCTTTCAGGACGCCAACATAGAGCCTGTTCAGATAGGGGTCTCATAGTAAAGTAGGCTTTGTTCTCGGCTCACAATCGGGGATCTTGAAGGGCTTGATTCCTGAGCGGGAGAGAAATGGTTGGGCACATTTCCTTCACCTAATGTCTCTGTTCACCTAGAAGTAAATAAGTACCCGGGAGTTAGGCACCTGTTGTGGGGCTGTATAATTGAAACGGTCAGTAGTTCGACCTTGTCGTGCCTCAATACAAGCCTAAAGTGTATACGTACACACGGTTTCTGTCCCCTACAAAACGGAAAAGAATTAAACTCGCGGAACCGCCTACCCGCCGAAGCCGTATGTGCCAGGATATTACTTCTGTAATAAAAGAGCCAGGTAAAATACTTCCGCAAGAAGAATAAAGGGACCACTGACAAGCAGCCAGCTTCCTGTCCCCGTCGTTGAATTTGTGTCTAGCTTCGGACACGAGCATGTTACAGTTATGTCTTAAAGAGTTGAGAGCATTTAAGGATAATAAGGAGTCACTTACAATTAATGTATCAAGTTTGGAGACTTGTACACATTTCAGTGCAAGGAGCAAGGCAAATAGTTCAGTCTGAAGGGTAGAGGCCCAGTTGTTTATACGGACTCCCCACTCAAAGTACAAGCCATCGCCCATTGTCAGAACAACTGCACTTCCAGCTGCACCCGTGGTGCGGTGTAGGGAACCATCAGTGTATATGATTTGAGAGAGAGAATGCTCTGTGGACAGAGCATCAATATGGCTTAAGGCGTTGAGCTTTGCCTCAAGACGAAGCTTGGGCTGATCTCTAATTAAGACAATTTGAACATATACCCTATTCTATTCCCCTAGAGGTCATTCGTCTTCCCCCCCCCCTGTCGCCCATTTGTCAAGGTCCAAGAGGTTGACCTGAGGGGTGGTCGTGCGGCCGATCTCCGTGATACCTTGCTTCCCCACTCAGATTCCCCTCTCCATCCCCCCTCTCATTCCCTCTCTTCCCCCTCTCATTGGTCCCTTACCCATAGCAGGCGAGTCAAATGTCCTTACTCTTTATCTTGGGGAGACGGGCTTGAACATAAATTATCAGTTTTGGTAAACATTGCTCGGGAGGTGCACTAATCTCGGGTATCCAATATAGTGGCCCCTTTGTCCCCTTCTCATAGCTGGAGAGAGCTGGTAAACAAAATTTCATTTAGTGTGTCTTGAGGAGTGTTTCGGGACTGGAGGGCCGCAAGCCCGCATCCAAGGGGCTGAGGGCTGCCATCAACATCTTGGCCGCAGTGTGTTATTTAAGGTATTGTGCACTTGTTTCATGTCCTTAGTAGATATCCATCGTGCCTCTAGGGGAATAGAATAGGGTATATGTTCAAATTGTCTTAATTTACATGATTCATATAATAAAATGGTATAACTTGTCTAGTGGTATTCACTTAACTTCCCTTTGATATATTTCTCTACCTTGTCATTTTTATGTGGTGAATTGGAAACCCCATATTCTCCTCCATTTAGTAAATATTAGAGTTGCCCTTGGATTGAAATAAGTAAAGTAAATTAAACAAACGAATTCCAAACATTGATTACTGATCCCTTGCCTTCCTGGGGAATCGGTGATAGACACATTCAGGTATGCGAAGGACGGGAAGGTGGTGGCAGTGTTTAATAACTTATTATTTTTATCCATAACCCTTGTTCTGGATGTACCTTCCTCATTTAATATTCAGTTTATATTCGTGGAAGTCCAGTGAGGGGTCATACTGGACTGTAACAGTGTTAAGCTGAGGTATTGGATGAAAGGAAAGAGAGAGACGATCACAGAGGGTGATTACAATGGTAAGATAGAGGCCGCGTTTATTACAACAGAGTAAAGTGGTCATTACAATATCACCTCACCCAAGTGCGAGTATATAAGACGGATAAGCTGTTTAGTGTTAGAATAAGTAAAACTCTGTTTAGTGTTTTCAGGTTACAGTTGTGTGTGTAAACTAAAGTCTTTGAAAAGAGTTACGAGGGATGGGGTATGAGGAGCGCCTGAAGGAACTGTGCCTTACGACACTAGAAAAAAGAAGGGAGAGGGGGACATGATAGGAACGTATAAAATACTCAGGGGGATTGACAGAGTGGACATAGACGAAATGTTCACACGGAATAGTAACTGAACGAGAGGACAGGGGTGGAAGCTGGAAACTCAGATGAGTCACAGAGATGTTCGGAAGTTTTCTTTTAGCGTGAGAGTAGTGAAAAAATGGAATGCACTTAAGGAACAGGTTGTAGAAGTAAATACTATTCATAATTTAAAAACTTGATATGATAGAGAAATAGGACCGGAGTCATTGCTGTAAACATTCGATGCTCGAAAGGCGGGATCCAAGAGTCAATGCTCGATCCTGCAGACACAAATAGGTGAGTACAAGTAGGTGAGTACACACACACACACACACACACACACACACACACACACACACAGAGCACCCCCAGGAGCGAGTACACGAGGACGCCGGAACATTCCACAAACTCCCGCTTCACAGATGACCAACGTGGATGGACTTGCGTTAGTTTAATTGCCGGAGTGCAGGTTAGCAGGGCAGGAGGCCGCTCGAGTGAGAGAATAAAGCGAGACCTGGAACAGTAAAGGTAAGTAACGTATGTGTTACGAGTGGAGGGGGAGATACTGTGATACGTGTTGAGGTTTACTCCAAGTAAACCTTGTACCATGGTGTGCTCCAGGGCGGGCCCGGTTACTTTCAGTCATACCATATAGCACGCCCTCCAGGCGGGGTGGGTCAAGGCCCCGGCCCCCAGGGAAAGTACCCCCACTATATGACCTGTGGGGGGTTACTTGTGGTTAATGCCACAGGTTAACCACAAGTAATAATCTGCAGCAGGGCACATCTGCCCCCTCCACACTGGACACAAGGAACGCACTGTACTGATTCTTTACAATTTAATCCCCACAGCAGCCCCTTTACACATAACTAAACCCCCCCCCCCCTGACACTACCTATGGACCTTTCCGTTAATGTTAGGTCCCTCCTCCTGTGGCCAGAGATACCAGTTCACAGACAAGATACTCAGGCAGGTCCAACGCCTCTGAAGGAGGTACACTTGACAATGTCTCCACAATACGTCAATCCTCTCCAAGTTTAGGTAGTGGTATACGCAGTGTGTGGCTCATGTTGAAGCTTGGGGACTGGTACATAAGAATGAAGGTAACTGCAGAAGGCCTATTGGTCCATACGAGGCAGCAGCTATTTATACCCATCCAATCCCATTCATATATATGTCTAACCTACGCTTGAAACAATCAAATGATCCTACTTCTATTATGTTACGCGGTAATTGGTTCCTCAAATCAAGAACCTTGTTACCGATGTTACCGAACCATTATTTACCCACTTACCAGCATTTATGAATAGGAGCTGCCATGTATGGGCCAATAGCCCTTTTGCTGTAACCTTCATTCTAATCGTCTTATATATAAACTACAAACCGAAATAGGAAAATAGCAGGTGTATGGTTTCTGCTCGGCTGGAGGAGCGACTTGCAGGTGCAGAAAGTCTGGGCTGGGTGAGGGTGAAGGAAGCCTCGTCATCCACCCGCTCATCCTTCACCCTCCAGTTATCATTCTCTCCAACCCATCCTTGTCATAACTCACTATATACAACTACACAATGAGAGAGAGAGAGAGAGAGAGAGAGAGAGAGAGAGAGAGAGAGAGAGAGAGAGAGAGAGAGAGAGAGAGAGAGAGAGAGAGAGAGAGTGACAAAGGGATGGAGAGAATGAGAGAGAGAGAGAGAGAATGAGAAAGAGGAAGATAGAAAATGTGTGTAACAAACATACCAACTCTCCAGGTTCTATCAGCCAAACAGACAAAATTTCCGCCTTCCCAGCACCGCTATACACTCACACGACCCCCCCCCCCCCACACACCCACCCAACCCCAACAAGCACACACAAAATAAAGAAGAGTATTGACAGAGTGGAAAAGGAGGAAATGTTCACAATGAACACCAAAAGATTCAAGAGGACATGGATGGCAGCTTGAAAAACAGCCATAGAGGTGTTGGATTTTGTTTTAAATATGACAGATAAATGGAATGAACTAAACAGTTGTGGATACGAACTCCAGTCATAATTTCAAAACAAAGTATGACTGGAGAATGAAGAATATAGGTAGTCACTGCATTAGATAATCTGAGTCTGGAAAAGCTGGGTCCGAGGGCTAAAGCTCGACATGATAACCACCTTCAAATATTTCAGAGGAATTAACAGAATAGATAAATACAGACTATTTAGCACGAGTGGTACACGCACAAGGGGATACAGGTGGAAACTGTGTCCCCCTTATGAGAATGAGCTACAGAGACATTGCAAAGAATTTCTTCAGTGTCAGAGTAGTTAATAAATGGAATGCATTAGGCAGTGACGTGGTGGAGGCTGACTCCATACACTGTTTCAAATGTAGATATGATAGAGCCCAGTAGGCTCAGGAATCTGTACACAATGCAGTAGATTGAGAGTTGAGAGGCAAGACCAGAGTCGAAGTTCATTCCTCCCTCCCCCCTGTAAGCAGAACTAGGTGAGTACACCTAGTACACATACATACGCACAACACACACACACACACACACTTGTGAGTGTGTTCAAATGTAGATATGATAGAGCTCGAGAAGCTCAGGAATTTATACACCATTAGATTGACGGTTGAGAGGCAGGACCAAAGAGCTGAAGCTCAACCCCCACACGCACAACTCGGTACATACGTGTGTGGGGCCTCGCGGCTGAGTGGACAGCAGTAAAGGGTCGTAGTCCTAAGGGCTCGGGTTCGATTGCCGGCCGTGGCAGGAACAAATGGGCAGGGTATCTTTCACCCTGATGCCTCTGTTCACCTAGCAGTAAATAGGTACCTAGGAGTTAGACAGCTGCTTCCTTGGGATGATGATGATGTGTGTGTGTTAGAGAGATGCATATGTTGTAGATATAATAGAGGGAAAGTAAATTGGTTAGAAAGGCGGGGTCCAAGAGCTCATAGCTCGATTCTGCAGGTACAAATAGGAAATACACACAGACACTCGGTGTAATGTGTTAGTCTCACATCTGCCACCAGAGCTGGGCCTGAGGACGTTCACCTGGCATCCGTGTAACTGTACATAATAACCAGATGAGGCTCCGTACATCAGTAGTACTGATAACCTCTCTTCTTGATGTCCTAGCAACACAAGTGGAGCAGAAGGAGAAGAAAGAGAGAATGAAAAAGAGGAGAAGGAGGAGAAAAGAAGAATGATACCAGAGGTGGTCTCAACCCACCAGCTGAACTGCTACAGCTCAAGGTCAACCTGCACGGCTCACCATCTGTAAATTAATTTCTGTGATGAATTTAGTTATTTCCAGTCCTCTCTTGTAACATCACCAGTTATGTGATTCTGTGTTAAGTTTACACATCAATGCCTCCAACACAACACAACAACAACTCCAAATATAACTGTTATACAAGCGGCTCGCGCAGCCGCAGCACAATAGTGACATTGTTATCTACATTTATCGTTATACATAGATGAAATATAAAAAGTAGTTTTACATATGGTATAAAAACCAACGAAAGTCTGTTCTCTATGACCTATATCCACACAGTAATAAAACAACCAATCTTCCTGTTTTAGTATTACTTGTAGTAACGATGAGGACCATAGTTCATATACCGACGTACAACACAATTAGAAAATATAAATCGGTAATAATGAATTTGGACAAACCGGAAGAGATTTTCTATTTATGGTGCAAAGAAAGATAAACTAATAAAAGATAAACTAAACTAACCTAACCTTCCTGAGCCTAATACACGATATCTGAGTAGAGCCTAGGAATACTAAGCCTAGGAATATTTAAGTTTGTTTTTTAGCTTAATTTTTTCGGACTATAATGTGAATAGCACCAAATAGAACTCATTGTGAGATATGGGCTCACAATGCTATCTAATAAATGCTACCTAATTACTTAGTACGTCAATCTTTGTACTACGGTGCACAAAGTTACAAAACCTACCATCTTAGCAGGAGGATGGGTCGAATAAAATAGTATTTATCTAAAATTTACATGCAAATTTTATCCTTACTTCAAATTTTATAATTTCACTTTCTGTCTCTAGGAATGTGTGGGACTGAGAGATAAAGAGTCCAGACGATGGCAGCAACAATAGACATCATCTGGCTTTCCGCACCGTAATTTATATTTAAGAGTATGTACATACTCTTATACATATATACACATGTACATATACATATACTGTGACATATACAGAGAATATGTCACAGTAACGTGCAGCGGACGAACAACCTATCATACACATGAAATATAATGAAACGTCTAAACTTTCTGTTTATTTCGTGTGTATGTTAGCTTTTGGTGTTGAGCTTAATGTCTATTAACCTCCGGCCACCATAACTGCTTACTAAAGCTTAGTAACATACTCCTGAACATACTCCAGGACTACAGTAAACTATGTATATATACACCGAGAGATAAGTACACTTCTCCGTGTATACACCTTTCGGTACTATGCAGTATATCTCTGGGTTGGCATAAATATTAATTAAGAAAGATTTCACACACACACACTGCACGCTTAAATGCGATGTTAAGTACACTGTCACTTACTATTGATGACACTACCACTTGGGTTGCATCACTAGTGACTCACATTTTTCACCAGTGATTGACAGTAAAGAGGCGGGACCAAAGAGCCAGACCTCAACCCCCCCCCCTTTTATTTTCACCAACAAGTCCAAAATGATTGAGTCTTAAAACATAAGGTACCCCCGGGAGCAGGGTATATGACCTGAGGAAAGTATATAACTCCCTGCATCATCGCTACGCTATAAACAAACTTATATCAAACAAACCTAACCTAATCCAACGTAACCTAACCTAACGAAATCCAAAGCACCCTAACCAAACCCACTGAAGTAAGAGATAAAATGAGTTCATATATATAATGTTTTCGAAAGCTAACTTACTTTTTGAGGCGCGCCCCATCTTGCAACAGCTCAAAGCTTGAAGAGTGAAGACCTTCTGAAAGCTTCATCCTTCTGAAGACCATATTAGAAAAAATTGTCCTTTCTCTCAATGACTATTAGTTAATACAAGCCACTGTTCCAGTCAGACTCTGCTGCCTTGGTATCCGCACTGCCACCCAAGTTGTTGTTACAGCCTTAATTCTTCCTTCTAGCCATCAGAAGACTAAGTCAAGAAAATTCTACCATACAATTTAGGTGACAGTGGGGATACATGACCCCTACTAAGTAGAATGCATCACAAAATAGGATACCTTGGCAGCCTCGGTACTCGGACCAACCCTACCAAATGTCAACATCAATCCAATTAGGACGGCCCCTTAGTGGACAAAAAGCTACTGCTTTACTAAACACAACAACAGTCCCGAATGGCCATACTCACCTCACAGCCGTGCCTGCTTCCCTTTCCTTTTGGCAGTCCCTATGTCTGTAACAAGGTTATATCTTGAATCGCATTGCAATTGTCCTCTGCCATGGTGCCCCAATCCATGCTGGATATAAGTGTATTTGTAGTGAGGTAGATGCAGATGAATACGGACTGCATGGCCTGCATAGTAGAACACCAAAGGGATGGCACACAAGGCATGACGAAACCAACGACATATTAAGAAGAGCCTTGGATCTGCCCAGTATCCAACAGATAGCCTCGTCTTCCAATGTCTTGTAATTTTATTGCTTTTGTTGATTGACTGGATGGAATCACACTAAGCTCAAGGAGGAATGGCGTGGGACTATACTTGTGTATCCACATACATTACCCTCCCTGTTGGTCAAGCAGGAGCCGCTGCCACACCCAAAGACAAATCAAACAAGTATAGGGAAACAGACCACCAGTACAATTTTGTTCCTATAGTATTCGAGACCCCTTGGTCCATGGAGAAAGAGTGCAAAGATCTTCCTCGAGGATCTGTTCCAGGTTCATCGAAATACTTAAGAGACCCCTAGAGCTTCCAGTTTCATTTACCAGCGCGTCAATGTGGCGATCCATAGGTGAAATGCCTACTGCATCCTCGGTTCCTGTTGTACGTTCGAAAAAATCTACAGCCTCTAGGAGATAAACTTCCGTTTTCTTCTTCTTAATGTTTACATTTTGTAATTAATAAGCTATATAACTGCGTATCCTTGTATAATAAAGTGTATAACATAAATAATAAAAAAGAGGTGGTAGGAGAAGCGAATACCCGTATGTATTTAGAGTCAAATAGCGGGTTTTTCTCTGAATCCTCTGTATTCCCTTCTCCGAAGATCCCTACAATTGCACCAGAGGTGGTACCCACAGCCATAACCAATGAATTGAGAAAGAGACACGTCTTTACCATACTTTTGTTTACACAAACGCCTGCCAGTGTGACCAGGGGTCAATGGTCCCAGCTCGTGTAAAGGCCCAGCTGCCACTAACCTCAACATCCATTTGAAGAAGAAATTCATGAAATATAATAATATTATAAATAGCGAAGCTGCCATGTTACACTGATGGCCTTTTGTTTCAGGTAACGAAGATGACGGTTTATCATATAGGTCAGAATAATCTCAACTCCCCACCAAACCATGACGTCTTAGTGCACTTTCTGCAGTGAGCAACTCTGTGGGAGGTTACAAGTACCGCTGCTCGGTCACTTCCATAACACGATGCCAGGCCTTTATTTAGACAGTTTGTGATTCTCTATCTTCATGTATGTTGTGTTTTATTTTCAATAAATATGTATGTACTTTGTCGATGTTGTGCCGGCTAAAGCAATGGTTTATAGTTGTAAATAAGAATTTAGAATAATAATATATATTTTATTAACGAACTGGTACTTGGTGGATACCTCTGGAGTTGGACGGAAGATATTTCTTGGTTTCTCCCAGGTCTCCGTCAGTGCTACTGAGGTTGCTGAGTGAGGTACACGTACGGTGCATCCTCTGCCTTACATCCTTGACTGAGGTAAATGTTCCAATCTCGTTCGAAATGTGCAGTGTTTTATCTTTTATAAGAAAATAATACACGTTTTTCTAAACTGGATTTGTTACCGATTAACATTAAACTGATATGACAAGTGATGGGAATCTTTTAGTTAAGTATTAAGAGATGAAATATATTGTAGTCGGGTTTGTAGCCTCGTGGCAGTTACAGTTAGTTGGCGATACATTAAACTTCGTCCAAGTATAGTTGACGATACTATTTCGTTGGGGAATTATAGTTGTTCATACTATAACTTTGGTGCAACTATAAGTGGCTCAATAATCTCGTGGGTTAAGAACTAATCATTGCTTTGATGAATAATGAAGCCTAATGATGTATAAAACATATAATTTGTAAGTAAGGTTTGCATATGACAAATATTAAATTTGTATTGTATATTATTAACGATATAACAAGGTGAATAAAGATTTAATGGAAAGGCTTGAGCCGTGTCTTAAGTACGTATGGAAACACGGTATTAAATGCCTGCTTTAACAGTAAACTGCAAAACATTACCGTTATTGGTAAAAAGGTATCGACAAATTATTAATCAATGTAGTGATACCTGCATAATTTGTCTTCCTTTATTACTATGGGTAAGCCTATAAAGTTTAGACAAAAGTTACCCGTATGTTTATCTAATATCCTTACTCGCGGATGGTTTGTCATAAATGATTTGAACTATAATGATGCTTACGTGTTTATTAAATGCAGCTTTAGCCGCTTTGAAAGCCATTTCGACCGGATCCTTGCTCTTGATAGGGTCGAATGGGTGACCGCCATAACCATTATCCTCCCTCGTAACACACCAGGAATTGTTCCAGGAAAAAAAAATACTTAGTAGGATAGGCTCAAAAGAAACCAAGGGAAGGAAAAGTTCCAAACCTGCTAGCGAAAATTTGAATACCCTTACCATGCTGAGAGCTCTGAACAGGACATGGGGTTCCCACGAGGAGTGAATGACCGGGCGGTCCACGACACCTTGCTCACGTGTATACCGTTACCAGACAAGCTCAGGTAACTTGCCACAGTTGCAGTTTCGTTTGGGCTCACTTATCTCACTTGGTTTCGTGTGTTGCTCACGCATTGTCGTTCGAAAGTTACTGTACTTATTGTGCAGTGCTCTCCTTCCAGAGAACTGTACAGCTGCTTGATAATTATTACATAGTAATTTGAGTGAAACATTTTTATTAATATTACTGATACGCCTGCTAAATGCAGACACTATAGTTTTTACATATTCTCTAATTACATTTACTTAAATTAAAATTGCATTTGTGATCAAATTAAATTGCGTTTTTTATCAAATTAAATTGCATTTTTGATCACTGTATATTGTAATATAATTAATCTAAATCAAAATGCATCCCAAAGGAGGGTTGGCCACATTATAGTACCAAGCAGCTGGGTCGAGCCCTATTATTATATCCAGAAGTTGGATCAAGTCCTATTATAGTATGCAGCAGCTGGATGAAGCCCTATTACAATACCCAGCAGTTGGGACAAAGTTTCATTATAGTACCTAGTAGCTGGATCAAGACGTATTATAGTACCCAACAGTTGGGTCAAACCCTATTACAGTACCCTGTAGCTGGGGGCACACCAGACACCGTGTCGTATTCTCGCCATTAGTAATCATCACGTTCTCTCTCGCCCTCAGTAATATTCATTTAGGGAGACGAGCAGGCGGGGCTGGCGCTCCTCGCGGTCAAGGCCTATTGCTGTTTGAGTATCTGACAACGGAGTATCGACTCCGCACAATCGACTTTAGAATGGTCCAGGACGTACCGACCGCTCACAGGATGAGTATGGGGGCACAATAAACTAGCTGCCTTCGGCGGCAACAATCAAATCAGTCGTCGTCCCTTCACCTTCTAGTGTGTGGTCTGGTCAACATCTGTCAACGAAACTTTTGCTGTATCTTTTTTATGTAAACAACATTTACGTGTGTGTTTTGTTAATTTTCTCAGTCAAAAAAATCATTATGATTTTACGAATATATATATTTCCGTTGTTCCGGTGGAGATGTAAATTGGGATCCTATGACACAGTATTCAGCAAAGTCGAGTTCGATTCCCGCGGAAGAACAGAAACGTTTAGGCATCGTTTCCTTTCATCTGATGCCTCTGTTCACCTAGCAATACATAGATACCTGAGTTAGGCAAATGTTGTGGGTTGCGACCAGGATAAGGTCGCTGGCTTAGTGAGACCTGAAACTCCAACAGCCTTTACGAGGTCCCACGAAAGCTTTTCGATGTCAAGGCGCCTTGACAACATGACACCATATATGTCCAGACACTATACTTGTAGGGTCCCTAGAAGTATCGAACCCAACTTGTACAGTTGGGTTCGATCTCGACTCCCAGACAATAATTTGGGTCGAATCCCGGTCGGGACAGGAATGGTTGGGTGCGTTTCCCGCCTAAACGGTTCTGTTCACCTAGCAGTAAGCAAGTACCCAGGACTTAGCTTGGTGTTGGACTGCATCCTAGGGAGGGGTCAGTAATTCGACCTTGAAGAGAGACTTGATATAAGCCTAACGATATATAGTATATATATATACTGGTTGCCTGTACCCCGACAATGAATTGTTATTATGAATTGTTATCTGAAATGGTCCAGTAACATGCAGGTTAAACAGCACCCACTCGCGCGTGTGATTAAAGCAATTTGCAGTTAGGGTAATTAACTTGATAATCAATATGCTTTGACCGGTATCACTTAGTGAAGTGGGACCATCAAACATGGCCCGAGCACAGTGAACTGTCTGGACACTTCCTCTGCGACTCGTCTTGTGCTATTACTTCTATGTGGTATTTTCAACATCTTGATATAAACGAGAACTATGGAAATGTTTACGGTATTGTGCACGTTTGGGGGTGATCCTGGACGTCATGAGTTCGAATTCTTGTCGGGTCATTTAGAGTTGTTAGTGATCAATGGCTTACGCGTTCCTTGCAGGCTTTCTCACACATATGTACACAGAAATGTACACGAAAGCTTTATAACAAATCTAACTTTCATGAAAACAAATGAGCAATCGTATTCAATTAACTCTTAAGTCTTCATTCTACTCTTACCAATAAAGAATAATTTTAAAAAGTGTAAAAACGACCAAAAATAACGCTTAAAGAACACAATTATCCCCGGTCCGTCACTATGCTATGCGTAATTCTTTGGGAATAAAAAAATATATGTCGTTAAAGATATATAGAAAAAATGGCAAATGCGCGAAAGAAATATACAGGTGATGAGTGGAGAAATAGAATTTCCCCTCAATATGGTTAGAAAAATCCTTTTTTTTAATGCAAACATTAATTAAATAATAATTCATTGTGTCGGGGGACAAGTCCCCGTATATGTATACACATTAGGCTTATATTGACCCCCACCCACCCCCCGAGGTCGAATTAATGTATGTAACCCCCACAACAAGCGGCCTAACTCCTGGGGTACCTAGTTGCTGCTAGGTGAACAGATGCATTAGGTGATAGGAAATGCGCCCAACTATTTATATCTCTTGAGGTTACCTTGATATGATTTCGGGGGCTCAAATGTCCCCATGGCCCGGTTCTCGACCAGTCCTCCTGGATGGTCTGGCCAACCAGGCTGTTGGACGCGGCTGCTTGCAGCCTGACGTATGAATCACAGCCTGGTTGATCAGTGCCCGACAGACCACTGGAACATTATCTAACATAGTGCACAGTTACAAACCCATTAAGATTTCAACTTAGATTCAACAGAGCAGAAGAAGTTGTTAAACACATGGGGCATAATCTTACTGAAGCGACCATACGAGTCATAAATACTCATACTCCGCCCAAGTAAAACAGAAACAAGCAACACTTAGTGGGCCAGCCAGAGGCTTAGGGCCCGCGCAGAAATATCCCTGAAAAAAAAGCGCCCAGGATTCGAACCCAAAATTCTAAAGTGTGAGTTGAGAACGAACCCGGCTGCACAACCGGTACTACATGATATAAATTGTCATATACAGGAAAATTTCGTTCAGAATTTTAGTTACCAAAGTTTACACGCGGAGAGATAAAAAAAAGGGGAAATTCCTCCCCTCCCCTTAACTCCCAAAAGTTAAAGTAGTAAATTACAAACAATCTTGCAAAGCTATAAAAACCATACAAGAAATGCAGGGGAAATAATTACAAAATTTGGTTGCCAAATTGTCGATGTGGAGAGTTACCAACAGCACATTCTCCCGCCTTTACACCCCGAAAAATTGAAAATGAAAAAAATGTAGTTATAGTAGATACTATGGAGACAAAAAAATTCACTTGCCATATTTGGGCTTTGAGAGATGAAGAGGGATTTGCCCACTTCCCCCGAGCCCTCAAAAAAAAATCTGCTCAGTAGTTTTTCCTGGAGGGGGGGGGGGAGGACCCCGATGTCAGCCTCACATATAAATATATATATATATATATATATATATATATATATATATATATATATATATATATACATATATATACAGGCTGTCAGTCCCCCGACAAAATTATTATTATTATTTAAATAATATAAAAATTGCCAAGATGGTAATAATATAACATAATATATAGATAATATCATTAAAAAGGGGTTCAAATGTAAATACTTACAAAAGTGGTGTGTGTGTGTTCCTAACGTTTCTTGACAGGGTTGTTAAGAGCCTGTAGTGGTGTTGGACTTATTAAGGCCTGCCAACGGCACGAAGGTTAATTATAAAGTCCATGGCACTGACTTACTGACCAACCAACAAGTATACTTTAGGTCTAGGATTATTGTAAACTCTCAAGTGTGTGTGTGTGTGTACGCAGAGAACTAGCGTACACCTTTCAGTGTATGTAATTAGCTGACTAGTCAGGTAAATCAGCCGTCAGCTCCGGGAGGCCGCGGCCGGGGCGGCACCAGCGGCCTCGCTAAGCACTACACACACTTTATATTTTTTCTTAGTTTTCAATATTTATATACGGTAACTGCAAATAACTCATTTTCTAAATCAAGATATATAAACACGTTTATTTGTTAATTTAACACTATGTTGGTGAAATAACTATAATTCATAATTTATAATAATAGAAATGTATATAAAGGTTTCACATCACTTGATTATTCACAGTACAATCTCCACGGGAGACATCTCCTGTCCATGAGGCTAACCCGTGCTTCTTGCCCCGATCCTGTGCCAGGTAAGTTACGGGCTCACCATAGCCCGTGCTACTTGGAACTTGTTCCGAGTAGCTGAATCTATAACAACAACAACAACTTGATTATTGCAGTCGAGTGATTATACTTGTGATGAGGTGGCGAGGGGCTATGATCAGTCCGTCCTCTCCAGAGTTCACAACGTCACTAAACTGATGTATTAAATTGGCCGAATCTAACGTACCCGCGGACCCAGGAATAGAAAACGGGACATCGCGTCAATTTGCGAGCCGCTATGATTTTAATACATCTTCCATATACGTTGGGATTTTTTCTCGTCGAAATACAATGTGTTATGCGAGAGGACAAGTTCCCACATCCGGACGACCCTATCCTAGTCAGCCTCATTCAAATAAATCGCAATTCTTCATAATAAACACATCAGTTTTTCCTTACTACATTACGACTGTATTCCTACCATGAATTGATTGTTGCCGCCGAAGGTGGCGAGTTTATTTGGTTTTTCTGTGGGCGAACAGTCCGTCAGAGCCATCTGTCAACCGTGTGGGACACCAATAGATCAGCCCCGTAATGAAATATTACGACCCTTATCCCTATATGTCAAATGACGAAAGCCCTCGTCCAAGGGTTGTTCCACTAGCACTGGTGCACCGTTGACAGCCGCCAACCCACGCGTTATAACGGCACGACCCAGC
>WNGS01004511.1:24565063-24587785 GCA_020271785.1 Procambarus virginalis | reverse complement strand
ATGTAGACTCCATTGAGCTACCAGTGTACATCACCTCACTAAACACCACAAGGCTGTCCACGTCAAACCCTCGACAAATCAAACTCGCCACAATCACAATTATGCACAAATGAAGGTAAATTGATCATACAAAATTTACTGTACGTTCACTATTTGTTATTTACAGTTGCAAATCAGTTTTATTTAGATTAAATTTTGTGATGGGAAGCTGTTAAGGTTTAATGCGGTTACCGTGAGCAGCCAATGTATACAGCCTCATTAGTGTTTTCACTAAACTATTATCTTACTCTCTCCTTCAGACATGTGATAATTCTCATGCTTCCCCCTTCATCCCTCGCTTCCCCTAAACCCACGAGATCAAGCTAAGGGACCAAACTCTCACAAGTCAAGCCTGGCCTCGAGCCGGGCTTGGGGAGAAGAAGAACTCCCAGAACCCCATCAACCAGGTATCAACCCCATCAACCAGGACGAGGAAGTATTAAAAAAAATCAATGCTCCCTTGCAACATCCACTCTGGCTTCGTCAGCGTTGCCACATTCACTTTGGCTTCGTCAGTCAGACCTAAGAAACAAAACATCTGACCTTAACTAAGGTACCTGCAAGTAAAGCAGGTCTTAAAAGTCTAGTCACTGTAGCGTAGTGGTAATACTCGTCTGGCGCTTTGCGAACGCTTTGGCCTGCGTTCATATCCTGGCCGGGGAGGATTGACCGGGCGCCAATCCTTACTGTAGCCTCTGTTCACCCAGCAGTGAATGGGTACCTGGTGGTTAAACGATTTGGCGGGTCGTATTCCGGGTAAATTAGGATTAAGGACCTGCCCGAAACGCTATGCGCCTCTAGTGGCTTTACAAAGATGCAAGAACTCTTGTATATATAAATAAGACTGCTCAATACCTTAAATACTGCAACATTTAAGGTAAAGCTTACTTAAAACCAGTCAGACAAAATCAAGAAATATCCATTAACCTATGAATAAAATATAAATGCAACTTGTCAACGCTAACATTACTATATCTGCACGATATACACCAAAATTATCTGAGAGCATTTGATAACTAAACTTTAATGGTAGAAGTGGATATAAAGGAAGATCACGTAGAAGTCTCAGGCTTCTCGTCTCCGTGAAGGATGATACTAGGTAGCAAGAGCACAATTACCACAACCGGGCGCCACACCACACACACAAGGGTCAGAATGATTCGCCAAGGATTGTTGTTATAGATTCAGCTACTCGGAACAAGTTCCAAGTAGCACGGGCTATGGTGAGCCGTAACTTACCTGGCACAGGAGCTGGGCAAGAAGCACGGGCTATGGTTAGCCTCGTGGACAGGAGATGTCTCCCGTCTCGCCAAGGAATTAATCAGACCCTTGTATACCGCATATGTCGGACCAATCCTGGAGTATGCGGCTCCAGCGTGGAGGCGAGATAATTATCAGGAGAAAGCGCTAAGCCATTACGACTATGTAGCCCTTTAGAAGGGATGGGGATAAGGATTTGGGGGTGGGACGTTAGGAAGGAATGACTCCAGCTTGGAATACATATATAGCCAAGCGCAAGAGGAAGTTGGAGAGAGTTCAAAAGGTATGCTACAAGACTAGTTCCAGAACAACGAGCTATGAGTTACGAGGAAAGGTTATGAACTACTCGCTTAGCTGGAAAACAAGAGTTAAGGAAACATTACCACATTCAAAATTCTCAGAGGAACTGATAGTGTGGACAAAGACACTAAATAATGTACTACGAGTGGTACTCGCTCAATTGAGAACAGAGCTTAAACCAAGTACCCAAAGAGCCACAGCACAGACACTTTAGAAAACATTTTCAGTGTCGGTATTTAAATGTAATCCATATGCAATACTGTGTTGGCGGCAGACTCCATAAACAGTTGCAAATGTAGGTATGAAAGAGCCAAATAGGCACAGGAACCCGTACAGCAGTCTAGAGGCGGGACCAAATGAGCCAAAGCTCAACTCCCTGCAAAGTACAACCCAAAATCATACACCACCACAACACACAAAACCACACACATTCATCGAACGAAACCGACAGACAACATAGGGACCGCGGGCTCCCCTGGGGGACGGGGGGAAGGGGGTCTTGAGCGTGATCGCAAACATCTACTGGTCAGCAGCTATACATTATGGCCATTGTGAAGGTCAACCCACGACCCAGTTACCAGATCTCGGGCACCAGTGTGATATTCTCACGCTAGTACCACTCCATTCACACTACCACCTTAGGTCTGCACTTGCGCAGCAGTATAAACATTCAACTCTGAAAACATCAAGTTAATGCGATTCAAATTGGGTGCTTTTGAAGGCAACATCTAAGCTAAGTTTTTGGCCGAATTTGAGATACTTGGCTGACATTGGTTACGATGGTTAGGCTGGTTGATGCATGGATGTGGATTCAATCCCTCTCAAAAGATCTTAAATAAAATCCAACTTGCACATTCATCCCTATAAATGTAAACATAACTTTTGAGAATGGAAAAACATTTAAACATTAGTTTAAAAGTCATTCTTATCCGCGTCAGAAAATGTGACCCCCACATAATTTTCAGGATGTTCAACATTTACACAGAATTTCCACTGAAAGTCACACAGCGAATGTTCAGAGAAATTAGTATATAATTATAAAAATATATAAAAAAAATCTGCACCATTACTGTATACAAGGCACAGCCTGGCAAGGTATTTACCCAGGCGCCCGACACGCACAGCCTCTCTGGTAAGGCTCGGCTAATAATTCACGCATATACACACAAATTGAGGGACAATTGGGAAAAGGCTATTTTTATAATGCAAGGCCCTAAGCTCCAGACATGCTCAGAAGCTACCTGGTTACCTATAGTTGGCTTCGAGAGTGATTAGTCCCATAGCCCGTCCGGGAGCCCGGCTTTTCGGGTGATAACTTGATCGATTAGGCTGTTCCTTGTAGCGGCCCACAAGTTCACATATCCGTTACAACCTTGCTGGAACTGCAAATCCTGCACGAAACTTTTTCTACTCTTTCGAAATTTTTTACTTTTGTTCTGGCAATATTTCTTTTATTTGGTGGTAGGTAGTATATATTTCTTACATTTATATGTGGTAGTGCTGTGGGCCCCTTACGTTCTTTCAGCGTTCTCTTGTGCCTTTGGCATCTCCACTCTTCACTAGCTCAATTCTGCCTTTCCTGCTGTATCTTTCGCACAAGCAATTTTATTGCGAGTTTTGTACTTTAAGTGTCAAATATCTTTCATTACCTTTATAGTGAACATTCTAATGTTTAGACTGTCCTTCAAGAAGAAGTCAAACAGTATGCCTATGCACTGCGTACCAGGCCCCGACTCTTCGAACTCCATATTCATCAAGAACTAAAAAAAAAAAACATTGTCGCAGGTCCTTCACATTCTTTGGAGACAGCCTAGATACTGGCGTTATCCCCGATATACCAAAAACAACAGCAGAGATAGCATTACTCCATAGAGGAGGAAATAAGAGAGGCAAACAAATTAAAGGCCGATAGCACTAACATCACACATCATAAAAATCTTTTAAAGAGTGCTAAGAATTAAGATCACAAAAGACATGGAATCGCAGCATCTCCATAACCCTGGACAACATGGTTTTAGAAAATGGCGCTCTTGCTTATTACAGTTGCTGGACCACTATGACATGACATTAGATGCCATGGAAGACAAGCAAAACGCTGATGTAATTTACACAGATTTCGCAAAAGCCTTCGACAAATGTGACCATGGTGTTATTGCACACAAAATGCGTTCAAAAGGAATTACTGGAAAAATAGACAGATGGATCTACAATTTAGTTACTAACAGAACCCAGTGTGTAATATTCAACAAAATAAAATCCGGTCCATCAACCATCAAGAGCTCAGTCCCCCAGGGTACTGTGCTTGCTCCAGTACTTTTTCTCATCCTCATATCGGACAGACAAGGACACAGCCTATAATACTGTATCATCCTTTGCAGATGACACTAGGATGTTTATGGGTAGACAACAGAGAACCCAGCAAACCTTCAATCGGATGTAAAGCAGGTCTTTCAAATGGGCTACAGAAAATAATATGGTATTTAATGAAGTTCCAGCTCTTACGCTGCGGAAAAAATGAAATTATAAAAACAGAAACAATGTACAAAACGCAGGCAAATCATAACAAAATGAAAAAGCAATGTAAAGGATTTGAGTGTACTCATGTCGGGAGGACCTTACCTTCAAACAACACAAAGTAGCCGTCACAACTGCAAGAAAAATGACAGGTTGGATAACAAGAACTTTTCAAACTAGAGATGCTATACCAATGTTGATACTCTAGATAGCACTAGCGACATGAGTGGAATTCTGTTGCACAATGACAGCCTCTTTCAAAGCTGGAGAAATTGCTGACCTGGAGAGCGTGCAGAGATCCATTACTGCTAGAATCCACTCGGTAAAACATCTAAACTATTGGGACCGACTAAAATGCTTAAATCTGTATTCTTGAGCGCAGGCTGGAGCTACGCATAATTACACTTGGAAAATACTAGGAGAGTTGGTTCCAAACTGCACATAGAAATAACACCATACGAGACCAGAAAGCATGGCAGATGTACAGAATACCCCCCCCCCCCATTGAAAAGCAGAGGTGTGTAATAGGTACTCAGAACTATCAACATCAGGGCCCGAGACTGTTCAACACGCTTCCACTTCACATAAGGGGCATAACTGGCCGCCCTCGCAGTGATCAAGAGAGAGAAACTGACTAAGCACCTCCAAGGATACCTGATCAAACAGGCTATGATTCATTCGTCAGTCTGTGAGTAGCCACGTCCAACAGCTCGGTTGACCAGTCCAGCAAAAAGGAGGCCTGGTCGAAGACCGGGCCGCAGGGAGGGACGCAAGCCCCGGAATCGTCTGAAGGTAACAGCAAGACAAGGTGTATATACGTACCGTAAATCTATTCTGTATTCTTCTATTGCAGATCAAATCTTGCCTAGAAAGGGGGAGCCGAGCAAAATCCTTAACTGTTCACTCCTGGATGATCAAGCAGCAATTAGGTATTTGGTTGTAATTGATTGAGTGGCCGGTTCGGAGGAAAGCGAGTAAGGCTTACCATAAGCTATGAGATGGGAAAGGTCNATTTGTTTAAGTATTCTCTTTGTCACTGCTAATGAAACCCCATATCAATTTCTACCACTGGTTTTTCTACAGGCTGTCTTTGCAAGCATATCAAGTGTCTGCCTTGAGACGCCACATGTGATGGTATCCATAGGAATTTAATTTCAAATGTTTCTTTAGCAGCTAAACATTCATTCGAATATCACTGACTATTTTCTGGGTTTGTGGACAGTGGGCAGGCATGGACTTGTATACTGTCACTCGCAGAGTGCACCTCTTGCATTGAACTCACATAGTGACAACCTTACAGTATAATCCTTGGCACTCCTTAGGTTAAGCCCTCGACGCGAATTATCCTTTACACAGATCATCCTGCTGTATACGTTAATCCTGAACAATGTCAAGATTTAGTCAAAGTGTTCTGTATACTGAGGATACTTAACTAACGTGGCTGAAAACACACTACCTACCTTCCCCTGTCTGTCTGTCTGTCTTCAAGTCCAGGATGGGCAAAAACATCGTCACCTTCCTTCAACATATTTGTATTGGTATACTTATGCACGGTATACAGAGGGGAAAGGCCGTACACTGCGCACCACATGCCCGCCACGCGTTACAAACTCGCGAATATGAACTCCGTCGCTGTCCACGATGTACGGGCTGTTTGGACAAATTCTGTCCATATATCGTAAAAATAATCTTCTGGATCACAAGTCAACCACGACGCAGCCGCACACTGCTTTGTATTTGACCCAGTTTCTGGCGCTACCTTGAGGTCGCTCGCGTCCTCTCGCTTAATAACGTCGCATATTTCACGGAATCTTACTAAACCGTCAAAAATAACACGTATTAATAACTATTAAGCACGAATACTGCCCACTGGACTCTTTTTACAAGTTGGGGCGTTGCTATAGCGTTCGCGGTCGCTGGTAAGGCAAACAGTCGCAGAGAACGAGCTGCATGAATTCAGAACACGAAGAACAGTAATGGGTTTCCTCTTGCATGTGCTTCCCCTCCCCCCCCCCCCCCTTCAGCAACACCTTGTGTATTGCCTCCTTGCCTTCGTGTAGACTTTCAAACTTCATATAACAAAATGGCTCCACCCAAACACCTTCTGGAATTCTAATCCAGCGCCACTCCTCCCCCCGCGGTCTGCCAGCTTTCCCCAACACTGAAATGTTTACATATTTAAGATTAAAATATATCAAGACAAACAACATTTTCATGTTTCCGAACACGTGTTACTGCTCGTTGTGACAAATATTCGAACACGCGCCACAAGGTGAGAGAAAGCGGGAAAGAAGAACGCGAGCGAGTGCTCACACTGAGTGGTGTACACTACACTGACTGACCCCAGCTGAGAGCACCGGCACCGCGGCCACCAGCCAAGCTGCTCCAGATAGTAAGCTTGGGAGCGTACGTTCCTTGGCTGTGTGCGTGCAAGTCTCTATACTCACCAGAGTGCCTGCCCATGTGCCTGCGTATACTCACCAGAGTGCCTGCCCATGTGCCTGTGTATACTCACCAGAGTGCCTGCCCATGTGCCTGCGTATACTCACCAGAGTGCCTGCCCATGTGCCTGCGTATACTCACCAGAGTGCCTGCCCATGTGCCTGCGTATACTCACCAGAGTGCCTGCCCATGTGCCTGCGTATACTCACCAGAGTGCCTGCCCATGTGCCTGCGTATACTCACCAGAGTGCCTGCCCATGAGCCTGCGTATACTCACCAGAGTGCCTGCCCACGTGTTCGCAAGTATACCCACCCGACTATAAGGTTTAAAATATATCTACAAAAAATAAAACAGGGAATTATCAGGGGAAAGCGCCAAGTCATTACGACTATATAGCACTTGTAAGGGGTCAGGATAAGGATTTGGGATGGGACGGGGGGGGGGGGAGGAGGAATGATGCCCAACCACTTGGACGGTCGGGATTGAACGCCGACCTGCATGAAGCGAGATGAATGAATACACGTTAATATTTAGGAAAGACCTGGGTAAATACCGGTTTGGAACGAGGTTTGCTGGTTAATGGAACAGATTACCAGTTAATGTACGTGGGATTGTTTCAAACGTTCGCCAGACACTTCAAGCGTATGCGAGTGTACGTGTGGCCCCATGCATGAATGCAATGATTTGTTGGTGTAGTATTATCCTGCCACCGTAACACTGTGGTCACAACTGCTGTATACACATCTGTTGGTGTAGTATTATCCTGCCACCGTAACACTGTGGTCACAACTGCTGTATACACATCTGTTGGTGTAGTATTATCCTGCCACCGTAACACTGTGGTCACAACTGCTGTATACACATCTGTTGGTGTAGTATTATCCTGCCACCGTAACACTGTGGTCACAACTGCTGTATACACATCTGTTGGTGTAGTATTATCCTGCCACCGTAACACTGTGGTCACAACTGCTGTATACACATCTGTTGGTGTAGTATTATCCTGCCACCGTAACACTGTGGTCACAACTGCTGTATACACATCTGTTGGTGTAGTATTATCCTGCCACCGTAGCACTGTGGTCACAACTGCTGTATACACATCGACAGTCGTCCAACATCTTGGGTCAGGAGTATAACCTCTGCTACACTCTTCAAACTTGAGGAACATGTTGCTTCTTAAAGCGTTCCACCACCTGTTCCCTCACCGAAGTTCATCCACTTAAGGCGGTTGGGTACAGCGACCGTCATGGCTTCTTAGCGAGTCTACGTTCGATTCCCCGAAGCTCTTATGTGAGCACATTTTTGTTCACTTCATACTTCTGCCTCTTAGGAGTGGTTGTCATACAGGTTTATCGCTTTCTCCTGATAATTACCTTACACTGAGGAAGTGTCTACTCCCATATCTCTACGAGGTTGTTATGTCCCCCTGTGGCCCCTCGGCCCTGGTGCCAGAGCCTTCCACCTGTTTTTCTGTCCGCCGTCCGCATGCTCTCCAGTACCTTTTATGCCCTAATCATGTCTTTATTCATAGCTCAAACACGTCTAGTTAGGAAGCAGCATGCGTACGTGCACAGACAGGTGCCCGGTGCATGCGTACGTGCACAGACAGGTGCCCGATGCATGCGTACGTGTACAGACAGGTGCCCGAGTGCATGCGTACGTGCACAGACAGGTGCCTGTCTACATGGGTACGCGTGTTCATGCTGCGCACGACATGGGTGTAATTAGTGGAGAAAACGTCGTTCACGGTGAACTAAATTGTTGATCATCAAACTTAAGTGGGTTCAAGTATGAGGCGGAGTGTGTGTGTTGCCAGGGACAACATTATTGACCAGTTGCTTGGGAAATTTGCCAGACAAGGGGAGCCAAATTACCCGTAAGCACAGAGCGCCACCTAGGATAGCCTCTTGGGTATTAAAGTGCTCGTATAAATTATCTTAAGTATTGCTCAAAATTCTAAATTACATTTTAATACTTCAAACTTTCCAACACTACCAAAAAGATGATGAGAACGAGATATGTTTAATCCAGCAGGATGTTGGGACACCCACACGACTCTACGCCCGTGCGTGTTTTTCTCGCACGCACGCACACGCGCACGCACGCACGCACGCGCGCACACACACACCGGTGGCTGTGTGGACAGCATGCTGGACACTTAATCCTGTAGCCCGGGTTCGGTTCCCGGCGAGAAAACAAAATGGGAAGAGTTTCTTTCACCCTGATGCCGCTGTTACCTAGCAGTAAATACGTACCTGGGAGTTAATCAACTGTTGTGGGATGTAGCCTGGGGGGGAAGGTCACTAGTTGGCTCGAGGAGCAGCCTAGGTAAGCCTAACAGACTTCCTGATCCCGACTGTGGTAAATCATTTACTAATTTTTTTTGTTAAATTTCACTTCGTTATATTTTTTATTGCGTCCATTTTTAAGTATTTACCAGGTTCGTTGATCACGCCTCCAGCGGCGCCCGTCCGTCATGGCTCCACACTGGCGAGACCCGACCTTCACCATTTCCCCTGGCCTCCAAATTTCTTTGTCAACCGCAGTCATTGGAGTAGGAGACGACCTCGCCAGCGCCTCCACACTTGGCTCATACACTATGCCTCAATATGCACCTCTAATTCTCGAAGAAAAAACCCACAAAGGGAGAGAGCTTTCATATCAAGAATTTTAAAATATCAAATTGATATTATTTCAATTTAGTCGCACCATGTCTAGTCAGTTTCAGCCCGTCCCCCCCCCCCATCCCCCCGAAAAATGGGTTTTTGGTAATCCAGCAGCCTAACCCTCTGTTTATAAATGAACGACTTTACACACGCCTGTAGAGTCCTGATGTTTGGTCTCCCCCTAACTGTGCTTCGCTTTTCATGTGTTCCAGTCGCACCTCGACATGTTTCACTAACGTACTGATAATACAAATATTGCGCCTCACTTACCTTAGACCTAACTACATAAAAATCGTGAATTTGTATGATGAAAAATATTAATATAGAGTATAATATATTAATATAATTAACAATATAATAAAATTATTAATATAATAAATATAAATATAATTAATATAGAGCATGTTACAATTTACGAAGGCGTCCTTAGGGTCGGCCGCAGCGTGTTACCACTTATGAATTATATTTCCTTCCTATAGTGCCAGGAAACACACATATATAACGAGCTCTATATAAACCCATGCCTAGCCAAAACAATGCCTTCCACTATTTCCCTTGCTAATTGCATTTGTAGAGCGTGTCTCTCTAAACAATTTCCCCCACAATTTTTTACAAGAACGATTGCGATTGTTGCTTCACGACCTTCCTTGACCTGCACACTAGACATCTCTGCCCTCTTCCTAGTCCAAGGAATGCCTTTGACATTAAACTGACACGTCATGCCGAGTGTGCTCGCCAGAATGGTGAGAGCAGTTCTTCGTTTGATTAGACATTTTTGTAACATTGTCATCCGTACTGTTCCAATGTTAAATGGTTAGTGCAAGTCTCTAACCAAGCATTCTCGGCCCTATTTAATACATTGACAAATGAGCTATTAAACTGACTTGGGGAATTCTAAGGGACTCCTTATTAGTTATGCTGATATAATAATACACATCACTTGATATGTTAACATGCAACACTCCTAACTCTGTACTGGATATCCCGGAACCCAAGCCTAGTCATCTCGGCAGAGAAAACTATATTGAATGGGAGGAGACGGAGCTGCTGCTCGTAAAATGCGGCAATATAATGGATCTTTGCTTGACTATGCAATCATATTCACATACCTTGGCCTTGAGGTTTCCCTGTTTAGCCAAATTGTAACCAGACACTGTCGTCAGTATAAAGGCTCTGAGTTAAACGCTGTGGCTCGATATCATTCAGTTTATAAACACCTGTTTACTGAGAATTATACTACTGTATATGTAATGTAGTATTGCCTTGTAAAATTTATGTATATATGATTTATATTTTATTTTATTAAATAAAGATAAAAAAAGTTTATGGTACAAATGCCAGAATTCCTAATATGTAGCTTGCATATATTAAATCTTTAGTTAGCTATGTTGCATCGCTGCTTTAATGTCCGAAAGAATGTTTGAAGATCTTAAAAAAAAATCTAAGGAATGAGAATTATCCTCGTACCAAAAATATATAATATTACTGATCGTGTTACTGAGGTTAACCATTTGAGTGGAATTAACTTAAAATAGTCAGGCTAACTCGCCAACTCTTCCACAAAAGCACTATTCCTTTTAATAAAGGTCAACATCTTTCAAAATGGACTATAAAATTGCAGTTGAACTCAAAATTTATCAGATACCAGTTCCATACCAAGACAATCCATCAACGGGACTTCGTACGCCGTGAGATGATGATGTTATAGATTCAGCTACTCGGAACAAGTAGCACGGGCTATGGTGAGCCCGTAACTTACCTGGCACAGGAGCAGGGCAAGAAGCACGGGCTATGGTTAGCCTCCTCCGCCGTGAGAGGTTACGCTCTTTCAAATAATAATCTTTCCTATCCAAAAAGCAACCCCATGGTCAGGCTAAGCTTCCTGATGGCTCGTGTTGAGACTGGGACTTCAATCAAGCAGGTATATGCTTGCCACACTTAAAAAACTGATTTATTTCAAGCGACACTGATCCAGAAATTGGTTCATGTAACAAGCATACAAGATAAACTCGCAACCTAGAATCCCAGGTTCGAATCCCGGCCGGACCAGAAATGGTTGGTCGTTTCTTTTCACCTAGTACCTATGTTCACCTAGCAGTACATATGTATGCGAGAGGTGGTCAACGATGGCGTTGCATCCTGAAAAGGAGCCAGTAGTTCAACGTTGGGGAAGGGGCCGACTTCCATATAAGCCTAACATGTATATATACACTGGCTGCCTGTCCCCTAACAATGAAATGTTTCTTATAAAAGGAAGTAAGAGTTACATATACCAAAACTATGTTTTCTTTTATACGCACAGAGCGACATTTTCTGTGACGAAATTGTGACGATGTGGGAGTGACTCAAGTAAACTGTTGTTCCGAAATTATCGCGGGATTTAAACATCAAGACGAACAATGAACGTTTAGGATGTGATACACGTGTTGCTAAAAAGATTATTTGCAAATGAGTTTGATAAAAAATTGTTGTCCGAGAATTTCCTGTATAGACAAAGGCAAGGGAAATGCCTAAAGAATAACATCCTGAGAATTTCCGATGGAAAATTGCAGTCGCTGGATGACTGAAGGATTTATGCAAATATAAAATAGCTAGAAATTATTTGCAAGATGGTATACATATGTTGTGTATGTAGAGCCGCGAGATTCGCAATGTGGTCCTTGTAGCTTATAGCGCACACAACACGCTTCAAAGAAGTTTATATTTTACAGCCTAATACAGGAAGGCCGAGGCTGTTACAAATTGTTTAATAAGAGCTTTAATAATTAACGTTTAGATTGTTTTCCATCTTAATAATTAGCAGCATATAAAGAATGTCTCAAAGGTCGGGTATGAGTCTATAAACTACCTTTGCCACCGCGTACAAAGCTGCTACGACCTAACTAGAAACTCACGAACCCAACCCAACCCACTCGCCTAACCTCCCATGCATAGAAAACTGATTTTTGTGAGCCGCTACTTTTTACAGTACTTTGTACGTTGAAGACCATAACGTACAGTATGAGCCGGAATTGACCACGAGGACGAGTTGGACGTTCTGGAGTGCACCTAGAGCTTGCTTACTCATCCCTTGCGCATTAGTGCAAATGATTTTGAGGGTCCCGGTCACAAAAGGTTTTAATCAGACCACAGTGGAATGATGATTGATCCCGAATTGTACAGTTATACTTTACAAATATCACACATTGTATGGCTCTAATGTGAACCGCATTTTTAAACGCAGTTTCCCCAAGATACAGAGGCGTGTATCACCAAACTGCACAAGATGCGCAGTGATCATTTTGTCCAAATAGCACGGCGCACCTTTTAAGTTATACCCGAAACGATTTACGCATTATTAGCCTTATTTAATATACAATTTATGTACTCACTAATTAACTAACATGTTCACATATCTATTTTATAAATATAATTGTATAAAAACGTATCTTGGGTCATCACCCGAGGAAAACTTTCCTCAGACGAGTCAATATTTGTTCCAGACAAACTTGAGCCTGGCGCTAATGGTGTAGGCGACTCAATCAGTCTGATAAACACAAGTCTGGCTAGAATCAGGCTGGGTGACTGCAAACTGCCTCGTACTTATATGGACAGACACCTAACAGGCTTCCTGTCCCCGACAATAGGAAACACAAATCAAACAAGGCTCTGATGATGTGTTGAACACGACAACGACCAGGCAAATAATCATCAGTTTCCTGTATTTATTATTTAGAGATTTTATAAATATCTCTCGGGAGTGGAATCTCATTATAGTAGCAGAGACCTCATTTTATAATGTACAGTTACTCTACTGGCATTCCTGATGGGATTACATTTCGGCCCAATAAAAATTGCAGGCAGGTGATATACTTACCGTCTCGGCTGAGAGTGAGACCTAGCCCATATTGATGAACCATCGGTATAACCCTTTCAACAAAATCATTGACCTTTAGCCTACAAGGTTAGGGTTCAAAGAGCTGTCAAAGATTTGGTTTCTAAGCTGCATGATTAATACTATCAGACAAGGGCCACAAATGTTCTTTTTCAGCGATTGAGAGGAGTTCGACAGAATCTACCACAATTGTTTATAATCCTTTATTTGTAAACAACACGTGCATACAACACGCCCTCGAAACATACTCTTATTCATACTTTCCCATATCAGCGTTGTGATACTGTCAGCTGGTCCCAACACAGCACCTGAATGTCACACGTTCAAAATAAACAAAATTTTTGTGGAACCATGGAAACAAAAAATTATATGTAATATCTGTAAACAGGACAGGCTTTTAATTTGTTTCAATCCAGCAATGTTCACTCATCGAGTTTTTTCCGTGTACCGACTGTAATGGGAAGTGGGCAACGTGTAACACTACCCTCAACATTGACCCATCACAAGAGATTTGTTGGTTGGTATCATTTCTGATATACATAATCTAATTTTTAACTAAAGTAACCCATATAAAATCAACTGTGCTTTGGTAAAACAACAAAATATCTATGAATTTTCAATGAATAACATATCAACAGTAATATTCGTAATAAATTAAAAATGTAAAATTATACACAATATGTCTTGGTACGAGGGCGGCGGTTAGGGTGGAGACCGGTCACACAACGCCACTCTGGTACGTCAACCTACTCAAGGCTATGACTAGGCTGTCTGCCGGAGGTGTTTCCTAAATATTCATGCACAACGCCGAGGAAGTAACCTGATATTCGCGACCTAATCGACTACACAATGACGCGTGTCCTCCCAGCTTCAAGTATATGTTTAACAGTCTCCTCTCGTTGTACTTTGATTCTGGAAGTCTTACAGGAATCAGGGTGGACATAAATAAGAGCTTAATCGTATGGACCAGTAAGCCATCTTGTGCTATCTTCGGGATTTTGCCTTCGGTTTTACGAGGCTCCTGGGTGGGTGTTGTCCTCCGTTTCCATCTTTACATATGAAAGTCACTTTTTTTTGAGGGGGAGGGGGGGTCCCGAATAGTGTACGCTTAATATTAAGTAAAAGAGGTGCAAGCTTTGCCACTGACACTAGGTTTTTGCAGCAGCAGCTTGGCTCCTAATTCCAGAGAATGTTAAGTGATATTTGTGTGAACTTCGCATTTTTAAGAACTTCCATATCATTTTATTTTATAAGCAAGCTTAGGTATACACAGCAGTGTGCTGCTACCCTATTCTATATGAAAGATTACAAAGTGTAGATAAACAACTAGCTATAAGTTCATCTAATATCCCCATCTCACAGGATAGTTAGTCATACATGAAATCAAAACATGAAATGCCAGGCTGATATGGCCTCCACTAGCAAGTGTACCTATATAGTTTCATTCTCATTACATTCCTTTATATTATTATATACGTGACCATATATGTATAACATTTATACATGTATCTACATTTCTTTAATTATTTGCTATTAGTCCAACACTATCTGTGATTGCCCTGATATCAGTGACTTCAGACCATATGATATGAGGTACTTTGAGCTCTGTAATTGCTTCACATACACTTACGAATATTGGGAGATGCTGTTGCAGTTGATGCCAGGCTCCCAAAAGTCAATCCTGGCCTCGGGCCGGGCTTGGGGAGTAGAACTCCTCCCAGAACCCCATGAAGCAGGTATCAGGTTAAGATATTTTTGTGCTGTGCCCAAATTTTGCTTTGAGATCAAAATATATACATTATACACAAAATAATAAAACATGATACAAATATAAAATACGAGCAAGACGTAAAAGAAACAATGGGTAACTACTCTAAGACCATCTAAGAACACGTGATTTATGTTGAAAACTAAGCAAAATGAGAACGAAGAAAATTCAGAATTTTGTATTTCTAGTTTATACATCTTGGTCTACCTCGGCGGGGAAGTGATGATCACCAGTACCCTGGCAACCTTCCGACCGTAGCGAGGCGTTCTGCCATTATATGAAGCCCTCAGCCGTGGCCAGCCACTCGTGCGGGAGTCTTCATTAATATCTTACTTTTTTATTAACATATTAAAAGTACATCCACATTTATAGGGGAACTATTTAGACTATGTGAAGGGTTAAGAACTACTAAACCACAAAATATGCGATACTAAAATCCTCATTAAGATTGTATTACTCTAGAATAATCAGCCAGGACTGGCAAGCTCTCGCTACCTTCCTCACACTCACTCACTCACTCACTCACTCACTCACTTCCTCACTCCCCCTCGAAACTAAGTATACTATCAGTGCTGGTCTTCCCTGCCCTTCAGGGACATTCAACTGGGGTTGCGCTCCCCCTTCCATATTTTCCACGTTCCTTAACTCTCTACATTCCCCTCCGACTGCCCGTAATCGCTCCTCGCCATCATCCTAAATCCCCCATAATATTTTGAGGATTAACCCTCCGACTCGCCTCAATTGGCCTCCACAATTAGCAGCTGCATGCTCTTCCTCGGCTCCACAGCCCCTTCCAATAGCCCATCCCTAATCACCACCACCTGCACCCCCCCCCCCCCCAACTGGGTTGATCTTCCCTCCCCGCCAGACGCCAAGGCCACCGTGGCAGGAGGCTACGGTGAGTCACACCTAGATCACTGTTGTCTACATGCACCCTGCTGCTGCTGTTGTAGCAGCATTCTCGGTCACAAACCAAGCATGACACTCGAGTGTTGTATGTGCTCTACGCAGGTTCAACATCTACGCTTTTATACTAACGATCTTTAGGTGGTGACTGAATGTTTGATAACCACTTCCTCCGGGGGAGGCGCTAGATTCTCAAACAACTGTGATAAAACTCCCAGGATACTCGGTATTGTGTTAGTATGAAGGGTGTTACGTTGTTTATGTTAGCCCGACCTCTCGAGTTTCCATAACGTCACAAAAAATGGACTAAATTGCCCCACCCTAACCTAACCTATGACCCCACGCATAGAAAAACCCATTTATTAGGTAATCGCTATGATTTACCTACATTTTGCCAGTTGGTGATTTTGACGATCACGCTGCAATTAGTATCCGAGGGGAGGAGGCAAGTTGTTTATATACTAAGCTGCAGAACTCTACAAGAATTCGTAAGAATCTTCACTTGAGAGGATGACACCATACTGGTCGAGCTCCCACGACCCACACGCACCATGGTAGGTCCAGTCACCTGCTGGGTAATCCCTCGTCACCAACACCTCAGTCTCAGCTGCAACTCGCGCCGCTCATACAATTGATATTTCAATATGAGTTACAACAGTATCACCGAACAGGAATCCACTGAAGAAAGTAGTCAAAACTATACGTTCCAATGTATTTAATTAGAACCTTAAATGTTTCTCATGATCTTTTATTAATATTAATAGTTTCGTAAATTGTATTTATATACACGGTACAAATTTGTTATATATTTACGATTTTTCTATCTAAAAATATGATACGTATGCAATATTAGCATAATTATTTATATTCAAGAAGGTACATTCTTGTATATAAATGAAGGTACATACTCAGGTGATTGAGTGATTCTTGCAGATACTAACAAGCACAGCGTTTCGGGTACATTTATTGGTTATCATTCCTTAATACAATCAATAAATGTAATAAGTACATTGTAATAAATGTTAATTACACAACACAAATTACCACAAGCATAAATTTCCATAAACTTACCTTGGTAATATTTGGAGGGCATGGTGAATCCCCAGACTATGTTGATTTAGGGTGGGTGACCTTCACTTGGGCTCTTTGTTGGCTTCGCGCGCTCAGGCTATACTTTTTTTTTCCTCTGCAACCCACTCAATTTCCAGATACTGAATTGGTTTCTTAATCAGGTTGAAAGTATTTGAAATTTAAATGGCATGCAAATTTCAGCTTGTACCAAGGAGTGTTTCCAATTGTAGTTTTCCTTTAAGATTATACCGTTATGAAACACTGGTAAAACTACCTTCCAATGGTCATTATCAATTCGTCTTCACTATCTACTCCTTCAGTGTAGATGTAGAGAGATCTGTTTTAGTCAGGGGTAACTATTTTCATCTAGCAACAGCGTTTCGATGAGCAACTAATTTTCTCGTTGAAAAAGTTTAATTTTAAATATTGCGTATTTACAAAGTATTACAAGGCAGAAATTATGCATTTACATTCATTGTCATTTTTTTCTAAACCAGTCACTTATTTTATATATTTCTGATCCTGTAAAATTAAGAGTTTGTGAACACTCGCCAATTCTAAATACACAGGTGAGGGGGACAACGCAGTATTACTTTGTCACAGCCTAATGCATGTCTACAGCGGTTTTCAGCCTTCTTGAAGCAGCCCTCCACACCCTCTTCCCTCCCCCCCTGCCCAACCACTTGGGCTGGACGGTAGAACGACGGTCCGCTTCATGCAGGTCGGCGTTCAATCCCCGACCGTCCAAGTGGTTTGGCCCCATTCCATCCCCCTCCCCTCGCCCCATCCCAAATCCTTATCCGGACCCTTTCCAAGTTCTATATAGTCATACTGGCTTGGCGCTTTCTCCTGATATTTCTTCTTCCCTCCCCCCCCCACCCCGGTTAAAAAAACCTACAACCAAACACACCACAGCTCCCAACAACTTTATCCAACAACAAACCCAATCTATAACCTAGAGTCACACAACCCACAAAGCTCTAGAACAAACAAAACCTAAACAGGGATTACTGATAACAGCTAGAACAAACTTCTGAAAAAGCAGCATCACTAGCAAACTAAAAAAAAAATCTTATAATCCATGGAATAATCTTAATCTCTGACCGTAAAAATGGAAATAAACGTCTGCGAATCACGACAGAAAAGCAGCGGAGATATGGGTAGAGGAAGAACTGGCCGGGCCAACACCTCACTTGCTTTGTGGTGATGATTAAGCAGATGGAGCGAGATGTCCCACCAGGAGCCAGTGACGCTGATAGGGACAGCAGGGTTGACCAGAGACAGTACAGCCCGAGTGAAGCAAATATGAACCAACAGTCATAAGAGCCCAAGAGCTGCAGCTCAATTCCCAGGCGCACAAATCGTTGAGAGAAAGTACACAAAGTCAGGGTAACGTGCAGCCGGGAGTGACTCAGACGAATGTTACCCTTCCAAGGTCAAAGGTTACCAGATGAACTTACAAGTACCTCTCTCTCTCTCTCTTCATCTCTAATCCCAACCACGTTGTGTACACACCACACAGGGCTCTGACTGTCGAGGGATGTTTCACCCCTTCACCGAGTGCTAGGAAAAGATCCGCTTATCTATAGTGCACTAATACAACCCAATTTGAATCTGTTTGGGCAAGATTATCTTTAAAACCTATGCCTTTTTTCGCCGATGCATAGAGTACCGATTATGAAATCTCGTCTGGTGCTGGGCGTAAAGCCTATTAAACTCCGGAGGGTGAAGAGTGAAGACTATCACAAGAGCTTCCTGGCAAACAGTAAGTATACTTTACTTTAATCCTAAACATAGTCATGGACTAAAGTAAACTCAGTGTATATACACGGAGAAGTGGAGTACACACCTGTATGTATCCATCGTTAATAATTACAACCTACTTCTCTTCAGGTTGAGTACTATTTCTAACCGATCATGGAAGCTTCGAATCACAAATGGGATGGGGTGTTTACGGGAAGTTGTGGCTCGGGGTCTAGTTTCCTGATAATATATTGACTTAATGTTGTGTCTCGACACCTGAAAATGATGTTTGATGTTTACAGACGTCGCGTGTGTGATTTAATGTTAAACCCGTGTGGTGTGTGTAAATATTTGAGAATATTTTCAGATGTTACACTCGCCTCAGAATTCTACAAAGATTCGAAGTTTACTATTGTAATACTTTGGTTTAGTTTAGGCTTGATAAAGTCCCGTGATGTGCTTATATGGTACACAGAGCAATGCTAATACTAGAGGTCAACACTGACCTACTGTACAGCAGTTGTCTAGAGCCTCTGAACAACATTTTCAGTGCCATTATTTATATTACATAAAATGTACATGTAACCAGACCATAAATTACTCATCACAATTATTATGCAAGAAACTGACCCCGACTTTCCATACAACCAAACCACCCTTGCCACTCATCTGGTAAACAATTCTTCTTTCATCTCTCCTCTCAACACTACCCTATTGTGGCAAAGTATTGACTAAGTCAAAGAAATCCAAGAGTCTCTCTCCTGTTACACAACTGTTATGGGAAGCACACACGCGCACATTCCATCCGCGGAAATGTCAATGACTTTCACAATAGGAGTGCGATCTTGATATACTTTTAAGAACCACATTCTCACGGCTTCTTCCGTGAATGAATAAAAAAAAGCTTTAGTTCATTGACTGAAGACGATGGTTGATTGAGCCGACAGCGGAAGACGTCTGTATTTTTCTTATGCCGTGATTAGTGAATATAAAGACCTTTCATGTACGAGAACAGACCAGCCCTGGCGTAAACTTCAATTAAATATTTTATACAACTCGCCCGGACTATTTACAATTTCATATTTATACTGCATTAATTTAAAAATATTTTGTAATTTTAAATAATATTTAAAATAAATTTCAAATGTGATTTCATATTCTCAATTGTGATTTATATAATTTCTAATTTCATAAAATTCTCTACCATCAGCTACGCCTCAGTAGCCCAGATAGACCTCGTCACTCATCACCGGTGGTACTAACAGGTAAGATGAAAGAATAATAGTCACACTCCCTTTCTCCCTGGTAAACTTGGCCTTAACATGTAGACTCCATTGAGCTACCAGTGTACATCACTCACTAAACACCACAAGGCTGTGTCCACGTCAAACCCGACAAATCAAACTCGCCACAATCACAATTATGCACAAAATGAAGGTAAATTGATCATACAAAAATTACTGTACGTTCACTATTTGTTATTTACAGTTGCAAATGTTTTATTTAGATTAAATTTTGTGATGGGAAGCTGTTAAGGTTTAATGCGGATATCGTGAGCAGCCAATGTATAACCTCATTAGTGTTTTCACTAAACTATTATCTTAACCCTCTCCTTCAGACATGTGATAATTCTCATGCTTCCCCTTCATCCCTCGCTTCCCCTAAACCCACGAGATCAAGCTAAGGGACCAAACTCTCACAAGTCGAGCCAAAGTGGACCAAACTCTCACAAGTCAAGCCTGGCCTCGAGCCGGGCTTGGTGAGTAGAAGAACTCCCAGAACCCATCAACCAGGACGAGGAAGTATAAAAAAAAATCAATGCTCCTTGCAACATCCACTCTGGCTTCGTCAGCGTTGCCACATTCACTTTGGCTTCGTCAGTCAGACCTAAGAAACAAAACATCTGACCTTAACTAAGGTACCTGCAAGTAAAGCAGGGTTAAAGTCTAGAGTCACTGTAGTGTAGTGGTAATACTCGTCTGGCGCTTTGCGAACGCTTTGCCTGCGTTCATATCCTGGCCGGGGAGGATTGACCGGGCGCCAATCCTTACTGTAGCCTCTGTTCACCCAGCAGTGAATGGGTACCTGTGGTTAAACGATTGGCGGGTCGTATTCCGGGTAAATTAGGATTAAGGACCTGCCGAAACGCTATGCGCCTCCAGTGGGCTTTACAAAGATGCAAGAACTCTTGTATAATATAAATAAGACTCTCAATATACGTTAAATACTGCAACATTTAGGTAAAGCTTACTTAAAACCAGTCAACAAAATCAAGAAATATCCATTAACCTATGAATAAAAATATAACGCAACTTGTCAACGCTAACATACTATATCTGCACGATATACACCAAAATTATCTGAGAGCATTTGATAACTAAACTTGAATGGTAGAACTGATATAAAGCAAGAAGGAAGATCACGTAGAAGTCTCAGGCTTCTCGTCTCCGTGAAGGATGATACTAGGTAGCAAGAGCACAATTTACCACACCGGGCGCCACACCACACACAAGGTCCGAATGATTCGCCAAGGAATTAATCAGACCCTTGTATACCGCATATGTCGGACCAATCCTGGAGTATGCGGCTCCAGCGTGGAGGCAAGATAATTATCAGGAGAAAGCGCTAAGCCATTACGACTATGTAGCCCTTTAGAGGGATGGGGATAAGGATTTGGGGGTGGGACGTTAGGAAGAATGACTCCAGCTTGGAATACATATATAGCCAAGCACAAGAGGAAGTTGGAGAGTTCAAAAGGTATGCTACAAGACTATTTCCAGAACAACGAGCTATGAGTTACGAGGAAAGGTTATGAATTACTCGCTTAGCTGGAAAACAAGAGTTAAGGAAACATTACCACATTCAAAATTCTCAGTGGAACTGATAGTGTGGACAAAGACATTAAATAATGTACTACGAGTGGTACTCGCTCAATTGAGAGAGGTTAAACCAGTACCCAAAGTGCCACAGCACAGACACTTTAGAAAACATTTTCAGTGTCGGTATTTAAATGTAATCCATATGCAATACTTGTTGGCTGCAGACTCCATAAACAGTTGCAAATGTACGTATGAGAGAGCCAAATAGGCACGGAACCCGTACAGCAGTCGAGAGGCGGGACCAAATGAGCCAAAGCTCAACTCCCTGCAAAGTACAACCCAAAATCATAACACACCACAACACACAAAACCACACACATTCATCGAACGAAACCGACAGACAACAGAGACCGTGGGCTCCCCCCCTGGGGGACGAGGGGAAGGGAGTCTTGAGCGTGATCGCAAACATCTACTGGTCAGCAGCTATATATTATGGCCATTGTGAAGGTCAACCCACGACCCAGTTACCAGATCTCGGGCACCAGTGTGATATTCTCACGCTAGTACCACTCCATTCACACTACCACCTTAGGTCTGCACTTGCATAGCAGTATGAACATTCAACTCTGAAAACATCAATTAATGAGATTCAAATTGGGTGTTTTTGAAGGCAACATCTAAGCTAAGTTTTTGGCCGAATTTGAGATACTTGGTTGACATTGGTTACGATGGTTAGGCTGGTTGATGCATGGATGTGGATTCAATCCCTCTCAAGAGATCATAAATAAAATCCAACTTGCACATTCATCGCTATAAATGTAAACATAACTTTTGAGAATGGAAAAACTTTTAAACATTAGTTTAAAAGTCATTCTTATCCGCGTCAAAAAATATTTGGCCCACATAATTTTCCGATGTTCAACATTTATACAGAATTTCAATTGAAAGTCACTCGGCGAACGTTCAGAGAAATTAGTATACTAATTAGTGTATAATTATAAAAATATATAAAATTTGCACCATTACTGTATACAAGGCACAGCCTGGCAAGGTATTACCCAGGCGCCCGACACGCACAGCCTCTCTGGTAAGGCTTGGCTAATAATTATAATATCACGCATATACACACAAATTGAGGGACAATTGGGAAAAGGCTATTTTATAATGCAAGCCCTAAGCTCCAGACATGCTCAGAAGTTACCGGGTTACCTATATTGGCTTCGAGAGTGATTAGTCCCATAGCCCGTCCGGGAGCCCGGCTTTTCGGGTGATAACTTGATCGATTAGGCTGTTCCTTGTAGCGGCCCACAAGTTCA
>WNGS01004511.1:24534305-24559231 GCA_020271785.1 Procambarus virginalis | reverse complement strand
GTAATTGACCTTGCCTCGGTCAACACTCACGCCGCGGGTGCGAACGATGCCCTTGACGGGTGGTTTTACCGGCGGGCGACCAACGCCCGTGCTGCCGCCCCTCACGGGCTCCAGAGGGTAGCTCTTGTCTCTCCCGACGGGGGCTGTGACCATAACCATTGCTCCTCCGCTCCTGGAAGAGCTCCTGACGCGTCCCTGGCCGCCGGAGGAATTGAGGGAGGAGAGCGAGGAGAGTACGAGGAACAGCGTGGAGGCCGAGGACTTGGTGACCCTCTGGATGGTGCCCTCCCGCTCAGCCTCGTGCCGCGCAGCCATCTGCAGCAGCCGGGACTCCTTCTCCACCATCAGCTTGCTCCCGCAGACGAGCCTGCAAATAATACTTGTTAATCTACACTGCCTCACAAACCACCCATTATATACATTATATTTATAACATACACAAAAGGTTTGGTGATTTAGTGGGTACAGTATTTGTGTATGTTGTGAAGCCACTAAATACACGCGGCGTTTCACACACTTTATGGTAACAGATCACTAATAAAGTTCACCAAGTGGATTGCCAGATAATACACTAATTATCTACAAGATCATCTATAGAAGATTGAAGTGTCACGAAGATATATTGAGGCATTCTGTTGCAGAAAATGGCTGCACAATAGGTAAAGACAAATATACTGTCCTAGCTAGCAGCATGTCAACACCCTGTCCTCAACACTTGATGCACCGTCTGTGTCAAGTACTGCACCAATAACCACCATGGCAAGGCATCCAAAAATAACACGACTGGTTGACTTGGTTGAACATAAAATGGACGGCTGCACCTCCCAAAAAATTTACATTTTGTACTATTGGTTTTTAAGAAGTCAATAGAAAAATTGACAAAAGCCCTAATATTTCCTAGTCCATGTCATTATAGCACAAATGCACTAAATCGAGCCCAAAATGTATATTAGTCTTAATATATCAAATTTATGCCTAGAAAAGGTTAGGATGCATAGTTAGTGTGTCATCTTGAGCCTGCAATTTGGTGTATTGCAATAGTAAACAACGAACTTTTGAAGTAAAATTAAATTTTGAACGTTGAACTGATTTTTACAAGCATTATTTTTGAATGATAGGTCACAGTACTTAACGTGTTGGTCCTCTCTCCAACACGTTCTAAAAAGCGCGTCACATTTGACGTATACTCTAGAACCAAAAAATTGGCGTACTAGAAAATAGTAACAGCTTGCGAAATTGACATAACTGTCTCGTTTTTTGTTTTGGGTCTTCTGGTAAGTCAGGGTAAGGGCAGTACATCAGTTTCTTGATGTTGGGAAATCTTAGGAGGGGCGGGCTGCTCTCCCTACCCCCCCCCCCCCTACCCCTCTTCAACCTTTCCCGGTATTAAACTTTCCATATAGCTCTCACTTTTGTTTAATCCTAACGCTAATTTTTTTTATTTACTGGACGTTGAGGCAGGCCTCAAATTTGTCATAAGATCAATCGGCTAGAAGACAAGTAATTTGAAGAAAAAGCTGCCCCAAAAGTACGTCGACATACTTTAAGTGAATCGTGTATTTCATAGCCTTATCACTAATGATATATATGTGTTTGTATTTGATGGAACGGCGGTCCTCATTTCCTCAAGAACCCACAACTTGCTAAATTGAAAATTACCTGTACTAGTAAACAAACCATTTTTCACTATCAATATCCATCTCAAACAACATTCCAGATAATATGACAAGGAATGAATCAACAACCGATATACAACATTAATAATTTTCAAGCGTTATAGATTTATTGTAGAAAAAAATATTAGTTTATCAGCTCAAACCAGAATATTCAAAACATGTCAAACCGCGCGCAGGCTGTCGCAAATTATTAAAGCAAGACCGATTACCCTTAAAGCTTCCACTTAGTTAATAGTGCAAGCAAAGTGAACGCGAACCATGGACTTGCGAGCACAATCCCAGAAACAACAACTGGTGCAAAATTAGAAGGAATTATGTCCAACTGCGTCGTGACTTGGCCAGATCCCCTGATTAGCAGCAGCTCGCCCCTGTTGTGGCGTGATCCACCTATTACTCACTCTCTAAACTCCTTCCCTTTTATGAGTATTAATTTGTGCGATTTCTGTTATTATGTTTGACTTGTGCTGTCACAACATTTCATTTTACAAAATTATCCTTGAGAAAGAACATGAAGGTAAAGGTGGATTACAATTACATCAAGTGGCCCGCCACCCTCCCTCACCCTAAGTCCTAGTGTACAACACATTCGTCTTAAACTCCTAATTTAGCAAACAGCGGAGTCCCCTCTAATCTAAAAATAAGCTGAATTACGAGTTGCCTTTGGATCTGGACACGAGAACATTTCCTCGAGGACAGTGTTAAGCCTCTCGGGGGTGAGGACTCCAGGGTCGTCGCCACAACAACACTCCCCAAGAAAGGGACTGGAGACTGATTTTCCCATTTTCTTTTCTTATCGGAGATTATTTCTGTCCTGCCACCAAATCGCTTATGAAATAAGGGACAAGTTTTTCCCCCCGGACCAGGGTATAACCTAAGCCGGGTTACTTCGATTTTTAATGGACGCTGGGCCGGAGGCGTGGTATGGGGAGGCCGGCCGGCAACACCCACCACCTACCACTCGCATTTTCCCACAAACAGTAAGATCCGACTAGCGCTTTTAAAATTCTGAAATACCCAAACTTACCAGTCATAATGCTATGCATCCTATAAATCAAAGTAATTATTTTTTTCAAGCAGATTCAATGTTACGAAAGACTATTTCATTTACGCTATTAGCACCCTTAGGTGGTGGGGCAAGATTAGCAACCAACTCAGCGCTCAAGTTTGAAACCCACTTTCCAGCAGGGATGTTTGTGTGTGGGCCCGAGCCTGAAAACCCGCGGGAGCCCAAGCCATACTGTTGGCAATCTTGAACCCATTTTTAAATACCTCTATTAATACCGAATGTCCAAGAGTGTATGAATCACTGATATAATAAATGCATTCCTTGGAGTCCGAATACCTAATACTGTGTTTACCAAACTTCCTAGCGCTTCTGTATAACACCGGGGCCCCCAACGACCCTGGAACACCGGGGCCCCCAACGCCCTGAACACCGGGGCCCCCAACCCGCCCCTGAACACCGGGGCCCCAGACCCTGAACACCGAGGCCCCCCCCCAGAACCCTGGAAACCGGGCCCCCCCCCTAGACCCCTGAAACACCGGGGGGGCCCCCCCAGACCCCTGAACACCTGGGGGGCCCCCCCAAGACCCTGAACACCGGGGTCCCCCCCCCAAGACCCTGAACACCTGGGCCCCCAACGCCCTGACAACCGGGGGCCCCCCCCAGACCCTGGAACACCGGGGGTCCCCCCCAGACCCTGGAACACCGGGGGTCCCCCCCCACAGACCCTGAAACCAACGGAGGCGTCCCCCCAGACCCTGAACACCGGGGCCCTCCCAGACCCCTGAACACCGTGGCCCTCCCAGACACCTGAACACATGGGGGCCCCCAGACCCTGAAAACCGGGGCCCCCCCCCAGACCCTGAACACCGGAGGCCCCCGACCCCTGAACACCGGGGCCCCCCCAGACCCCTGAACACCGGAGGGCCCCCCCCGACCCTGACACGCGGGCCCCCCAGACCCTGAACACACCGGGGGGGCCCCCCAGACCCTGTAACACCGGGCTCCCAGACCCTGAACAAAGTTGTCTGGTATTAGACCCACCAACGAGGTAAAGGTGTGGCGGCCACACCCAGCCTACTGACCACTTAAAGTACACACAACGGCCACACAACGTGACTCCTCTCAGAAAACACCGAGGCAGTTACCATGGGATCCGCACCCGCATCCCTCAACTTCTCGGGCACATCCTAGTCCACGTACGAGGGTTCAGAAACCATTTAATTGTCTCAGATACTTACCTCTACAAAATATGCTTTCGTCCACCTAATTACATTTAGGACTCAAACTATAAATACAGACGCATACAGATGTTGGCTACACCCCCAGGGTGTACACACCCACACCACACACAAAGTATAAAAGGCACCGTATAGCAGAAGCAACCGTGTCCGGACCCGGCCGGCACCATGCCTACAACACCTGCATACGGAACCACTCCCCCCGACAGTGCCTCAGTGGGGGGACATAATATATTCTACTGCTTAAAGCCTAATTGACATATGCATGGCCAGCTCTTATTCCACCCAAAACGCTCGTTTCCTCCACGCCCGCTACCCCTCTCCCTCCCCCTCCCATCAACCCCTCCACGTACCTACCTCCCCCTCCCATCAACGCCTCACCGCCACCTACCTCCCCCTTCCCTTATACCGTTCCCTCCTTTCCCTCCCCTCACATCGTGAGCCCCCTCCACGCCCCCCTCCCCCACCTTTCCTCTGCCCCGCCACACATCCGCGAGCCTTGCTTAACCCCACTCCATGTCACCAGTCTGACCATTCCTGCGGTCTAGATTACATGTAAATCTGCACGCAAGGTTCATTGTTCCACGTAGTCTACGTTTCGAGTCTCCTAGAGCCCAGGTGAAGGGAAGGTGAAGACACGGTTTGGGTGGAAATAAACAGAAGCTGCCTTGTATGGCCCAATAACCTTTCTACAGTACCTTCACGTTTGCTGTAATAGATTCGTGTTCTTGGCAGTCAACAAGACCTTAAACCATGTGATCAAACCCCTCGTTAACGACTAGCCAGGCAGTCAGCTAATCACCGTAACTTTCACGGATTGACCGTAATAGGTGATCGATATTTAATGACAAACTGGGGGGAAAGACTTGCTGAGGGCAGGCGCCAGAGCTCGCCAGCGAGCGCAGAGCTTGGCCAGCGAGCGCCAGAGCTCGGCCAGCGAGGCCAGAGCTTGGCAGCGAGCGCCAGAGCTCGGCCAGCGAGCGCCAGAGCTCGGCCGCGAGCGCCAGAGCTTGGCCAGCGAGCGCCAGAGCTTGGCCAGCGAGCCCAGAGCTTGGCCAGCGAGCGCCAGACTCGGCAGCGAGCGCCAGAGCTCGGCCAGCGAGCGCCAGAGCTCGGCCAGCGAGCGCCAGAGCTCGGCCAGCGAGCGCCAGAGCTCGGCCAGCGAGCGCCAGAGCTCGGCCAGGAGCGCCAGAGCTCGGCCAGCGAGCGCCAGAGCTCGGCCGCGAGCGCCAGAGCTCGGCCAGCGAGCGCCAGAGCTCGGCCAGCGAGCGCCAGAGCTCGGCAGCGAGCGCCAGAGCTCGGCCAGCGAGCGCCAGAGCTCGGCCAGCGAGCGCCAGAACGAGCCCGACAAAATACAGCATCAGCATACATGGTCAAATTAGCTTCAACATTAGCGCTTGTATACATATCGGTATACATGTCCCTGACATGGTGCAGGTATCAATAGAGGTGTGCGAGAGTGGTAGTTTTGAGTGCGGGTGCGTGCAAATATGTGGCGGCGGGCGCCACACGCACGAGTGCCTCTCCGCCCAGCCTCAACCACTGCTCAATACCACAATACGCTCCTCCAGTATACTAACCAATTACCTTATCAAGGCCAGGCCCTCGAGATCGGCAGCGTCGTGCAACAAGTTTTTTTTACCTTTAAAGTGATTGAAGCAAAATGATTGGTAAGTAACCCAAATTTCGTCAAAATTAATAAAATTCTGGAAAATATAGGTACTTTGTATCGCTGTTACACGTATTTGAAAATATCGACTTACGATGTCTGCTGTTTAAACACCTGCATCAAATTTCCACATCAACATTCTCACGCCAAAAATTCTGCGACAAGAAACAAACTGCAATATTGCTTCTTAAAAAAAATAACTTGCTTTTAACTTCAAATGACATTTAATGTCTTATGTTTCAGTTTTCAATTTATAAAAAGTATAGCAGATAGCTGGCTGGCTGGCTGGGGCAGCTTTGGTATGATATGTTATCTTCTTGAGGTTATCGTGAGATGATTTCGGGGCTTTTTAGTGTCCCGCGGCCCGGTCCTCGACCAGGCCTCCACCCCCAGGAAGCAGCCCGTGACAGCTGACTAACACCCAGTACCTATTTTACTGCTAGGTAACAGGGGCATAAGGTGAAGAAACTCTGCCCAATGTTTCTCGCCGGCGCCTGGGATCGAACCCAGGATCACAAGTCCAGCGTGCTGTCCGTTCGGCCGACCGGCTCCTGTATCTTGGACAAGGCTTCTACACAGACTGTCAGGAAACAACAAGTCACTATCTTCCTTCACGTATCTAATCGAGATTTATTCATTCTCCGAAAATCATTCAGGATTAAGTTCTCTCTCTAGTGTATACACGCTCAGAAATACACATTTCATTACAACCCACATACCCTCCCTTACTACACTGACATTAGAGCTGGCGGAATCCTCAATTATTTTAATTCCAACTCTGTTTTTAGCGACTAATACGACCGCAGTCTCCGTCTACTGTATTAAGTAGACACTGCAGTAGACAGTAGTCATTTACATAAATGCTTAACCAGATTGTGGCAACACACTCCAGGTTCAGCCACTTCGTACAATTTTGGTTCTGCATACAAGTTCAACGTTGGAATTTTGGCCTTTAAGACCAGATACTGAATTAAACGGTTACGTTATTCACCACCTTGTTTTCCCTGAAGTAACTATACAGTCAATCATTTTACATCCCGAGACTCCAGGTGCAACATTGAGGACGAGGGGACGTTCTCTGCTCTGCCTGAGGACCGCCGGACACTGCCGTCACACCTCTCCAAGGGAAGTGTGTGGCGACGACACCTCTCACAGGGAAGATGATGTAATTTTTCCGTTTTCCGGTTGGATCTCGGGACGGGGCGTGTGTTAAGCGCCGGCAAGGCCGAAGGAAACCGGGAGTTAGAGGGTTTTGGTGGGCTCCAGGTGTTCCCCGGGGCCGCGGAGGCTGTCTGGCTCCAGGTGTTCCCCGGGGCCGCGGAGGCCGTCTGGCTCCAGGTGTTCCCCGGGGCCGCGGAGGCCGTCTGGCTCCAGGTGTTCCCCGGGGCCGCGGAGGCCGTCTGGCTCCAGGTGTTCCCCGGGGCCGCGGAGGCTGTCTGGCTCCAGGCGTTCCCCGGGGCCGCGGAGGCCGTCTGGCTCCAGGCGTTCCCCGGGGCCGCGGAGGCCGTCTGGCTCCAGGTGTTCCCCGGGGCCGCGGAGGCCGTCTGGCTCCAGGTGTTCCCCGGGGCCGCGGAGGCCGTCTGGCTCCAGGTGTTCCCCGGGGCCGCGGAGGCCGTCTGGCTCCAGGTGTTCCCGGGGCCGCGGAGGCTGTCTGGCTCCAGGTGTTCCCCGGGGCCGCGGAGGCCGTCTGGCTCCAGGTGTTCCCCGGGGCCGCGGAGGCTGTCTGGCTCCAGGTGTTCCCCGGGGCCGCGGAGGCTGTCTGGCTCCAGGTCTGCCGCTGATCACTCAAAGTAGCTGTTGACTTTGTGCCCAACTGAACACAGGTTTACAAGAAGCCACCATGACCTTGGTCGTGACCATGTTAGACCACCAGTGTGTGTATCTGGGGCACCAGCCGGTTCTCTTCATTTGCCACAACGTTCAGAATACTAATTACTAACGTACCAAATGACCGTACGAACCCAAACCAACCCACCTAACCTACATATGTAAAGAAAACGTAATATGCGAGCCGCTACTTTTTATAGTACTTTTGTATGTTAGGGGGAAGGCCATAACGTTCAAAATGAGACGTACTAGTTCAGAGGACGCGTTGCAGGAAGGAACGGTCGTTTTCCGCTGACAGGCGACGTGTGAACAACCGCAAGACTTTGCGTTTTGAGCAGATATTATACTGCTCTTCACTAGATTACTTATTACTGACTTGTTTACATTATAATGCGCGTCTGCCTGATTTCGTAGTAACCAAGAACATTGTGTCACAGATTGTTTAGTCTCCCTCCTTGCGTCTCCACTGTGGCCGCCTTGCATCCCTCTACACACACTTTTCCCCATTAACAGTGTACAGCAGCGAGGGGGACCACCACCTCCCAACACTACGTTCCCCTCGCTGTAGTGAGGCCTACAAGTGCTTAGTAAAGGTATTTTAGCGACTTTTCAACACTGAAGACGCCAGCACACCTAATAGGTCCTATCCCCTAATAGGTCGCATTTTTGTGTACGCATCTACCAAACCGTTAATATTAACTAATATAATAAAAATTCAAGCGCCATAGTATTGACGTTGTGTATACATCGACCTCGACATGTGTGAGGTGGTTATATGCTTGGGTGTGTACTCTTCTGGCTAGACCACACGGTGGCCTAGCCGGGGGTTGGTCCTCAAGGTAACAGAGCCCGGGCTGAACACCGCGGCCGCCAGCCCGGGCTGAACACCGCGGCCGCCAGCCCGGGCTGAACACCGCGGCCGCCAGCCCAGGCTGAACACAGCGGCCGCCAGCCCACGCATCAAACTGAGATGTTCCGTAAATTCCGTACAACTACCGTAAAGACAGAGTTAAGAGTGAGGTGGAGCGATAATGAGCAGGTCGCCATGCAGGCCGCCTTAACCCGCGCACATCACGGCTAACTAAACTGTACCGCCATGTGTCCCTTCATCTCCTGCCACTAAGAATAAACTTCAGTAGTAGGTACTGCTGCTGAGGTTTAATGGGGTTCCCCTAATGAGTTTACCTCAATGTTGACCAAACCACACACTAGAAAGTGAAGGGACGACGACGTTTCGGTCCGTCCTGAACCCCCCTCAAGTCGATTGTGCAGTATTGACTTGAGAATGGTCCAGGACGGACCGAAACGTCGTCGTCCCTTCACTTTCTAGTGTGGTGTCTGGTCAACATATTTCAGCCACGTTATTGTGACTCATCGCCTGCAGTTTACCTCAATGTTCTACCGAACATTACATACATTTCATGAAGTGTTTAAGGCAAAATTTTATATTTCACTCAAGTAATTAATTAAAAGGTATGAATGGTTGTACGCTTATAAATGATTTGGCTTACATAAATTAATAAATACAGTATTTACACAAGAAAGTCTTTGTTTGTTTAATCACACACAGGACGCTGGTTCGAACTCCATCCTCCTCCAAGATTTTCCCTCTGCCCAATCGTCAAGTGTCCGCAACGAAGATAATAAACCAAAACGGGGCATCTTTCCCGACAACCCCCAAGTTGGTGTTGAGGTGAAGCATGGAGCACCCGTCCCATAGAATGGATATAAATTCACTTGAACGTGTCCAGCGTAGGATGACAAAGTTAATTCCCCAAATTAGAAATCTTTCATATGAAGAAAGATTAACAAAGCTTAAATTGCATTCACTGGAAAGACGAAGAGTTAGGGGTGACACGATAGAGGTTTACAAGTGGATGAATGGACATAACAAAAGGAATATTAATAGGGTATTAAAAGTAGCAACACAAGACAGAATACGAAACAATGGGTATAAATTGGATAAGCTTAGGAAAGACTTTGGTAAACCCTGGTTCGGTAACAGGGTTGTTGATTTGTGAAACCAATTACCGCGTAATGTGGTAGAGGAGGGGTCCCTCGATTGTTTCAAGCGCGGGTTGGACATGTATATGACTGGGATTGGGTGGTTATAAATAGGAGCTGCCTCGTATGGGCCAATAGGTCTTCTGCAGTTACCTTTGTTCAATGTTCCTTACCCAGCCTCCTGTACCAATCTTCCCACGCCAGCCACGCCACTTGTTCAATACTGAGCAACTCGCCGTCCTGAGAGCCAAGGTCAGCTAATGTCACCATTGTTCTCCCTAGTCTGGCTCATGCAACAGCCGAGCTCGAAAGACCCGAGCTCCATAAGGGGGGTATTTACAACAGTGAGGTCACAACGCGGACTGTTAAGGGAGCGAGACCCATAAACAGTATCTCCAAGAGAACAGCTGAACCAATGGACGGTCCAGCAACACTGCATTCCTAACATTCTCAACACTCTGGTATTTCAGCTAGTAATCCATTAACCTTAAGATATCGAACCCAGCCGTCAGCAGCAACACTGCACATTTCTACGCTAATATAAATGTCTTTAAAATAAATCTGGCTCCATTTATCTTATCAAATTGTTAACGCTGATAGGTAGGATTATACAGCCGCTGAGCGAGAGGGACACTTGCAGATATTATATCAATTATTTTTAGTGCAGGTTTCCTCCAATATACATGTCATTAGACAACAGCATTGTGACTATCATTAATTTTCTTTTGGATATTTTCCATTCTACGCATCTCTCTTCTACCATCTGGAGGGCGAAGAAACACTTAAGCTTTCCATTTTTATTGTTCGACGCTTCGTCAGCAATGTGACCTCTTCAGGAGCACACCGTCTCGCACTAACACAGCTGTACCGACCTTACAAGCTCACTAAATATAATACAAGCACAATGTAATGTAATGTGCGTGCGTGCAGAGTCGAGCTATTAGCTCTTTGACCCCCTGCCTTTCTAATCTATTTTCCATTATATATACTACATATATTTCAAACGCGCGCGCACACATCCCCAGACTACGACCCCCTAGTAGGACTAGGAGAGAGAAGACAAAAAAAATAATACAACAGGGAAGACAAAAAAGGTGGGGACAGGGAAGACCTAAAGGGGAGGACAAAAGGGGATGTGGGAGAGACCCGGGCGCTATCAAATACTTCGTGTAAATTATTATTATTATTATTATTATTAAATATATATATATATATATATATATATTATATATATATATATATATATATATATATATATATATGAAAACTCACACCCCAGAAGTGACTCGAACCCATACTCCCAGGAGCAACGCAACTGGTATGTACAGGGACGCCTTAAACCACTTGACCATCACGACCGGACATAAGGAAGTGATAGCCTGAGCTATATGAACCACTTCCCCGCCGGCACTCGGATGGTTATCTTGGGCATAGCATTTTATCAAATCACCTCATTTTTGGGGCAACACGCGAGGAACACAAATTCGCATTTGTGTTCCACATTTGTGCCCCAAGTGCCGGCGGGGAAGTGGTTCATATAGCTCAGGCTATCACTTCCTTATGTCCGGTCGTGATGGTCAAGTGGTTTAAGGCGTCCCTGTACATACCAGTTGCATTGCTCCTGGGAGTATGGGTTCGAGTCACTTCTGGGTGTGAGTTTTCATTCGCATATAGTCCTGGGGACCATTCAGGCTTGTTTGCATATTATATTATACATATTATATATATATATATATATATATATATATATATATATATATATATATATATATATATATATATATATATATAATATATTTTTTTTTTTTTTTTTTTTTTTTTACTTGGACCATCGAACCACAGATCATAAAAGCAAAAGCCCACAACTGCTTTAATGATCCGAGCCACAAGCGCACTCACAATAAAGAAGGCTCCCAGACACACCCAACTGAAACATTGGGCCTTCCATGGGGTGCCACTTGAGCATGCAGGCGTTTATCAACGTCCTAATCATAAATTGCTAAGAAATTTATATGATCACCTAACTCCTTCATGCCCATGTGGTACCTCAGGAAAGGCCTAAAGTTCCTTTTGGATATCAGTTGGGTCTCTCTGGGACGCTTCCTTATTGTGGGTGCTCGTGGCTTAGTTGGTAGAACTGTGGGCTGCTCCTTTTATCGTAACCAGTACATCACCATACACACTCCAATGTATGGTAACCACCATACACATTCTTGTCTGTTTTACATGAACAGAGTTACAGATTGGTCGAGGCTCCATTGGAGCAAGTGTATGAAATATATATATTTATTTTTTATGTTTAAGAAACGAATGTACGTTTTCCGACCTAGGTGGCCATTCATTTACAATGGTAACCACCATACACATTCTTGTCTGTTTTACATGGACAGAGTTACAGATTGGTTTCAATACATTTGTATGTAAATTAGATATCAATAACCGATTCACTTTGCATTTCCAAAAGTGGACAATAATTCAAATCAATATAATGAATGCATGATGGATAAACATTTCCGGTAACCAAGGAACACCCGCCTGTACACACACACGTGAAGACTAAAGTCAACATCACTGATCAATGAGTCGCCATGTAGTAGACCAGCAAGGCTGCCATGCCGGCAAACTGCCACAATTATATTCACTTTCTTCTATACCAAGCCCACTGCAACTTCACTCAAATATCTCCAACGTTTCTCATTCACACAAAACAAATTCCGTAGCTATTTTTTTCTTGGACAGATATTAAATATTTTCTCAGGTGTAGTACTCAGGAATGTTGGACATTTCATTTATTTTCTTTGGGGATTGTATCAGATATTTCGTAGCAATACCGACTATTCCAAATGCATTCCATTATAGAACAGTCGCGTTGTACACACCGCTTCCACAGACGACATTTGTTATGGAATAAGATTAGTTAGGCAATGAAATTTATTATTAATGAAGGAATATTTGTTAAACAAAGGGATCAAACTTGCACACGTCAGGGACCTCACCGATAACTTACCCGCATCAGTTATTCCTGAAAGCCTCAGGAGTGCGTTATACTTAAGACTAATGCATGGCTTAACACCCCATGCTTTGTCATACTGCAATCTTAGCTGACGAGGCTATTTCTCACCAAATATGGGGCTCTAAATTATGTAACTACGGGTTATTCTACCACATAAAATGCAGCAAATTCCATGATAACTGAACAGCAAACTAACTCGGTGTTTGTGGGGTAGTGAACGCACTAACTTTCTCTGCGTCAAAGTTCCAGCACCGCAAGATAAGAGGCTGCGAATGCGCACCGACCCGACATCCGCCACAAGCAACACCGTGCGACTGGGGCGTGTACCTCCGACACCACGCTTTACCTCACCTGGAACTCTGGGCAGCGGTCGCCTTGTTATTATTGTTGCTGTAGCAATCCCCGCCAGCGGCCGCGCCACGCTCATGGGTCCATTGATGCCCGCGCCTCACGCAAATTTCTCCGCTCGCCTACCAAATATGTTCAGACAAGAATTCTAAAGTCGTGTTTCAGGTGTTTGGAATACCTCGCACGTCAGATCTAGCCGAGGTTTCCATTAGCAAGTTTTTTTCTTCTTCTAACTGTACGTCATTAGTATAATTATGTTTATAAGTTCGGTGTGAAACTAGAGTATTTTATATGTGAATTAGTGAATTTCATTTTCGCTCACATTACGTCGCGCAGTCGACGCGCGCATCAAGTTTTGTTTTCACAATTGCCATGGCAACACTAACCTTGTCCGAAGAGTCGACCAGTAACTTGACTTTGGCTTAATCAATTTAGAATTCACTGTTGTCATAATCTTGTGGTCGCATAATAGTCTCATCCGCCTCCCTCGTCACCAGGTTACAGACGGCATACTGACCATCACACACGTGCGAGCACTCCTACACCAGCACAACACACAGCGACGACCAGACCTATATACTAGGCTATGAATTATAAAACTCGTGCGAGCAGGGGCACATCCGCCACCACAAGCACGGCCACACACAGGATGCTACTTACGAATATGTACACACAGTTACATTTACCACAGATGAAAGCTGCAAGTACTGTTTAAAGCAAGACTACACAACGTGTGAATGGTAAAAAAACATACCTAGTAACAAAAGGTATATAAATAAAGGTTAAGGGTTGCATCTACCGTCTGGGCTGTTAACGGTAGGGCCTGCATTACAAACGTCCAGTTTAAATCACACCGATTGACATTATGTTCACAAACTTTTATATTCCCTCATTAATTTGAGGTTTAAAATAATTAAGTAAAGTGTATTTCTTCCGCCCCAACCACCACTGATACGGGTGCTGCTCTATTACCGACTGGCCGAGGCCTACCTCTTTTACTTTATTTAATAATATATATATATATATATTATATATATATATATATATTATATAGAATAAATTCTTATATATAATTCTTTATATTCTTCACCAAAAGAATAGGGGTGGTAGGAGAAGAAAATATCAAAAAGTGTTCAGTGAGGATCCACAAGTCTTCTCTGAGTACTCTTTTTTTCTCTCTGAGGCTATGGGTCCCTACACTTGCACCAGAGTTGGTACCCCTGGTACCCCTTCTAGTAAAAAAAAAAAAAAAAAAAAAAAATTATATATATATATATAATATATATATATATATATATATATATATATATATATATATATATATATATATTATTATATATATATTATTATATATATTATTATATATATATATATATTGTTATATATTTGTGTGTGTGTGTGTGTGTGTGTGTTCTCTGTAACTGAAGCATTGCAATAAAATATAACAAAACATACAAAAAAATAATAGGGGTGGTAGGAGAAGAAAAGAATTAAGTATTCGGTGAGAATCCACAAGATCTTCTCTGAATGCTCTTTGTTTTCTTCTTCGAGGATGTGGGTCCCTGCAATTGCACCAGAGGTGGTACCCCCTAATATATATTATATATATATATATTATATATATATATTATATTATATTATATATAATACCTTACCTACTTGATACCTTGAGGTGCTTCCGGGCTTATCGTCCCCGCGGCCCCGTCATCGGTTTTTTTTTTTTTTTTTTTTTTTTTTTTTTACCTAGAAGGGGTACCACCTCTGGTGCAATATATTATATTATATATATATATATAATATATACACACACACACACACACCTAGTTGTGCTTGCGGGGTTGTGAGTGTACCCACCCACCCACCCACACCCACACACACACAGCCCTAGTGTTCAGAGACGCATTACCAATTGTACTGTAAATGTCTATATATTATGCAGAGAGCAGGGCGAGAGCGGGCAAGACCAGCAGCATGACCAGACCTGTGAACTGCAGCACGTGTCTGCGCAAGCACGTGTCTGCGCAAGCACGTGTCTGCGCCCTCGCACGTAGGGGTTGTTTTGGATTCAGTTACCAGGAATGAAAAGTTCCAGGTAGCACGGGCTATGGTGAGCCCGTAGTGGACTTACCCGGAAACGGAACGGGGCTGGTTACGGGTGTATTATTTACTTTATTTATATATCATTAGATGGGGTTCCTGGGCGTCTCGCCCCCCCCCCCACTCTTCCCCCATTCCCCCCTCTTTTTCCCTAAATTCTCTCCCCCCCCCCCCTCCCTCACCAAGAACTACTATCCCACAAAGACACTGGTGGAGACTAAACCGCTATTGTTACAATCGTTACTTTGATTAAACGTTGTAATAACCTACTTAATCTTTTGTGTTACATTTAAATTGGGATATTATAACCAGCTGAAAGACTTTAACGATGGTAACCAAAATTTCCCCTTCAGACTTCATAGGAGTGACTGGGACTGAATAGTGCTGATCTGTCTTAAAGATACACACTACGACCGAACCCAACCGATCTATGGCAGTCCCATACCACTCGTGTGTTATCTTTTACAAGTTGGGCGAAATTAACCAATAGTGTGGCCTCCTGCCTTGGACAGACTTTGTTAAATGTTGATAAATGTCGGATTCTGACCGTAAGTAATAGATATCGGGTACCGGCTGAACCATGTTGAACTGAAAACCCTCAATGTTGAAAAAAGATCTGGTGGTCATGATCGTTGGGATCTTGTGTAAAAAAAAAAATATATTCAACGAAATAAGAAAATATGTTACTGTGATTGATATTTAGACCTGTTAGCAGACACAATATCTAATGATATTCTTCAGCATAATCTTGCCATTTAGATTCTGCGTTCAGTTTAGGTTAGCGCGATACAAAAGCAAATTCCCAACGTGTCTGAGCGGGACGCACACAGTTACTTCTAGAAATTAATGTTTGCAAGATATTTAGAAACCTTAATTCACATTCCCTACAAAGGCGAAGAGTAGGACACGAGTACTATATACAAACAAATGCAATGGATCAAGGGTGAAATTAAGAAACGCTTAAATATTTCAAAAAAAAACATTTTCAATATTTAATTATGGTAGGCTATTTATGAAATAAAATAATAACCGATGTGGGATAACCGTTTCAAGAGAAGGTTAAACAAATATCACTGTGGTTTGGCCACCAAGTTGTCTACGGTTTCCCGTAGTCTCGTTATTAGGTCCTAACATTCTATAGAGAGAACACGAGACTCTTGGCGCACAACAGTATGTAGCTGTTGACGTCTCTGTTATATACAAATGAGAATGTGTAAGGGCAAGATGGGCTTACCTGCATCATGGCAAGTCTGGAGACTCCGTTGCCACCTGCCATGGTGGTGTTCCAGGGTGTGATACTGTGCTCCAAGAGTTGCCATTACACCGACGTCGTCTGCAAACGAATAGTTGTTTAGTTAACCGTTATCTATATTATTAAACTAAACCCCACAATTCAAAAACAAAGTAGTACATATGTAATCAAATCATGCTGATACAAGTATCAAATTTTTATTTAGATATTCGAGTATAACGTTCCAAATTTTGTTTTTTTTATTCAACACGACCACAATTTTAAAGGTGAGGCTTGCATAACCAAAGAAAAAATTAAAACCGTCATTAAACATTAAATGATACATTCCACATTGTAGCCTCACCAGAACGGTAAACAACGCCTTGTGTTACTACCAGACACACATTATCACCAACATCATGTTAACTGGTTTATTACACTCACTTTGTACCCAGCTTACACTCGCGTCCCCCCTATCAATTATTTTTACAGCTGTTGCAATCCCAACAATTACTTTTACAGCCGTTACTTNTACAAGAGGACAAATGAGCTCACCACTACACACCATTCACTTCTCGACAATGAAGACGCTACGACGAACTGTTGTTGTTGTTAAGATTCGCTACCTGGAACAAGTTCCAAGTAGCACGGGCTATGGTGAGCCCGTAGACGCTACTGACGAAACTATCATCAGTTTTCCTGTTAACGATTCAAACAGCCAAGTGTGAGGTTGCCACCAGCGGCCGGCGTGGCCCGGGTCTTCTTGGTGAGGTCTTGGTTGGTCTCTCTCAAGACTTGACAGCTAAGAACTTGTCATATCTGCAGCATCCACTAAGTGCTGACCACACGTCTTGTGTATGGTTTGGTTAATCGCAACACAACTTTATCCAGTTCTCAGTGTGTTTAGTCCAATATTAAATCATTTAATACAGCTCGGCACTAGATATATTGCAATTCATTCATATGACCCTTCAACTCTGGCAGTATAGTTTAACTACCTTAGCAGCGTCTAGTTTTATTTAATTCCCTTTTAGTACAGGCTTAATTTTGTTGTATTTAACTAGGAGTTAAAACGCGATCAAAGACACTAACATTATCGGTAATTGTAACTAGGAAATAAATTGATATTACACAAAAAAATGAACTTTAAACTAATTATATATTGTAAGAAAACAATCAAGCTGGTATCCCCTTGCAGGGGAGAGAAAACGGGCTACAATATACAGAGCACGACGCTTCCACACGTCTGAATGGTCAACAATTTTGCGCCTCCACCAACTTGGTCAAAGAAGAGACCCAGCGGCGCAGTGGTAACACTCGCGCTTCGCGAGCGGTTGAGATAAGATTCGTTTCCCGGCCGGGGAGGAGTGACTGGGCGCCAATCTCAACTGTACGCCTCTGTTCACCCAGTAGTGATTGGGCACCTGGTGGTTAAACCATTGGCGGGTCCATATTACAGGGAAACTAGTGGGTTAGTTATGGGAAGAGAAAGCTCTTAGCCTGCTAACATGAGGCTGTAGTTTACTGCTCTTGTACTCCCCTGTGTAGGGAAACGTGGGCATGGGGCGCACGCATAATGGTAGTGCATAGGGATTATATATATATATATATTAACCCGGATAGGTGTACCCAGCTTTTCAGCGATATACAGAGATTACTTTCACTATGGACCATGTCCAAGCCCAAAGTATTCTTGCTGGTTGGTCAGTGAGTAATTGTTGTGTTAATGCCCTCCCAGTGGGTATTGACTCCAGTGGGTATTGACTCCAGTGGGTATTGACTCCAGTGGGTATTGACTCCAGTGGGTATTGACTCCAGTGGGTATTGAGGCCAACGCCAAACCATTTGTTTATTGGTTTGTGAACAAGGATATACACACCGGGAAGTGAACCTGTTTGTACTATGTGTACACTTGCGTTCTGGACCTTTGTCCTGGACAACAACATGCTCACTATGGGTCACTAAGCTATTGAGGCGACCTTAACCCCCCAGAGGAGGACAGGCCTTCACCAAACCAGCTTAATATTCAAGCCTTAAGTTTTAATTAATGGAAACAAACTTATCAAAATGCAGTAAAACAATATTGGACCACCTCCAAACAATATTAAGTAGTTTGAAAATATATATACGCGATATAGGGCAAGTATGGGCAGTCCATCCCCCTCACCCCTTAGGGAGGGGTGAGGGGGGGGGGTCACTGACACCATGTAAGCCAGACAGACAACAACTGCTCAACACCTGCCGCCAGGTTTTATTGATCGATAAGGGGCTAACGAACGCGGCCAGCCTCCCCCCCTCCCCTCCCCCTGCACGTGGTAGCCACTATATGACTCAACGCTTCGCTATAAGCGGTGGGATAATTAAAATTAATTATATTTAAGAGTATTTGATACAAAGTAGAACAGTAATAACGAGGCATGGTCTGTACTGTATTTTCCGAAATTAGTTAAAATACAAGCAGACGTGAAACGAATATATTTAGAGAAATAAAGAACTTTAAAAAACTGCAAACTATTGGAAGACTAACTGAATAATAAATTATTTAGCGTCATGATCACTGGTAACGTGCACAGGGAATAACACATGGTTGTGTTGGGCCGTAGAACCTGTGATAAAGAGTAACATCACTAGTATCATCACTAGTATCATCACTAGTAAATTAATTATTCATAGTCTGTCACCTGTCCTTTGATAAGCTGGAGAGAATACCTGAGCCACACACTACGTCCGTCTGGCAGTGTTGTCAGAGCACACGTGTTACCACAGGTGTTGAGAGCAAGCTGTGGAAAGATGCACCTGCTTAACCTTTTGCAATGGTGCAGTGAATACTGATCGTGTGCAACCTCTATATCGATACTTGGCTATGAACACATACAACATCACAAAATATGTAGAAAACTAAGAACATCTAGGAATCCAAATTAATGCCAATCAAGGATAGGAAATCACGAACATCAAAAACCAGGCAATGAAGAAGTAACCAAATTCACGATCTCCTTTTCGTGGTTCGGTGGGGGGGTGCCGGTGGGGGGGGGTGCCGGTGGGGGGGGGGGTGCCGGTGGGGGGGGGGTGCCGGTGGGGGGGTGCGGTGGGGGGGGGGTGCCGGTGGTGGGGGTGCCGGTGGGGGGGTGCCGGTGGGGGGGTGCCGGTGGGGGGGTGCGGTGGGGGGGGGGGTGCGGAGGGACTAGAGACCCCACACGACGGCCCTTTACAGGTGCCATCAAAGTGACCGCGCTACAACCTGTCAAACGTAGCCATCACACCAATATTGTTATAGCCCAGACCTTCTGGATTGGTAAATTTAATTTTGTCGTTATTAAAAAAGGACAAGAAATGACATATTGGTGCCATTCACCCTCAGAATGAGAACAACGATGACTGACTAGTCGAGTGCCTGACATCCTTGAGGACACGTGTCCGGGGGCCTTAAAACCTTTCAAGAGTACGCTAGCTAGGAGTGTTGTTTTCCTGAGGTCTATAGTTCCGGTTGCCCTGTTGGCAATCCCGGGTCGCTACTGCAAATCTTAGCTGGTGGACCATTCAAGTTCCTACACACAACTGTAGGAACATTCAGTTTGGTGAAGAGCATTCAAGATCTATCCGCTCGAGGGATGGATCCGTACTGACTCTCCACGAGAGAGAGTAATGGGTGCAGGTGGAACCCCCACAGCCTACCTGTATGATATCCCAGTGCTGGCAGTGGGGGTATAGTACTGGGCTTCCACTTCTGCGACCCACCACCAGCCACATTAAGGGGTCATGGAGTGGATATTGATACATTATACATAAATGTGATGTGGTCAGAGTCGAGGCACACGTTCTCCGGCGAACCAGCCTGAGCTACAATATAGATAAATTTACTCCACTTGTGAACAAAGCTGATTATGGGAAAAATAAGCAAGCAGAGCCTTTGTGCGCGTCTTAACAGCTGGGCCAGACCTCGCCCCACAAGCCGTTTTTTTAGCACTAATCAATATACTCCACATGTTTCATTATACGGAAGTGAGGTTTTCATCAAGCATGTGTCACCATGTAATGTGTGTCACCACGTAAGATGACATGATGTAAGATGATGATGTGTGTCACCACCAACGCTCCCCACACCGCGCGCCTTTGCGTTCACACTGCGCTATTCCGTTTGATCGGTCGACCCGGTCCTTTCATGAGAGCGTTCAGCTTTGGATATCAACAACGCAGTTCATCTAAGCTTTCACATTTGCTTTCATCACAGTTACCCGACATACAACCCATCATGATACGTATTTCCAAGTTCACTTCACCCTCAAAAACCTTTTCCACTTCAGCTGAACAGGAATTTTGAGTTTAAAGATTTAATAGTTCCACACACTTTACACAATTATATATATATATACTACATTTATATATGTATGCATGTATATATATGTATGTATGCGTGTACAAGGCCACCAAGTAACAACACTAGGTGACCGAGGACCAGCAAGTGCTTACAAACACTGCTTGGCGGGTAAATGAGGTATTAGTCGGGTGCGCGCGCACGGGGAGGAGGTGGGGGCTGCCAGGGCTCGCCGGCCCCCGTAACACCACCCCGGGACGAAAGTGGCAAACAGTATGGCTGTGTCTCTCTCGTGTATAAAGAATTATTTTGCATCGCTATATTAAATTAACAAAATGCCTGTGTCAAAGCTGATCAAACGTATCTAGCATTCACAGTCTTGAACCCAAGACAAAGACGACCACCCTCCCCCCCCCCTCGTCCTAAAAAGAACACGTGCGAATCCGTGCACGCGAATCCGTGCACGCACCAACTTAAGCGCGCACATGTACACACGTCCTGTAATGTACACATGCCGCTCATGCTCCTAAAATTAACGTCCATATAGTAACTATATGGTAGAAAGTGCCGGGATGGACCACCAAAAAGTTGACTTTCGTATTATTGAATTTAGACAAACCGTTCGCTATTTTTCTTATTAGCAACAAAGACCTAACCTACACGAGCTCTGAGCAATACTGGGCCTAATGCACGCTTTCTTTGGCCTAGTATAGCACTAGGTGCTATACTAGGCCTAGCAATATTTCAGTTAGGTTTGCAGCTATATTTTTACAGGATTAAACAAAATTACAACAAGCGGTTTACCGGAGCTGCAATGCTACACAGTGGTACTCTCGACCCGCTAGGTACCAGTACTACTATCATTTGTACACCATCGGTTGATATAATGACTATGCCAAGATACAGAATTTAGCGAGTATAACATAATTCAAAACTTATGAGTATGGAGTATAATAAGCCTACAGAGAACATTTAGAGTATAATAAGCCAAAGGAGTGCAAGTATGGGACGAAAAAAAATCCTCAATAGTTCATTTAGCGCGGGCGATCACATCCGGTCATATCCCTCGAATACTTTTTTTCTTATTAACACATTAGTTACATCTGCATTTGTGCAGCTAGCCTAGACTATATGAAGGAGAGTACTGCGTGTCAAAAATCTAGCTACGTGGTGCTAAAAAGTCCATCACACAGGATGGTTAGTCATACAGAGGCCCTCTGAAATGCTTTTTGCGCTACCGCTCACAGGATGAGTATGAGGTCCACAATAAACTAGCCGCCTCTGGCGGCAACAATTCAATTCAGAGGCATGTGATAAGTAGCCTGCACTGGCAGACACTGAGGTGCACTATGAGGATATCATGAACCCTTGAATACTTTTTTTTTTTTTATTAATTCCTTAGGTACATCTGCATACAATTACGAACATCTTGCAAAACTCTACGGACTCTGCAACGAATATTTAACATTCAACAAAAATAAGTAGAAATAACTTACCATGTCGAGGTCCTTTTTTTTTACTGATAATTTTTTATTTTTTTGTTTTTACTGATAATGAATTAAATGTCATACCGGGAGATATGACATCAGTAAAAGTACTAAAGGCTGATCATGACCCACGCTGGAGCACAATACTTATACGTGGTATCAACACAGCAGTTGAGAGTCCCAGCCATCGTCCTCCGCGCGAGCAGAGGGGGGGGGGGGGTTCTAAACAATTCATACCAACCTTCAACCAGTGCTGTCGATAGAATGAAGAATGAGTTACCCGAGCCAGGGTTAGTACTGCTCGGCCTTACCATATATACCGAAGTTACTTTGCTGGACAGCGGCGCTCCAGGGCCCGGGAGTGGCGCTCCAGGGCCCGGGAGTGGCGCTCCAGGGCCCGGGAGTGGCGCTCCAGGGCCCGGGAGTGGCGGGATACTATTTGGTGTCCTATTGTAAGAGAAACGAAGCCTTTTTGGCGTGTATAGGCCCCTCTAAATACTGATTTTGCTTAGGACGCAGCCTACAACAGTTCCCTTACTCTAAACTATATTTACTGCTATGGTGTTAGGGGCTGTCAGGTGCCCCTGACAGCTGGCAGGGGCACCTGACAGCTGAGTGGACAGCGCTTCGGATTCGTAATCTAGAGGTTCCGGGTTCGATCCCCGGTGGAGGCGGAGACAAATGGGCAAAAAGTTTCTTTCACCCTGATTCTCCTGTTACCTAGCAGTAAATAGGTACCTGGGAGTTATTCAGCTGCTACGGGCTGCTTCCTGGGGATGTATAAAAAAAGAGGCCTGGTCTAGGACCGGGCCGCGGGGACTATAAGCCCCGAAATCATCTCAAGATAACCTCAAGATGGTGAACAGCGGCATCAGGTGAAAGGAAACTTGCCCAAACGACACCGTCTTGCACGAGAATCTAACCCGGGACCATACGGTTGAGAACAGACTGTGCATATAGTAATGACTTCTCGTACAATTACATTTAAAGTGTCAAGATTTATGTAATTCCCAATTTAAGTTTTTAAAATTAGACTTAAAACATTTTGTAATTTTGTACAAAACACAAGGAAATTATGAGGAAACACCACAAGGAAATGACGAAGATAGAGCACGAAGCCAGTATGACTGGTGTACATACCAGCACGAGCAGTACTGTATCACTGTGTGGACTTACCGGACTGTCGGGTGGTCGATGACTGAGGACTGCGTCGCTGGTGTCGTCGTCGTCGGCTGGCGGCGGCGGTCTTCGCTGCGGGGGAGGTTGTCGTGGTTGTCTGACGGGGGGTTTACGTGCGGGCAGGGCGGGGCGTTGACGCGGCTGGCTTGGGGGCGCTCCGTCAGTCTCGTCTTGTCTGAAGCTCTGGGGCTTACGAGGGCCTTGTGTGGCCGCCACTCTCACAGGAGACCCGTTGACTGAGGGCGGTGCGGGCGAGGCTCCCCTCGAGGGAGTCTGACGGAAGCCAAAGCGATTAGCGTTGAGGGTGAAGGGGAGGGGGCGGGCGAGGGGTCCCTGCTGTAGCCGCCGCTGCTGCCCGTGCTGCTGCCCCGCCCGTTATAGTTTTGGTTGGCATCTAGCAGGGAGGAGGTGGACTTGTGGTGGGCGGGCGGCCGCGTCTGTGGCGGCCGGAGACCTCGACCTGGAGAGCGTGGCTCACTGTTCAAGTTGCCGTTCTGCTGGAGGGCGGCGTGGCTTCTTGACCGCTTCATCACATCCGGGTCATAGTTGACCTTGCCTCGGTCAACACTCACGCCGCGGGTGCGAACGATGCCCTTGACGGGTGGTTTTACCGGCGGGCGACCAACGCCCGTGCTGCCGCCCCTCACGGGCTCCAGAGGGTAGCTCTTGTCTCTCCCGACGGGGCTGTGACCATACCCATTGCTCCTCCGCTCCTGGAAGAGCTTCCTGACGCGTCCCTGGCCGCCGGAGGAATTGAGGGAGGAGAGCGAGGAGAGTGACGAGGACAGCGTGGAGGCCGAGGACTTGGTGACCCTCTGGATGGTGCCTCCCGCTCAGCCTCGTGCCGCGCAGCCATCTGCAGCAGCCGGGACTCCTTCTCCACCATCAGCTGCTCCCGCAGACGAGCCTGCAAATAATACTTGTTAATCTACACTGCCTCACAACCACCCATTATAATACATTATATTTATAACATACACAAAGGTTTGGTGATTTAGTGGGTACAGTATTTGTGTATGTTGTGAAGCCACTAAATACACGCGGCGTTTCACACACTTTATGGTAACAGATCACTAATAAAGTTCACCAAGTGGATTGCCAGATAATACACTAATTATCTACAAGATACATCTATAGAAGATTGAAGTGTCACGAAGATATATTGAGGCATTCTGTTGCAGAAAATGGCTGCACAATAGGTAAAGACAAATATACTGTCCTAGCTAGCAGCATGTCAACACCCTGTCCTCACACTTGATGCACCGTCTGTGTCAAGTACTGCACCAATAACCACCATGGCAAGTCATCCAAAAATAACACGACTGGTTGACTTGGTTGAACATAAAATGGCGGCTGCACCTCCAAAAAATTACATTTTGTACTATTGGTTTTAAGAAGTCACGAGAAAATGACAAAAGCCCTAATATTTCCTAGTCCATGTACAGTATAGCACAAATGCACTAAATCGAGCCCAAAATGTATATTAGTCTTAATATATCAAATTATGCCTAGAAAGGTTAGGATGCATAGTTGTGTGTCATCTTGAGCTGCATTTGGTGTATTGCAATAGTAAACAACGAACTTTTGAAGTAAAATTAAATTTTGAACGTTGAACTGATTTTTACAAGCATTATTTTGAATGATAGGTCACAGTACTTAACGTGTTGGTCCTCTCTAACACGTTCTAAAAGCGGTCACATTTTGACGTATACTCTAGAACCAAAAAATTGGCGTACTAGAAAATAGTAACAGCTTGCGAAATTGACATACTGTCTCGTTTTCTGTTTTGGGTATTCTGGTAAGTCAGGGTAAGGCAGTACATCAGTTTCTTGATGT
>WNGS01004511.1:24519286-24533149 GCA_020271785.1 Procambarus virginalis | reverse complement strand
GGATACCCAGCTGTGCACAGGCCTACCCTAGACCTACCAACTGTGCTCAGGCCTACCCTAGGCCTACCAACTGTGCTCAGGCCAACCCTAGGCCTACCAACTGTGCCAGGCCTACTCAAGTGTTTGTGCCAATAGGGCCGATACCTCTTAAGGAGGGAGGGGGTAGGGAGGGGGATGGTAGTAAGGACGAACCCAACAACGTGTGACTAACCATAAGTTGGCTAGCCCCCCCCCCCAACTAACCACCACCCAAAGTGTAATGCGGATAGAATCAAGGCTCTGGCCAGCCTTGGACACAACCATATACTATTTTAGATATATATACAGTACCGCAGTACTGCCAAACTCTCCCTTTCCGGATTTATTTCTCACGTAATTCTCATTTTTAAATTTTTTTTTACAAGTCTCGTTAGAATTAACCTCAAGGTTAATTAACGTAATCAACTTTATTTGTGAGAATAATATACAGCTGGAAATGTTTAATCACACATTTATAGGATTCTTACTAATATGCCAGAAATAACATTTGTGGAATATTGTTCTGTATATGGTAGAGCCTGGAGCCGGTCGGCCGAGCGGACAGCACACTGTACTTGTGATCCTGTGGTCCAGGTTCGATCCCGGGCGCCGGCGAGAAACAATGGGTAGAGTTTCTTTCACCCTATGCCCCTGTTACCTAGCAGTAAAATAGGTACCTGGGTGTTAGTCAGCTGTCACGGGCTGCTTCCTGGGGGTGGAGGCCTGGTCGAGGACCGGGCCGCGGGGACACTAAAAGCCCCGAAATCATCTCGAGATAACCTCAAGAAGAAGATGGTAGTCATTGTTGTTAGGTATTAATATTACTGTTGCAATTGTTATGCAGATGATCTAAACCACGATAAAAATAACCAAGAACGTATACCTTATATTTGAGCCCAGTACTGTATAGCACGCACATTGTTATCAAATTCTAAGGTATTTCATCAGCGCCTCTCCGCATCATTTGACTAACAAAACAACGTTAAGAAACATGATTACAAGAAGTGCTATTACAAAATGTATACACACAGTATACTGGATAACTAAACTATGACCCTTGAAGGATTCAAACCCGGTCGGCAGGGTTTGAATCCTGCAATCCCGACTTCCCCCTTCCCTGGCGGTTCGGTACTAAAACCACTCATCCAGCGAATGTCAGGAGTCGGGAAGGCGTAACACCTACACGCCCCCGACAACACCACTCGCACTCTTCAGTATGCTAGCGTGTTCGAGTGGTTTGATGATACACCCAAAAATATGCCAGGTGTGTGTTGGGTGTATGTAGGTCTCCCAACACCTGACACTGGCTGGATGAGTGGTCGTAGTACTGAACTGCCAGGGGGATGGTACCCTGCCGAACCGGGTTAGAGTCCTTCAGGAGTCATTGTTTACAGGTGTTCATGGCTTGGGAACCATTCAAGCTTTACAAATGTATACGGAATCGATATACTGTATATTATACAACTCTATGGGATCAACACGCCAGAGTTGAATTAGTCGTCACAACTCACGTCCAGGATCGGAGTATTTTAATTAGTTCTATAAATAAATAAAAATTCACTATTAACAAACTTTTTGCTCTCGTTCCGTCAACTGAGCCTCTCCAGGTCTAACTTACCCCTGTACAAATATTGCTTTGGTACCGGTTGTTGATTTATTTTAAAGATTAAAATGTGTCCATACACTTCACATCGCTAGGAAGTTTCAAGCGTAGCTTTGACACACGAGTGAGTTTGGATGGATATAAATAGGCGCCGCCTCGTACGGGCCAACAGGCGCCGCCTCGTACGGGCCAACAGGCGCCGCCTCGTACGGGCCAACAGGCGCCGCCTCGTACGGGCCAACAGGCGCCGCCTCGTACGGGCCAACAGGCGCCGCCTCGTACGGGCCAACAGGCGCCGCCTCGTACGGGCCAACAGGCGCCGCCTCGTACGGGCCAACAGGCGCCGCCTCGTACGGGCCAACAGGCGCCGCCTCGTACGGGCCAACAGGCGCCGCCTCGTACGGGCCAACAGGCGCCGCCTCGTACGGGCCAACAGGCGCCGCCTCGTACGGGCCAACAGGCGCCGCCTCGTACGGGCCAACAGGCGCCGCCTCGTACGGGCCAACAGGCGCCGCCTCGTACGGGCCAACAGGCGCCGCCTCGTACGGGCCAACAGGCGCCGCCTCGTACGGGCCAACAGGCGCCGCCTCGTACGGGCCAACAGGCGCCGCCTCGTACCGGCCAACAGGCGCCGCCTCGTACCGGCCAACAGGCGCCGCCTCGTACCGGCCAACAGGCGCCGCCTCGTACCGGCCAACAGGCGCCGCCTCGTACCGGCCAACAGGCGCCGCCTCGTACCGGCCAACAGGCGCCGCCTCGTACCGGCCAACAGGCGCCGCCTCGTACCGGCCAACAGGCGCCGCCTCGTACCGGCCAACAGGCGCCGCCTCGTACGGGCCAATAGGCATCCACAGTTTCCTTACTTCTTGTGAGTTTAACTGACAATGAAGAGATGAACTACCCTTTCTTCTGACAACAACATCGCACAGATGAAGTCCAGTTTACAAAACAAGAGGTCACAGGGAGCAACACAGCCAGCGTTCAATACAAAACTATGAACTCGTGTTCAAACAAAATTATACCAAATGCAGAAGGCCTATTACCCATACGCGGCAGCTGTTATGTACATCCATCCATACACGCTCAAAAGCTATAACCCCGCTTAGAGCAATTAGTGTTCCAACGTCTTATGTTCTTCAGTTATTTGTTCTAAAGAACAACAACCCTACTCTCACGTTATCGGGAATATCATTTGTAATTCTGGAATTAGGACGAGACTGGAAAAATAATATGACCAAGCCATTTATAATCTCCCTACTTTGAATAATAAACAAAATAATAAATTAAAAATAATATTATATACACACACACACACACACACACACACACACACACACACACACACACACACACACACACACACACACACACACAGCTATAAGAATCCCCTTAACCTGAATATTACTTGATATCACTCACTCAATCGATGTTTACTCGCATCTCTGAACCGGTATAACACTTAATATTACATGTCGCTCACAATTCTCTAAGCCAGAGTCCTGTACTCACCTAATTGTACTCATGTAATTGTGCTTGCGGAGGTTGAGCTCTGGCTCTTTGGTCCCGCCTCTCAACTGTCAATCAACTGATGTACAGATTCCCGAGCCTACTGGGCTCTATCATATCTACACTTGAAACTGTGTATGGAGTCAGCCTCCACCACATTACTGCCTAATGCATTCCACCTGTTAACTACTCTGCCACTGAAATTGTTCTTTCTAACGTCCGTGTGGCTCATGTGAGCTACAATCATAGTCACCTTGGGTTTGGGAGGTGGCTTGGGCTTGGTCCTGGCAGGCGGGGCCCCTCGCACGCTCGGCTTGCTCTGAAACAGTATGGCTTGTAATAGAAACTATACAAGAATAAATTACATATAAACAAAATGATATACGTATATCCAAAGCACCATAAACTAGCTGCTGGCTTGTATCAGTTTATAGACATGACTAAACATTCTTATTGGTACACAAGTTTGATATTGCCTTGTCCCCAAATTGAAAGGATGAAGATGGCATCCTAACTGTCTAGACGATCAGCCTTCAATCATAACACTCAACTAGTGGGTGGTATACATTGCTCATATGCTTGCTAATGTATCCCAAACACTAACACCTATGTATACTTGCTCATGTATCGCCGTATTACATATTCTGCGAGTCAAAGAGTGCCGTCAGTGACCACTCAAGCCACGGCTGGCGTGACTGGTGGAGGGCCAGCCCGTCCTCCTAAGGTTTCCCAACGTCCAGAAAACGGTCACTTTAAAAGTGTCCTCTCCTAACCCACCAGACTAAGTCAGAGGTCCCAAAACAGAAAACGGGACAGTACGTCACTTTCTTGAGCCGCTTTCATTTCCTAGTACGACAATTTTTGGTTTAATGTAACACATACGATCGAAAAGCGACGTTCTTTGTAGGAGGCAAGGTTGTAGGTGGTGGCCTTACGGTGCGGGGTCAACCCCCACCAACCCAGGTCACCACTAATCTCGACTTTTTTTTGACTGTATATGCGACGGTAGCCACTTTTATGTGAGAAAATATTGAAGCCATGCAACGGAATCTAACCTGCGTCCCTAGACCCCTTAAGTGCGCACACTACCAGCTGGGCTAGGATGGTCTGTAGGGCCCCCGTCATCCCTTTGCAAGGGTCAACATTCTTGCGGGATCACCATGTACAATAATATTACCCCTATATCAGCCAGGTAGTCTCCGGTAACAGGCACCATTAAACTACCACAGGTCAATAATTATCTCATCCTAAAAACCATAAGGTAAAAATACATTGATATATTTCATGAAAATGGAATGATTAAAAACTACCAATGTCAATAATATGCTAAACTTAAAATTCCTAAACTACGTTATTATTCTAGTATTTGTATTACTTTAATCTGGTGCTTTGGGGGTTTTCTATCATCTTATAATACCTTTTCATTTTCAATTAAAATATGTAATTCATATTTTTTTAATGACCACCAGATTTTAGCGTTCAGCTGTGAGTGGTGTGAGCGGGGGGCGTTGATCCCTCTCCACCTTGATGCTATATTGATATCTTTGTCATTTATTGCTTCAAGTCACGATATTTTTTATCGCGTTTAAACTTTTAGAAACTTCAAACCTAACCCGTGATTTAATTTAGATATTTATGAATGTTTTTGATCAATGCTTAAACGTGACCTTAACTTCTGATGATGAAAGCAGTTATGCTTTTGGAACGGTAACATGAACAATAATTTGACTTTTTAAGGTGTTCATCATAAGCAAATTGGCAGTTGTTCTGCGAGAGTAAGAACACCGCCCCCACCCCAACTTGCTCGTGAAGAACTGTCCAGACACACAAATGCCCCAAGACAATGTCTATGCCTTTAGCAGCCCCACTTCACAGCTTCCAGCTGCAGAGCTCTCTATTTACAGGCAAGACAAGACACTTCAAAGTGACTTATGTACAAACAAAAAATCTCTACGAGAAGATTTACGAGAGATTTGATCATTTGTACACACAACCTGACCATCAGATATCACACAACGACGCCCGAACACACTACACGTATAACATCAATAGGAGAGATGAGTAGCTCTTTAGCCATGTCTTAACACACAAGTTCAAGAAGTATCATGCATGTTGCGCTCAGGTCCACCCTCCCTTCTCCATGACCAAGACGTCACTCCCAGTGTGTACCACACCTGCTCCGGCCTGACTGAATTCATGGTACAATAACCGTCCCCTTGACTGGGGAACATCTCTCATCAAACCTCTCAACACTCTCGCTCCGATGATTATAACGAGCTTCACCGAAGCTAATCCTTAATAGACAGTCAGGCACAATAAAACTGAAAAGTATACTTTGGCGAGTTACTTTTTCAACATCCTAACCTAGCAGCTATCAATGACCAAATGTTATATCATTATTTCTTACCGATTTGTTAATTATTCACTAGGAAATTAAACTAAGCATATTACTAATTAAAAATACAAGAGGACAAATGAGCTCACCACTGCACACCCCATTCCACTTCTCGACAATGAAGACGCTACTGACGAACTGTTGTTGTTGTTAAAGATTCGCTACCTGGAACAAGTTCCAAGTAGCACGGGCTATGGTGAGCCCGTAGACGCTACTGACGAACTATCATCAGTTTTCCTGTTAACGATTCAAACAGCCAAGTGTGAGGTTGCCACCAGCGGCCGGCGTGGCCCGGGTCTTCTTGGTGAGGTCTTGGTTGGTCTCTCTCAAGACTTGACAGCTAAGAACTTGTCATATCTGCAGCATCCACTAAGTGCTGACCACACGTCTTGTGTATGGTTTGGTTAAGTCGCAACACAACTTTATCCAGTTCTCAGTGTGTTTAGTCCAATATTAAATCATCTTAATACAGCTCGGCACTAGATATATTGCAATTCATTCATATGACCCTTCAACTCTGGCAGTATAGTTTAACTACCTTAGCAGCGTCTAGTTTTTATTTTTAATTCCCTTTTAGTACAGGCTTAATTTTGTTGTATTTAACTAGGAGTTAAAACGCGATCAAAGACACTAACATTACCGGTAATTGTAACTAGGAAATAAATTGATATTACACAAAAAAATGAACTTTAAACTAATTATATATTGTAAGAAAACAATCAAGCTGGTATCCCCTTGCAGGGGAGAGAAAACGGGCTACAATATACAGAGCACGACGCTTCCACACCTCTGAATGGTCAACAATTTTGCGCCTCCACCAACTTGGTCAAAGAAGAGACCCAGCGCCGCAGTGGTAACACTCGCGCTTCGCGAGCGGTTGAGATAAGATTCGTTTCCCGGCCGGGGAGGAGTGACTGGGCGCCAATCCTCAACTGTACGCCTCTGTTCACCCAGTAGTGATTGGGCACCTGGTGGTTAAACCATTGGCGGGTCCATATTACAGGGAAACTAGTGGGTTAGTTATGGGAAGAGAAAGCTCTTAGCCTGCTAACAGGAGTCTGTAGTTTACTGCTCTTGTACTCCCCTGTGTAGGGAAACGTGGGCATGGGGCGCACGCATAATGGTAGTGCATAGGGATTATATATATTATATATATTATATATAAAATATATATATAAACCCGGATAGGTGTACCCAGCTTTTCAGCGATATACAGAGATTACTTTCACTATGGACCATGTCCAAGCCCAAAGTATTCTTGCTGGTTGGTCAGTGAGTAATTGTTGTGTTAATGCCTTCCCAGTGGGTATTGACTCCAGTGGGTATTGACTCCAGTGGGTATTGACTCCAGTGGGTATTGAGGCCAACGCCAAACCATTTGTTTATTGGTTTGTGAACAAGGATATACACACCGGGAAGTGAACCTGTTTGTACTATGTGTACACTTGCGTTCTGGACCTTTGTCCTGGACAACAACATGCTTACTAGTGGGTCACTAAGCTATTGAGGCGACCTTAACCCTCCAGAGGACAGGCCTTCACCAAACCAACTTAATATTCAAGCCTTAAGTTTTTAATTAATGGAAACAAACTTATCAAAATGCAGTAAAACAATATTGGACCAGCTCCAAACAACATTAAGTAGTTTGAAAATATATATACGCGATATAGGGCAAGTGTGGGCAGTCCATCCCCCTCACCCCTTAGGGAGGGGGAGGGGGGGGGGTCACTGACACCATGTAAGCCAGACAGACAACAACTGCTCAACACCTGCCGCCAGGTTTTATTGATCGATAAGGGGCTAACGAACGCGGCCAGCCCCCCCCCCCTCCCCCTGCACGTGGTAGCCACTATATGACTCAACGCTTCGCTATAAGCGGTGGGATAATTAAAATTAATTATATTTAAGAGTATTTGATACAAAGTAGAACAGTAATAACGAGGCATGGTCTGTACTGTATTTTCCGAAATTAGTTAAAATACAAGCAGACGTGAAACGAATATATTTAGAGAAATAAAGAACTTTAAAAAACTGCAAACTATTGGAAGACTAACTGAATAATAAATTATTTAGCGTCATGATCACTGGTAACGTGCACAGGGAATAACACATGGTTGTGTTGGGCCGTAGAACCTGTGATAAAGAGTAACATCACTAGTATCATCACTAGTATCATCACTAGTAAATTAATTATTCATAGTCTGTCACCTGTCCTTTGATAAGCTGGAGAGACTACCTGAGCCACACACTACGTCCGTCTGGCAGTGTTGTCAGAGCACACGTGTTACCACAGGTGTTGAGAGCAAGCTGTGGAAAGATGCACCTGCTTAACCTTTTGCAATGGTGCAGTGAATACTGATCGTGTGCAACCTCTATATCGATACTTGGCTATGAACACATACAACATCACAAAATATGTAGAAAACTAAGAACATCTAGGAATCCAAATTAATGCCAATCAAGGATAGGAAATCACGAACATCAAAAACCAGGCAATGAAGAAGTAACCAAATTCACGATCTCCTTTCTCGTGGTGGGGGTGCCGGTGGGGGGGGGGTGCCGGTGGGGGGGTGCCGGTGGGGGGGGGGGTGCCGGTGGGGGGGGGGTGCCGGTGGGGGGGGTGCCGGTGGGGGGGGTGCGGAGGGACTAGAGACCCCACACGACGGCCCTTTACAGGTGCCATCAAAGTGACCGCGCTACAACCTGTCAAACGTAGCCATCACACCAATATTGTTATAGCCCAGACCTTCTGGATTGGTAAATTTAATTTTGTCGTTATTAAAAAAGGACAAGAAATGACATATTGGTGCCATTCACCCTCAGAATGAAACAACGATGACTGACTAGTCGAGTGCCTGACATCCTTGAGGACACGTGTCCGGGGGCCTTAAAACCTTTCAAGAGTACGCTAGCTAGGAGTGTTGTTTTCCTGAGGTCTATAGTTCCGGTTGCCCTGTTGGCAATCCCGGGTCGCTACTGCAAATCTTAGCTGGTGGACCATTCAAGTTCCTACACACAACTGTAGGAACATTCAGTTTGGTGAAGAGCATTCAAGATCTATCCGCTCGAGGGATGGATCCGTACTGACTCTCCACGAGAGAGAGTAATGGGTGCAGGTGGAACCCCCACAGCCTACCTGTATTGATATCCCAGTGCTGGCAGTGGGGGTATAGTACTGGGCTTCCACTTCTGCGACCCACCACCAGCCACATTAAGGGGTCATGGAGTGGATATTGATACATTATATATAAATGTGATGTGGTCAGAGTCGAGGCACACGTTCTCCGGCGAACCAGCCTGAGCTACAATATAGATAAATTTACTCCACTTGTGAACAAAGCTGATTATGGGAAAAATAAGCAAGCAGAGCCTTTGTGCGCGTCTTAACAGCTGGGCCAGACCTCGCCCCCACAAGCCGTTTTTTTAGCACTAATCAATATACTCCACATGTTTCATTATACGGAAGTGAGGTTTTCATCAAGCATGTGTCACCACGTAAGATGACATGATGTAAGATGATGATGTGTGTCACCACCAACGCTCCCCACACCGCGCGCCTTTGCGTTCACACTGCGCTATTCCGTTTGATCGGTCGACCCGGTCCTTTCATGAGAGCGTTCAGCTTTGGATATCAACAACGCAGTTCATCTAAGCTTTCACATTTGCTTTCATCACAGTTATCCGACATACAACCCATCATGATACGTATTTCCAAGTTCACTTCACCCTCAAAAACCTTTTCCACTTCAGCTGAACAGGAATTTTGAGTTTAAAGATTTAATAGTTCCACACACTTTACACAATTATATATATATACTACATTTATATATGTATGCATGTATATATATGTATGTATGCGTGTACAAGGCCACCAAGTAACAACACTAGGTGACCGAGGACCAGCAAGTGCTTACAAACACTGCTTGGCGGGTAAATGAGGTATTAGTCGGGTGCGCGCGCACGGGGAGGAGGTGGGGGCTGCCAGGGCTCGCCGGCCCCCGTAACACCACCCCGGGACGAAAGTGGCAAACAATATGGCTGTGTCTCTCTCGTGTATAAAGAATTATTTTGCATCGCTATATTAAATTAACAAAATGCCTGTGTCAAAGCTGATCAAACGTATCTAGCATTCACAGTCTTGAACCCAAGACAAAGACGACCACCCTCCTCCCCCCCCCTCGTCCTAAAAAGAACACGTGCGAATCCGTGCACGCGAATCCGTGCACGCACCAACTTAAGCGCGCACATGTACACACGTCCTGTAATGTACACATGCCGCTCATGCTCCTAAAATTAACGTCCATATAGTAACTATATGGTAGAAAGTGCCGGGATGGACCACCAAAAAGTTGACTTTCGTATTATTGAATTTAGACAAACCGTTCGCTATTTTTCTTATTAGCAACAAAGACCTAACCTACACGAGCTCTGAGCAATACTGGGCCTAATGCACGCTTTCTTTGGCCTAGTATAGCACTAGGTGCTATACTAGGCCTAGCAATATTTCAGTTAGGTTTGCAGCTATATTTTTACAGGATTAAACAAAATTACAACAAGCGGTTTACCGGAGCTGCAATGCTACACAGTGGTACTCTCGACCCGCTAGGTACCAGTACTACTATCATTTGTACACCATCGGTTGATATAATGACTATGCCAAGATACAGAATTTAGCGAGTATAACATAATTCAAAACTTATGAGTATGGAGTATAATAAGCCTACAGAGAACATTTAGAGTATAATAAGCCAAAGGAGTGCAAGTATGGGACGAAAAAAAATCCTCAATAGTTCATTTAGCGCGGGCGATCACATCCGGTCATATCCCTCGAATACTTTTTTTCTTATTAACACATTAGTTACATCTGCATTTGTGCAGCTAGCCTAGACTATATGAAGGAGAGTACTGCGTGTCAAAAATCTAGCTACGTGGTGCTAAAAAGTCCATCACACAGGATGGTTAGTCATACAGAGGCCCTCTGAAATGCTTTTTGCGCTACCGCTCACAGGATGAGTATGAGGTCCACAATAAACTAGCCGCCTCTGGCGGCAACAATTCAATTCAGAGGCATGTGATAAGTAGCCTGCACTGGCAGACACTGAGGTGCACTATGAGGATATCATGAACCCTTGAATACAATTACGAACATCTTGCAAAACTCTACGGACTCGAATATTTAACATTCAACAAAAATAAGTAGAAATAACTTACCATGTCGAGGTCCTTTTTTTTACTGATAATTTTTTATTTTTTTTGTTTTTACTGATAATGAATTAAATGTCATACCGGGAGATATGACATCAGTAAAAGTACTAAAGGCTGATCATGACCCACGCTGGAGCACAATACTTATACGTGGTATCAACACAGCAGTTGAGAGTCCCAGCCATCGTCCTCCGCGCGAGCAGAGGGGGGGGGGGGGGGTTCTAAACAATTCATACCAACCTTCAACCAGTGCTGTCGATAGAATGAAGAATGAGTTACCCGAGCCAGGGTTAGTACTGCTCGGCCTTACCATATATACCGAAGTTACTTTGCTGGACAGCGGCGCTCAAGCGCCCGGGAGTGGCGCTCCAGGGCCGGAGTGGCGCTCCAGGGCCCGGGAGTGGCGCTCCAGGGCCCGGGAGTGCGCTCAGGGCCCGGGAGTGGCGCCAGGGCCCGGGAGTGGCGCTCCAGGGCCCGGGAGTGGCGCTCAGGGCCGGGAGTGGCGGGATACTATTTGGTGTCCTATTGTAAGAGAAACGAAGCCTTTTTGGCGTGTATAGGCCCCTCTAAATACTGATTTTGCTTAGGACGCAGCCTACAACAGTTCCTTACTCTAAACTATATTTACTGCTATGGTGTTAGGGGCTGTCAGGTGCCCCTGACAGCTGGCAGGGGCACCTGACAGCTGAGTGGACAGCGCTTCGGATTCGTAGTCTAGAGGTTCCGGGTTCGATCCCCGGTGGAGGCGGAGACAAATGGGCAAAAAGTTTCTTTCACCCTGATTCTCCTGTTACCTAGCAGTAAATAGGTACCTGGGAGTTTTATTCAGCTGCTACGGGCTGCTTCCTGGGGATGTAAAAAAGAGGCCTGGTCTAGGACCGGGCCGCGGGGACTATAAGCCCCGAAATCATCTCAAGATAACCTCAAGATGGTGAACAGCGGCATCAGGTGAAAGGAAACTTGCCCAAACGACACCGTCTTGCACGAGAATCTAACCCGGGACCATACGGTTGAGAACAGACTGTGCATATAGTAATGACTTCTCGTACATTACATTTAAAGTGTCAAGATTTGTGTAATTCCCAATTTAAGTTTTTAAAATTAGACTTAAAACATTTTGTAATTTTGTACAAAACACAAGGAAATTATGAGGAAACACCACAAGAAATGACGAAGATAGAGCACGAAGCCAGTATCTGGTGTACATACCAGCACGAGCAGTACTGTATCACTGTGTGGACTTACCGGACTGTCGGGTGGTCGATGACTGAGGACTGCGTCGCTGGTGTCGTCGTCGTCGGCTGGCGGCGGCGGTCTTCGCTGCGGGGAGGTTGTCGTGGTTGTCTGACGGGGGGTTTACGTGCGGGCAGGGCGGGGCGTTGACGCGGCTGGCTTGGGGGCGCTCCGTCAGTCTCGTCTTGTCTGAAGCTCTGGGGCTTACGAGGGCCTTGTGTGGCCGCCACTCTCACAGGAGACCCGTTCACTGAGGGCGGTGCGGGCGAGGCTCCCCTCGAGGGAGTCTGACGGAAGCCAAAGCGATTAGCGTTTGAGGGTGAAGGGGAGGGGGCGGGCGAGGGGTCCCTGCTGTAGCCGCCGCTGCTGCCCGTGCTGCTGCCCCGCCCGTTATAGTTTTTGGTTGGCATCTAGCAGGGAGGAGGTGGACTTGTGGTGGGCGGGCGGCCGCGTCTGTGGCGGCCGGAGACCTCGACCTGGAGAGCGTGGCTCACTGTTCAAGTTGCCGTTCTGCTGGAGGGCGGCGTGGCTTCTTGACCGCTTCATCACATCCGGGTCATAGTTGACCTTGCCTCGGTCAACACTCACGCCGCGGGTGCGAACGATGCCCTTGACGGGTGGTTTTACCGGCGGGCGACCAACGCCCGTGCTGCCGCCCCTCACGGGCTCCAGAGGGTAGCTCTTGTCTCTCCCGACGGGGCTGTGACCATACCCATTGCTCCTCCGCTCCTGGAAGAGCTTCCTGACGCGTCCCTGGCCGCCGGAGGAGTTGAGGGAGGAGAGCGAGGAGAGTGACGAGGACAGCGTGGAGGCCGAGGACTTGGTGACCCTCTGGATGGTGCCCTCCCGCTCAGCCTCGTGCCGCGCAGCCATCTGCAGCAGCCGGGACTCCTTCTCCACCATCAGCTGCTCCCGCAGACGAGCCTGCAAATAATACTTGTTAATCTACACTGCCTCACAACCACCCATTATAATACATTATATTTATAACATACACAAAGGTTTGGTGATTTAGTGGGTACAGTATTTGTGTATGTTGTGAAGCCACTAAATACACGCGGCGTTTCACACACTTTATGGTAACAGATCACTAATAAAGTTCACCAAGTGGATTGCCAGATAATACACTAATTATCTACAAGATACATCTATAGAAGATTGAAGTGTCACGAAGATATATTGAGGCATTCTGTTGCAGAAAATGGCTGCACAATAGGTAAAGACAAATATACTGTCCTAGCTAGGAGCATGTCAACACCCTGTCCTCACACTTGATGCACCGTCTGTGTCAAGTGCTGCACCAATAACCACCATGGCAAGTCATCCAAAAATAACACGACTGGTTGACTTGGTTGAACATAAAATGGACGGCTGCACCTCCAAAAAATTTACATTTTGTACTATTGGTTTTTAAGAAGTCACGAGAAAATTGACAAAAGCCCTAATATTTCCTAGTCCATGTACAGTATAGCACAAATGCACTAAATCGAGCCCAAAATGTATATTAGTCTTAATATATCAAATTTATGCCTAGAAAAGGTTAGGATGCATAGTTAGTGTGTCATCTTGAGCCTGCAATTTGGTGTATTGCAATAGTAAACAACGAACTTTTGAAGTAAAATTAAATTTTGAACGTTGAACTGATTTTTACAAGCATTACTTTTGAATGATAGGTCACAGTACTTAACGTGTTGGTCTTCTCTCCAACACGTTCTAAAAGCGTGTCACATTTTGACGTATACTCTAGAACCAAAAAATTGGCGTACTAGAAAATAGTAACAGCTTGCGAAATTGACATACTGTCTCGTTTTCTGTTTTGGGTCTTCTGGTAAGTCAGGGTAAGGGCAGTACATCAGTTTCTTGATGTTGGGAAATCTTAGGAGGGCGGGCTGCTCTCCCTACC
>WNGS01004511.1:24481168-24499237 GCA_020271785.1 Procambarus virginalis | reverse complement strand
ATCCCCGGTGGAGGTGGAGCAAATGGGCAAAAAGTTTCTTCACCCTGATTCTCCTGTTATACCTAGCATAGTAAATAGGTACCTGGAGTTTATTCCGCTGCTACGGGCTGCTTCCTGGGGATGTATAAAAAAAGAGGGCCGGGTCTATGACCGGGCCGCGGGGACTATAAGCCCCGAAATCATCTCAAGATAACCTCAAGATGGTGAACAGCGGGATCAGGTGAAAGGAAACTTGCCCAAACGACACCGTCTTGCACGAGAATCTAACCCGTGACCATACGGTTTGAGAACAGACTGTGCATATAGTAATGACTTCTCGTACAATTACATTTAAAGTGTCAAGATTTATGTATTCCCAATTTAAGTTTTTAAAATTAGACTTAAAACATTTTGTAATTTTGGACAAACACAAGGGAAATTATGAGGAAGGGGAAACACCACAAGGGAAGGAAATGACGAAGATAGAGCACGAAGCCAGTATGACTGGTGTACATACCAGCACGAGCAGTACTGTATCACTGTGTGGACTTACCGGACTGTCGGGTGGTCGATGACTGAGGACTGCGTCGCTGGTGTCGTCGTCGTCGGCTGGGGGCCGGGCCCGGGTCTGTCTTCGCATGCGGGGGAGGTTGTCGTGGTTGTCTGACGGGGGGTTTACGTGCGGGCAGGGCGGGGCGTTGACGCGGCTGGCTTGGGGGCGCTCCGTCAGTCCTCGTCTTTCGTCTGAACGCTTCTGGGGCTTACGAGGGCCTTGTGTGGCCGCCACTCTCACAGGAGACCCGTTCACTGAGGGCGGTGCGGGCGAGGCTCCCCTCGAGGGAAGTCTGAACGGAAAGCCCAAAGCGATTCGCGTTTGAGGGTGAGGGGGAAGGGGGCGTGGCGAAGGGGTCCCTGCTGTAGCCGCCGCTGCTGCCCGTGCTGCTGCCCCGCCCGTTATAGTTTTGGTTGGCATCTAGCAGGGAGGAGGTGGACTTGTGGTGGGCGGGCGGCCAGCCGTCTGTGGCGGCCGGAGACCTCGACCTGGAGAGCGTGGCTCACGGTTCAAGTTGCCGTTCTGCTGGAGGGCGGCCGTGGCTTCTTGACCGCTTCATCACATCCGGGTCATTAGTTGACCTTGCCTCGGTCAACACTCACGCCGCGGGTGCGACGATGCCCTTGACGGGTGGTTTTACCGGCGGGCGACCAACGCCCGTGCTGCCGCCCCTCACGGGCTCCAGAGGGTAGCTCTTGTCTCTCCGACGGGGCTGTGACCATACCATTGCTCCTCCGCTCCTGGAAGAGCTTCCTGACGCGTCCCTGGCCGCCGGAGGAGTTGAGGGAGGAGAGCGAGGAGAGTGACGAGGACAGCGTGGAGGCCGAGGACTGGTGACCCTCTGGATGGTGCCCTCCCGCTCAGCCTCGTGCCGCGCAGCCATCTGCAGCAGCCGGGACTCCTTCTCCACCATCAGCTGCTCCCCAGGAACGAGGCCTGCATAATAATACTTGTTAATCCTACACTGCCTCACAACCACCCATTATAATACATTATATTTATAACATACCACAAAGGTTTGGTGATTTAGTGGGTACAGTATTTGTGTATGTTGTGAAGCCACTAAATACACGCGGCGTTTCACACACTTTTATGGTAAACAGATCACTAATAAAGTTCACCAAGGGGATTGCCAGATAATACACTGAATTATCTACAAGATACATCTATAGAAGATTGAAGTGTGTCACGAAGATATATTGAGGCATTCTGTTGCAGAAAATGGCTGCACAATAGGTAAAGACAAATATACTGTCCTAGTCTAGGAGCATGTCAACACCCTGTCCTCACACTTGATGCACCGTCTGTGTCCAAGCTGCTGCACCAATAACCACCATGGCAAGGCATCCAAAAATAACACGACTGGTTGACTTGGTTGAACATAAAATGGACGGCTGCACCTCCAAAAATTTACCTTTGTACTATTGGTTTTTAAGAAGTCACGAGAAATCTGACAAAAGCCCTCATATTTCCTAGTCCATGTACAGTATAGCACAAATGCACTAAATCGAGCCCCAAATGTATATTAGTCTCACTTATTCAAATATGCCTAGAAAGGTATAGGATGCCATAGTTAGTGTGTCCATCTGAGGCCTGCAATTTGGTGTATTGCAATAGTAAACAACGAACTTTTGAAGTAAAATTAAATTTTGAACGTTGAACTGATTTTTACAAGCATTATTTTTGAATGATAGGTCACAGTACTTAACGTGTTGGTCCTTCTCTCCAACACGTTCTAAAAGCGTGTCCACATTTTGACGTATACTCTAGAACCAAAAAATTGGCCGTACTAGAAAATAGTAACAGCTTACGAAACTTGACATACTGTCTCGTTTTCTGTTTTTGGGTCCTTTGGGATTCAGGGTAAGGGCAGTACATCAGTTTCTTGATGTTGGGAAACTCTTAGGAGGGGGCTGCTCTCCCTACCCCCCTCCCCCTCTTCAACCTTTCACGGGATAACTTTCCATATAGCTCTCCTTTTGTTTAACCTAACGCTAATTTTTTTATTACTGGACGTTGAGGTCAGGACTCAACTTTGTCATAAGATCAATCGGTAGAAGGACAAGCATTGAAGAAAAGCTGGCCCCAAAAAGTAACCGCGACATATTTAAGTGAATCGTCTTCCCTGTGTTCCATAGGCCCTTATCACTAATGAATATCTAGGTTGTATTTGATGGAACGGCGGTCCTCATTTCCTCAAGAACCCACAACTGCTAAATTGAAAATTACCTGTACTAGTAAACAAACCATTTTTCACTATCAATATCCATCTCAAACAACATCAAATAATTATGGACAAGGAAGGACTCAACAACCGATATCAAATTAATAATTTTCAAAAGCGTATAGATTTATTGTAGAAAAAAATATAGTTTATCAGCTTCAAACCAGAAATATTCAAAATGTCAAACAGCGCGCGTGCTGTCGCAAATAGTAAAGCAAGACCGATTTTACACTTAAAGCCTTCCACTTAGTTAATAGTGCAAGCAAAGTGAACGCGAACCATGGACTTGCGAGCACAATCCCAGAAACAACAACTGGTTGCAAAATTTAGAAGGAATATTATGTCCAACTGGCGTCGGACTTGGCCAGATCCCCTGTAATTAGCAGCACCTCGCCCCGTGTTGTGGCGTGATCCACCTATTACTCACTCTCTAAAATCCTCCCTTTTATGAGTATTAATTTGTGCGATTTCTGTTATTATGTTTGACTTGTGCTGTCACATTTCATTTTACAAAATGATTATCCTTGAGAAAAGAACCATGAAAGGTAAAGGGGAATACAATTACATCAATTGCCCACCCTCCCTACCCTAAGTCTAGTTACAACAATCTCTTAAAAACTCCTAAATTTAGCAAACAGCTGAGTCCCTCAATCTAAAAATAAGCTTGATACGAGTGCCTTTTGATCTGACACGAGAACACTTCCTCGAGGACAGTGTTAAGCTCTCGGGGTGAGGACTCCAGGTCGTCGCCACAAACAACACTTCCCAGAAGGACTCTGAGACTGATTTTCCCCATTTTCTTTCTTATCTGGAGATATTCTTTCTGCACAAACCGCTTATAAATAAGGACAGTTTCCCCGGACAGGGTATAAAAAACTAAGCGGGTTACTTCGATTTTAATGACGCTGGGCGGAGGTGTATGGGAGCACGCCGGAAACACCACACCTACCACTCGCTTTTCCACAAACATTAAGATCCGACTAGCCTCTTAATTCTGAAACACTTACCAGTAAAGCGTCCTAAATATAATTTTTTTTTTCAGCAGATCAATTTACGCGAACTATTCATTACGATATTGCAACCTTAGAGTGCGGTCAAATAAGCAACCAATCAGCGCTAAAGTTGAACCCACTTTCCCACAAGGGATTGTTTTGTGTGTGGCGGCAGCGAGTCCCTGACCGGGGAGCCCAAAGCCATACTTGGCCAATCTTGACCGGCATTTTTTTAAATACCATTTAATACCGAAATTTCAAGAGTTTATGATCCTGATATAAATAAATGCATTACTTGAGACGATACATAATCTGTGTTACAAACTTCTAGCGATATGTATAACACCGGTGCCCCAAGCCCGGACACCGGGGCCACCCCAAGACCCTGAACACGGGTGCCCCCAGACCCTGTGAAACACCGGGTGCCACCCCCAGACCCTTGAACACCGGGGGGCCCCCCAGACCTGAACACAGTGGGCCCCCCCCCCCAGTAACATGAAACCGGGGGCCCCCCCAGACCCTGAACACCGGAGGCCCCCCAGACCCTGACAACAACTGGCCCCCCAAGACCCTGAAACCCACCGGGGCCCCAGACCTGAACACGGGGGCCCCCAGACCCTGAACACGGTGGCACCAGACCCTGAACACCGGGGGCCCCCAGACCCTGAACACCGGGGGGCCCCCCCAGACCCTGAACCCCGGGGGGGCCCCCCCAGACCTGAAACACCGGGCCCCCCCCAGGCACACTGAACACTGCGGGGTCCCCCCCCCAGACCCTGAACACCGGAGGCCCCCCAGACCTGAACACCGGGGCCCCCCCAGACCATGAACACCGGGGGCCCCCAAGACCCTGACACCGGGGGCCCCCAGAGCCTGAACAACGGGGGCCCTCCAGACCCTTGAAACACCGGGCCACCCCCATTACCCTGAACACGGGCCCCCCCCCAGACCCGAAACACGGGCTCCCGACCCTGAACACCCGCGCCACCACAGGACCCATGAACAACGGGACCCCCCCGACCCTGAAACCACCGTGCCCCCCAGACCCTGAAAAACGGGCCCCCCCCGACCACTGAACACCGGGGGGCCCCCCCAGACCTGACACCGGGGCCACCACACAGACCCCGAACACGGGGGACCCCCCAGACCCCTGAACAACAGGGGGGCCCCCCCAGCCATGTGAACACCGGGGGGCCCCCCCAGACCCTGAAAAAACACAGGGGGGGCCCCCAGGACCCTGAACACCAGGGGGGGACCCCCATAGACCCTGAAACACACAGGGGGGCCCCCCCAGACCTGAACACTCCGGGGGGCCCCCCAGAAACTGAACACCGGGGGGCACCACCCCACAAGACCCTGAAACACCGGGGGGCCCCCCCAGACACCTGAAACACCTGGGCCCCAACGCCATGAAAACGGGCCCCAAGACCCTGATCACCGGGTCCCCCAGGACCCTGAACAACGGGGGGGGGGCCCCACCAGACCATGAAAAACCGGGGCCCCCCAGACCAGGAACAACGGGGCCCCCCCCAGACCCTGACAGACCGGGGCCCCCAGACCCTGAACACCGGTGGGGCCCAGACCCTGAAAGACCGGGGGCCCCCAGACCCTGAACACCCCTTGGGGGGCCCCCACGCCCTGAACACCGGGGGCCCCCAGCCCTGAACCCGGGGGGCCCCCAGACCCTGAACAGAGTTGTTTGGTGTTAGACCCACCAACGAGGCGAAGGTTGTGGCGGGCCACACCAGCCTACGGAGGTATGCCATCTGTTTACAACAGCCCTTTTGTGTACATCTCTTCATTCTGTTTTTGGTCTCACCCTCCACCCCCTTACCCGTTGTCGTGATCGTCGTTGCGCGAGACGACCCTTAGTTCACCTAGTGTTAAGGTAAGTTGTCCTGTCGCCTTGTAGCAGCTATAGCGTTTTCCCCTCCCTGTGCATGGCGTTCTTACTTTTCACCCTTCCTTCGTTCTACTCAGCTTCCCCATTTTCACCTTTTTGCTACCTATACAATCAGTTGTCTTGGCCGTGGTGGTACTAACCTTTCGTCAAACATTACCACTTTCTTATCTTAGCTAGGATCAGTTTCTTCGTTCTTCTCAGGTATTTCCAACTCGTTGTAGGGGTGTCACCTTTCCCACCACATGTTGTTGTTTTTAAGGTTTTTGTGTTTCCTTGATCGGTCCCTCTCTCGCCGGACGACGGTTGTCCGCGTTATGGTGGGGTACATGTATCGGTCGGCTTACTCACGTTTTATTTGACCACACAGGTTGTCTGATAGTGTTCTTGAACTACTAGGTAGTCATTTCCTGGCATGGGAATGCCTTGCCTACTGACTGCGTTTCAGTGTGTATGACTCACTTGTTAATCTCGTTTTTTCTGTACACTTTCCGTAGTCCTTAGTTTCCTTTGTTGCTTCTTCACCACTTCGAGAGAATCGGGCTCGCCCCCCCGTTCAGGGTGGGTCTGCACCCCTTCGGGATTTCTATGGCTTATCTCTCTTATTTCTGTTTTTTTTAATTCCTTTACTTCCTTTTCCTCCTGGGCCGGCAACGTGCATTGTGTAATCGCGGCTATGGTTGCAGACTGTTCTGAGCACCACACACACGCGTGATTTGTCAATGGTTTTCTTGCGCGAGGTGTTTTTTGCTCGCCTCCAGACTGGCGTTGTTGTACACCGGGATGCCTCTGGAGGGGGCAAACGGGTTCAAGGGTCTGGGGGGCCAAAGGTTTTTTCTCATCTTTTCTCTTCTTTTTGCGACTCCCGCACTGGTCTCCTTCTGGGGACCCAGTCCATGGGTCCTAGTTTTAAGGGCGTTTAGGTGCGATAGTTCCTTTTTAGCCATGGTTATAGCACTTTCTATTCTGGTCTCCCTACGGGGTGGAGTATGTCTCCCCCTTTCACCCAAGTAGCTATTCGACCCACCTCAATACATAAAAAACGGGTATAGGGACCCAACTCGCACGAGAACCCAAAACAGCAACAAAAGTTACATACTCACACGTTGTTTGTTTGTCAGCTCATTAGTTACAGCGTCAATTTTATATCACGGAATCGCATACTAACACTTTCCGCGTACGCAGAACATATGTATTAAATGTATAATTGATGGTCCTTGGTTTCCCAGCACGCGCTGTGGGAATGGCCGCACGTTTTAGCGTGTATTTCCCGTCGCGATGACGCTGTTCCATACGACAGCCCGGCTTCTGCACGTTTCTAGTTACTCTACCAGGTCCGCCGATTCCTGTCTCCGTTGCGGCCTTCCTTCCCTGTTTGATTCAATTGTTTTCCTGCAGTAGCTTTGTTCTGCTCCACGCCACGGTGTTCAGTGGTATGGGGGTGGGGCCGCCCCGGGCTCTGCTACCCGCCCCAGCGTCGATCCTAGGCTGATGCCGGGATCTAACCTCTTAGCGCACTGTCCGCTTCACCGTCGAACGATTCCACCCGTTTATCCTGTGTTCCTGTTTTTCCACCGTCTCTACTTGTTGCCCTCGTTCTCTGGGTTGTTCGTGTCGCGCCATCTACATATCCTACATCCGCGACATATGCCTCTCAACCTCAAAGTTATCTGGGGAAGACCCAACCCAAACATGGTCCCGACCGCAATCCGAAGACCCCACACCGTAACCCGATTGACACTACAAACTGACGCCCGCCACCACTCCAACACCTAGTCTTGTGATTTTTTTGTGCTATAAACAGGCGGAGTTTTCGTGTTCGCTTGTCATTTCGGTCTAAAACATGAGTTCCTAGAACATCGAGTCAACCGGGTCCTTAGCCCCAGCCCTAGGCTATAAGTGTAATAGAAAAGGGGAGACGATTGTAGAAGAATAAGTTGAGCGTTTTCTCGCCACTCCACCTCCGTTCAGTACGGAATTAATTGAAGTGCCCAACCAGATGTCACGATATGTGGAGTGAAGCTAGAGAGCGGGGGTTAACTATCTAACCACCAAATAACTTTCCTGTGATACCTGGCGTAACACGGAATGACACACAGTCCAAACATAGCAGGTCTTGCATCATATCCAGTTCTCTCATTATAACGACTTCACACGCGCGTGCCACCTGCGTACGTTTGGGGATTCACAAGTTAGGCTTCAACTTGTAGTCAGACGATGCTCCTGACGACTAAATGAATTTTTTACTCCCTGTCCGGTCTCTGTGTGGTGGTACCTGAGTTGGTTCCTCGCTACTATAACAGTGTCTTCAAATGTCAGTGTAGCCAGCAGAAATATCGTCTTCAGATTCAGTTCGGCTTCAGCACGAGGTGTACACGTGAAGAGAGGGCGCCTCAAACCCGACGGGCCAGGTGTTGAAGGGTTAGCAGCAGGAAGGATTTCAGTCTTCATTGAGGTCGAGCATGACAAAGGTGGAGCTGCTGTCGTGTGCAAGCACTCTTCCTTGTCCCATTTCAGTAAGGACCAAATAGCCTCCTCGTGAAACTGGAGCCGTGTTAGTAGTTTCTGCTTCATGGGTGTTTTAGCCCTGTACAATGGCCATGCATTTTGCCAAGCCATTTGCAGGAAATAAAATTATCTTTTTGGTCCACTTGCGAGTTTTCCTGGTAAATTGGTAATACTTCACCATTTGATCTAAGTGGTCAACACCCTTCATGGACTTATTGTAGTCAATAATTTCCTTTTGTTTGTTCACCACAACCTGTTGTAGTCCTGTTGTTCCATCTTGCCTACGAACTCGTTTCAGTCGTTGAACTCTCTCTGTGTCTGCATTGTGGAGGTCGGTAATCATAGAGACAACTCGCATGTCTTTCCACAGCAGAATGAAGGAGTTGTCCTTGCAGCGGTAGACTGTGGTATCCAAAGCAAGCTTAGTCTTGGCCATAAGTTGCAGGTTCTTTGGGGCGCCACGTTAATAGTCCTAATTGTTCCACATGTGTAGATCCCAGTTCTCGCAACTTCTCTGTATGGGTAACTGAGTTGTAATAGTTATCCATATAGAGGTTTGCACACTAATGCCGCATCAACCCAGTAACTGTTTTCATTATCGTTTTACCAATGCCAGCATACACGTCAAAACCATAAATGTAGCCATTTTTGATTCAGCCAGCATATATAATTTCACGCCACATTTGTCCGGTTTGTTTGGATTGTACACCTTGAACGACAGACGGCCACGCCATGCCATTGTACCTTCATCCAAACACAACTCTTTCATGGGTTGTACACTGCTTGAAAACGGTGTTTTAGGTAATCCACCACTGGTCTCACTTTGATCTATTTGTCTTTATTGTTCACGGGCACCGCATTGTTATTGAACGTATGGAAAAACTGGGCTATGTGCTAAAAGCGTTTGCTCGACATAAACATGTTGAAGAACCTAGCATGGCATGGTTTATTTGTTTGCCAGTACATCCTCATAGTTGGGAGCCTGTTTATTCCCATCAATATAGACAGTCCTAAATATCTGTCCATTTCTTTCACTCTCACTGGTTTCCAAATATCATCGACGTTTTCATTCGCCAGCCGGAATATCTGTAAGGCATACAGATTTGTTTCAAGGGTAAAAAACTCAATCAATGCACGTGTAAAAAACAGTTGAATATATCCAAGCGCACTCATTGGTTTGGTAATCCTTAGCCCCGGGGTTCCAATAAAATCATCAAACACTGGGGGGAATGTTGTCCTCAAGCCACCCAACACTAGCCCCAGGCTGGCGAGTACGTACCGGACGTGTACGCTTTGTTGGAGGCTGGGCTGCCTCATCTTCCTCACTCTCATCCTCACTTGATAAATCAAAGCTCGAATCACTGCCACTTTCAACAATGGTTTTTTTTTTCATACAACGAGTAACAGGTCGTTTCCTTAGCTGTGGTTTGGGCCTACAAACACCACGTGAGCGCCTTGTGGTGAGAGGCGGCAGTGCGGGTGCCCCCTCCTCCTCTGTTAGGCCCTCTGTATCCTTCTCAGTCGTTGGTGCCCCATGGGCTCCAGGTCCCCGCATGTCACAATCATCGACCAAATCTTCAGCTTCAGGCTCAATACCCTCAAAATCATCTTCTTCACACTCAACTTCAGAAAAGGCATCCAAGAGGCAAGGAATCTTGGTGGTAGTTAGCTTGACTCCAGTGTACCTCCTGTAGATATCACTTATTTTGTCTTTGCCAGATGAACTAGATGCTCCTTTTGGCGTAACACCGCTTGGTTCTGGTGCAGGATCCATTGTAAATGAATTTATATGGTCAAATACACAAACAAACGGGTAAAACTGCTTGAAACCGAGCGAGTTTTGTGCACGAGGGGAGCGCGATGCGGCCAGTCCACGTGACAACAAAACAATGGGCTGGTCATGTGACCTGGTAGGCCGACGTGCCATGCGGGCTACATGAGAGAACGGGAATTTCATGGCGCGCAGTTTGAAACAAACCCCAAGCAAATCGGATTTAGGGTTGTTTTATACAATTATTTTTAAATGTGTTGTAAATTTACGACTGGGTTGCGGAACCGATAGAAAAAAACGTGTCGTATATTTACGACCCAGCTGCGCGAAAGTGTTTTAAAAACAACACAGAAATCATCAATAGATACAGCGATAGCAGGCGGCTTGACATCTGCGAGGCACTACACATCAAGAAGTCAACACCAGCAATCAACAGCCAATTAATACAAAATATATTCTACCCACTTTTTGACTCCGTACCAATATAGAAGCATCAAGAGGAAATATGGGCCAATAGGCCCTTTGCAGTTACTTCCATTCTTCCCTTTCATCTATACCCATTGAACCATGTTCTGTCTTGTGTTGAAAGTTTGTTCACCTCATCCAAAACTGTTGTAACATATCACCTCACCCAAATGTGAGTATATAACACAAAAGCTATTTAAATATTAGCATAGTACAACTCTGTTTAGTGTTTGCAGGTTATAGTTGTGTGTGTGTAAACTAAAGTCTTTGAAAATGTAATAAGTTATTACGAAACGCGTTCAAGTGTAGCGTCAGACTAGAAATTAAAATGAATTTTGGAGAATTGATTTTTCAATTACCACCAACAGTAAAAAGAAACAAAAAATATTGAGAAAATTTGTGTTAGAATTATTAATTACTTTTTCGGTCATATTTACCAACATATGTTTACAAGAGAGAGGCCTATGGGACAGACGTGTGGCGGAGGAGCTGCTGCCTTCTCAGCCATTACCCTGAGACATCTTGGCCTCACTGTACCAGGACTCAACCATATTCACCGTGAATACACCAAGCAGACGTGGGAGTGGCCGGAAGTGCCTACGGTGTACCATCTATCTGAAAACTTATCAAAACAGGTGGGTTGGCAGTGTGGAGTCATGGAGGCTGGAGTGAGGGGCCAGGATGGACCCTGCAGGCCTCCCATAGTGAGGGGAGGTGGGGAGTGAGTGAGGGGTGTTGTGTGGTCAGGAGAGAGAGGTGCGGGTTACGTGTGTGCCAAATAGTGTTTTGTGTTTTTCTTTTTCTTTTTGAAAGGTTTGTTGAACAAGTTACGTTGTCAGCGATAATTGGCGCAACATATCTATCATATTGTGAGTACATCACACGTGCAGTGAGTCAGATTACAAGTGTATGATTCATTCATCATTGTGCAGTGATATACGGAGAAATTATACCAGTGTTAGTGTCGCCCTGACCCCGCCCCCACCCAGCGCCCAGGCCGGGAAGTACCTGCTCTCCCCCTCCTTCCCCACCCCGCCACGTCGCCTCCCCACCCACGAGGCCACCTTGCCACCCGCCCATAGAAGCCGGGAGGCTCCCATGTGTGTCTACGCCACCCACCCACCCACCCAATGTATACCCACATATTGTGTAGTGGGTGTATACCCACACTTTGTATAGAGGTGGTATATGTATTACCACTCATCTTAGTAGCAAGTGCCACGGCCAGCTGATCATCCCCCCAGCCTCCAACCACAGCCCACCCTCCAGTCTCCACCCGCCGTCCACCCTCCCGCCCAGCACCCGCCCAGCGCCCGCCCAGCGTCCGCCAATGTCGCAGCTCTCAATAGACAGCCAGGCTTCTCCAAGCCAAGATGAGCCATCAAGCAGGGGTAGACAAGGCAGATGTCAGACGAGTGACAAGGTATGCTATATCCGGTCGAGGGATGGTAATGTGCGCAATCATTACCACAACGGAGCCAGGTGTTTGGGTTCTGGGCGCCCTCCCAGGGAGAACACCAATCAACAGCCCACACCGCCCGTCAGGCATAACACCTCCCAGACCTTCATTCCCACAGAAAATTTATTAGAGGATATCAAAGCAACATCAGCCAGAAACCTTGCAACACATCCCTAAAGCAGCCCGCCCCCACCTTACCTTACCTTGAGGTGCTTCCGGGGCTTATCGTCCCCGCGGCCCGGTCATCGACCAGGCCTCCTGGTTGCTGGACTGATCAACCAGGCTGTTGGACGCGGCTGCTCGCAGCCTGACGTATGAGTCACAGCCTGGTTGATCAGGTATCCTTTGGAGGTGCTTATCCAGTTCTCTCTTGAACACTGTGAGGGGTTTGCCAGTTATGTCCCTTATGTGTAGTGGAAGCGTGTTGAACAGTCTCGGGCCTCTGATGTTGATAGAGTTCTCTCTCAGAGTACCAGTTGCACCTCTGCTTTTCAACGGGGGTATTCTGCACATCCTGCCATGTCTTCTGGTCTCATGTGATGTTATTTCTGTGTGCAGGTTTGGGACCAGCCCCTCTAATATTTTCCACGTGTAAATTATTATGTATCTCTCCCGCCTGCGCTCAAGGGAATACAGATTTAGGCTCTTTAGTCGGTCCCAATAGTTTAGATGTTTTACCGAGTGGATTCTAGCAGTAAAGGATCTCTGCACGCTCTCCAGGTCAGCAATTTCACCCGCAGTGAAAGGGGCTGTCATTGTGCAGCAGTACTCCACTCTAGAGAGCACAAGCGTTTTGAAAAGTGTCATCATCGGTATAGCATCTCTAGTGTGAAAAGTTCTTGTTATCCAACCTGTCATTTTTCTTGCAGTTGTGACGGCTACTTTATTGTGTTCTTTAAAGGTAAGGTCTTCCGACATGAGTACACCCAGATCCTTTACATTGCCTTTTCGTTCTATGTTATGATTTGCCTGAGTTTTGTACGTGGTTTCAGTTTTTATATTTTCATTCTTTCCATAGCGCATGAGCTGGAACTTGTCTTCGTTAAACACCATATTATTTTCTGTAGCCCATAGAAAGACCTGATCTACATCTGACTGGAGGTTCGCCGTGTCCTCTATGTTGCCTACTCTCATGAAGATCCTAGTGTCATCTGCAAAGGATGATACAGTGCTATAGGTTGTGTTCTTGTCTATGTCCGATATAAGGATGAGAAAAAGTACTGGAGCAAGCACAGTACCCTGGGGGACTGAGCTCTTAACGGTTGACGGGTTGGATTTTATTTTGTTGACTATTACACATTGGGTTCTGTTGGTCAGGAAATTGTAGATCCATCTGCCTACTTTTCCGGTAATTCCTTTTGAGCGCATTTTATGGGCAATAACACCATGGTCACATTTATCAAAAGCTTTTGCAAAATCTGTGTAAATTACATCAGCGTTTTGTTTGTCTTCCATAGCATCTAATGCCATATCATAGTGGTCCAGCAACTGCGACAGGCAAGAGCGCCCTGTTCTGAAACCATGTTGTCCGGGGTTATGGAGATGCTGTGATTCCATGTATTTTGTGATCTTACTTCTTAGCACTCTCTCAAAAATTTTTATGATGTGCGATGTTAGTGCTATCGGTCTGTAATTTTTTGCCTCTGCCTTATTTCCTCCTTTATGAAGTGGTGCTATCTCTGCTGTTTTTAGTATATCAGGAATAACGCCAGTATCTAGGCTTTGTCTCCACAGAATGTGAAGGGCCTGCGATAGTGGTTTTTTACAGTTCTTGATGAATATGGAGTTCCAAGAATCCGGGCCTGGTGCGGAGTGCATAGGCATACTGTTTATGGCTTCTTCAAAATCCAGTGGGGATAGGGTGACGTCTGATATATGATTTGATGTTGGTATCATATCCATGAAAAATTCATTTGGGTTATCGATCTTTAGTGCGTTTAATGGCTCGCTGAAGACAGAGTCGTATTGCTTCCTCAGTAGCTCGCTCATTTCTTTGTTGTCATCGGTGAAAGTTCCATCTTCCTTTCGCAGGGGCCCGATACTAGATGTGGTTTTTGATCTTGATTTTGCATAGGAGAAAAAATATTTCGGGTTTCTCTCTATTTCACTGATGGCCTTTTGCTCTCTTTCCCTCTCCTGCGTTTTGTATGATTCTTGTAGCTTGAGTTCAATTTTTCCTATTTCGCTACGTAACCTTCTTCGCCGTTCCTGAGATAGGGTGCGACTCTCAAGTTGTACCGCGATTCGTTTTCTTCGCCTATATAGGGAACGACGTTCTCGTTCCCTATATAGGCGAAGAAAACGAATGCTGCCCATGCAGCAGCCAAATTATCTGCCCTCCTGAGAAAGGTCAACGACTCTCCTGGAACGACCCAAGCATGGCACAACCTCCTACAGTTTGGCAACATACGTCTAGCCACCCCTGCAAGGAGAGACAAAACCTTAGCTGCCTCAGTCATCAAAGCTATAAATGATTTTCCCAGGGAGGACAACCAGGTGCGCCTTCCCACTCGCGCGAGAAACACCCACGGAGGGAAGAGGAACAGTGTCATATCCGAGACATCAAAAATCAGAACATCAGTCACCAAGAAAATAGAAGAAGGAAACACTATTGGCGCAATAAGAGTCATCACCAGTGAGGACTCAATTGCCGACAGGGATGCCGCAACAGCTCAAGCCCTAAGGGAGAAACACCCTGCCAGGGCTCCGCGTGAGGACGACATTGTACTAGTGGGGGCTACCGGAGCAGAACCTTTCTGGGTGGCTGAATCTGTGGTCCATAAAGCAGCCATGTCCTTCCCAACAGGATCAGCAGGTGGGTTCACAGGACTAAAACCCAACCACCTCAAGCAAATACTCATCCCTGCACTGGGTGACATTGCAAAGAACCTCTTGGTGGAACTAACCAGATTCACCAACACATGTCTAGCTGGCAACACACCAGAGACCATAAGACCTATTTTTTTTGGAGCATCTCTCTGTGCTCTAAAGAAAAAGGATGGAGGGATCAGACCAACAGCTGTGGGCAATTCTCTCCGGCGTCTCGTCGCAAAGGCTGCTGCAAGAACAGTTAGTGATGCAGCGGCCATCATGCTGAAGCCAAAACAGCTCGGGTTTGGCATTCCTCAAGGGTGTGAGGCGGCAGCCCATGCAGCTCGAGCCTGCATCGCCAACATCACAGACGAAAAGGCCCTTATCAAGCTAGATTTCAAAAATGCCTTCAATTTGGTGCGGAGGGATGCTGTACTCCGTGCGGTTCATAGTCATTTCCCTTCCCTCTACCCTTTTGTACATTCATGCTACAGTATGGATCTTATTTGGCGAACATGAAATTGACTCGCGAGAAGGTGTCCAACATGGTGACCCCTTGCTCCTCTCCTTTTCTGCTTAGTCATCAAACAAGTCACAGAGGTCCTGTCCAGCGAGCTTAACATCTGGTTCTTGGATGATGGTACCCTAGCTGGTTCCCAAGATTCCCTCCTGGAGGACATCAGAAAAATCCAGGAGCAAGGTGCAGTTTTAGGCCTCACCCTGAACCCTTCTAAATGTGAAATAATATGTTCCAACCAGGGCATCGTAGAGATAATAGAGGGTCGTCTGCCAAACATCCATAAAACTAAACCTGAAGAAAGCACACTCCTAGGAACTTCCCTGGGGTTGAAAGCCATCGATGAGGTCCTAGATAAGAAAATCGCCGACCTTAAGAGGATGGATGGGAGGATTGAGGATATTGATGCTCATGATGCATTCTACCTCATCACAAGATGTCTGTCCCTCGCCAGGTTAACCTACTTTCTGAGGTGTTCACCATCTTACAGTAGCCAAAAACTAAGTGAGTATGACCGGTTACTGAAATCAATGCTAGAAAAAGCCCTTAACCTCTCTCTTGATGACCTACAGTGGAAACAAGCCTCTCTTCCCGTAAGACTTGGGAGCCTCGGAGTTCGAACAGCAAACAGCGAACAGGGCCTCGGAGTTCGAACGGCTGTTCCAGCCTTCCTGTCCTCCTCATCGGCATCCGACGACCTTGTAAAGGAAATTCACAAGTCTCCGTGGTGCAGTGGTAAGACACTCGCCAGGCGTTCCGCGAGCGCTTTGTCATGGGTTCGTATCCTGGCCGGGGAGGGTTTATTGGGCGCAAATCCTTAACTGTAGCCTCTGTTTAACTCAACAGTAAAATGAGTACTTGGTTGTAACAATGATTCTTCGCGGCGGGGATCGTATTCCAGGGACCTGCCCGAAACCTACTCGTACCTATAGTGGCTGTACAAGAATGTAACAACTCTTGTATATATCCAAAAAAAAAAAAAAAATTCTACCTGCCCACTTACATCAGCTGGCAGGTGTACATGATCCCAATTTTACACGCTGTGCCACAGAGTGGCCCTCTCGTGCAGGCCCATCACCTCAACCACCATCCCCAAAAGCCCACAAGAAATCCAGCTGGGATGGCTCCATTGTAGACAAAGTTGCTGCAGAGTGCCTGAGTGCTGCAACAACACAACACGACATTGCTCGCCTCACAGCAGTAGCAGCCCCACATGCAGGGGATTTCCTGTTAGCAACCCCAATGTCGGCAACTAGCACGCGTCTCACACCACATGCCATTCGAATTGCTGTGGCCCTCCGCCTTGCTGCCCCAATCCACACCAGATATAGGTGTATTTGCGGCGAGGTGGTGGCTGACAGGTACGGCCACCATGGCCTACTCTGCCAAAGCACAGGGGGCTGGCACTCGAGGCACAGTGAAGTTAACAACATCATCAAGAGGAGCCTCACCACAACTGGATGCCCAGCTGATAGAGAGCCCCAATACCTAACGCCCCGTAACTCTGATGCTCTTATTGGTCGCCCGGATGGTATCACAGTGAACCCCTGGAAGAATGGCAAGCAGTTGGTATGGGACTACACGTGCGTATCAACCCTGGCTAACACCTACATTGACCTCAGTGTTGCACACCAGGTGGCGCTGCCACCCACAGGGAAGCAGCCAAATCCCGTAAGTACAGAGAACTGGATCACCACTACAATTTTGTCCCCATTGCTTCTGAGACACTCGGCGCCTGGGGTAAAAGTGCTACCATTTTTTAAGGAACTGGGTCTAGGCTCATTGAAACAACAAGGGACCCTAGAGCTGCCAGCTTTCTTTTCCAGCGCCTCAGCGTGGCGATACAGAGGGGAAATGCGCACTGCATTCTGGTTCCTCCCCCTCCATCTGAGGAGCTGGAGGAACTCGAAAACCTATGATAACCATTTTGTACCCTATGTAACTCCTTTTTGTAACAAAGTTCAAATAAAACAAATATAATGTGTACATACAAAAGATTGGGGTGGTAGGAGAAGATAATATTAGTGTTCAGTGAGAACCACAAGGTCTCCTCTGAATACTTTTTATTTTCTTCTCCGAGGCTATGGGTCCCACATTGGCACCATAGGTGTACCCTCACAAACTTTATATAATATCGGGCAAGTTCACTGTTGGCATTTAGTCAGCATTCCTATGTTATTGTTTCCTTAGTGTAGACTGCAGTGTGAAACCTCCCCAGGCTTTTACCCCAGGCTCCTACCACCAAATCTATATATATATAATATATATAATATAGCTATATATATATATATATATAGATTATATAAGTAGATATATATATAATATGCAAAAGAAGGCCTGAATAGTCCCCAGGACTATTATGCAACTGAACACTCACACCCGATAAGTGACTCGAACCCATACTGCCAGGAGCCTCTGCTGGCTGTACAGGATCGTGGCAGTACGTGTCGAGCAGTTAAGGGATCCTGTATGCCAGCAGAGTGCTCCTGTCAGAATGGGGATCGGGTCACTTCTGGGGTGGAGTTTTCAATTTATAATATCAAACCCGTTCTCGCACTTGCTTACAGTGACATTATTGGCTTATTGAATAAGTGCATCTGTGACATACTACTTGAATGTGAATATTTTAGTTTACCTTGAAAAGCTTCATAGAAAACACCGACCTCCCCTAACTTTCTTAGTATGCTAAGATATAACATCTTAGTGCTTCTTATTTACAATCATTACTTAACCTGTCAACGTATAGGTTTTAATAATAATGTAATTAAGAAGCATAAGATGCTTATCTTAACATACTAATATATATATATACGATATATATATATCATATAATATATATATTCTATATATATATAGTATATATATATATATATTATTATTATTTTAAAAT
>WNGS01004511.1:24457774-24470639 GCA_020271785.1 Procambarus virginalis | reverse complement strand
TATGCTCGAATGTAGGTAAATGTGAGTCAAGCAGCCCGTCCTCATCAACCAGCCCGTCCTCATCAACAAATACCAAACGCTCGTTAACCCAGCCATCAACCCCCCCCCCCCCCCTCCTGTTCATGATGAAAAACAGTTAACACTCGACTCAACTTTTTTATTTTTTGCAGAGATATTCTCAACTGATGATGTTCGAACACTTTTCTAGAACAGTGTTATGTTGACGCCCTGTGTCCGAACCACAACACTGTAATGCTTCACTCACGTACTTCTAATACAAATAACCTCAACAGAACCTTAACAACTAACGTAGCTTAGCCAACGTCTAACTATACAGATAACTTTAATATATAATATTGATTATATTAGGAGAAACCCATTTTTTAATACACAGTATTTGAAGTTGATAAATGCGTGTTGGAGGTATACCGCCGCCGCTTTAACGAGCCAGGCCTGGGGACAGGTTGTAGTCAAGTACAAAGTGTTCGTCAGTCATAAACCGCACACAGCCAATATATTTATGAGGCTGAGTCAGTATAATCTCTACAGGAGCAATATTACAATAACATCCACCCCGGACACATTCTTATAATATAAAATTACGAAAATATTCTAATATTATCATTACGAAAATTGATATATTATCCGAGTTCAAAAAAGACAGAATTAAATATATTTGTACTTTTTCTGAGAGCTGAAGTATGAGCTCTGGACTAATTGCGATTATAATTGTGTGTAGAGATAGGCAGAGTCACGGACTAGGCTTAAACTATCGCATTTAACATAATGATACATTTGCCGCGCACTCTAACCTCATGCCCCTTCCTCCTACCACAGTCAAAATACATGAAACGGCAGAAGCTAGGCCTACTGGCCCATTTGAGGCCTCTCACTGTATGAGCAGCAGCTCCTGCTGGTCCATACGAGGCAGCTGCTGCTGGTTCATACGAGGCAGCTGCTGCTGGTTCATACGAGGCAGCTGCTGCTGGTCCATACGAGGCAGCTCCTGCTGGTCCATATGAGGCAGCTGCTGCTGGTCCATACGAGGCAGCTCCTGCTGGTCCATATGAGGCAGCTGCTGCTGGTCCATACGAGGCAGCTCCTGCTGGTCCATACGAGGCAGCTGCTGCTGGTCCATACGAGGCAGCTCCTGCTGGTCCATATGAGGCAGCTGCTGCTGGTTCATACGAGGCAGCTGCTGCTGGTCCATACGAGGCAGCTGCTGCTGGTTCATACAAGGCAGCTCCTGCTGGTCCATACGAGGCAGCTGCTGCTGGTTCATACGAGGCAGCTCCTGCTGGTCCATACGAGGCAGCTCCTGCTGGTCCATACGAGGCAGCTCCTGCTGGTCCATACGAGGCAGCTCCTGCTGGTCCATATGAGGCAGCTCCTGCTGGTCCATATGAGGCAGCTCCTGCTGGTCCATATGAGGCAGCTGCTGCTGGTTCATACGAGGCAGCTGCTGCTGGTTCATATGAGGCAGCTGCTGCTGGTCTATACGAGGCAGCTCCTGCTGGTCCATATGAGGCAGCTGCTGCTGGTCCATACGAGGCAGCTCCTGCTGATCCATACGAGGCAGCTGCTGCTGGTCCATACGAGGCAGCTCCTGCTGGTCCATATGAGGCAGCTGCTGCTGGTCCATACGAGGCAGCTCCTGCTGGTCCATATGAGGCAGCTGCTGCTGGTCCATACGAGGCAGCTGCTGCTGGTCCATACGAGGCATCTCACATATCCAAGCATTATTGCACTGACTGATGCCAAAGGCCGGCAGCAATAGAGTTCTCGACCAGTTCACAGAGAGAGGGGGGGGGTGTCATCAAGCCAAACACATCACCGTGACAATAGTGAGCTGCGCCAGCGGGTTGTCAGCCACCTGTACCACAGCAGCCGGGAGATGGTCGCCAAACAAGCAATTAAGCGACTGACACCAATGACGTCAGCAGTTGTGTCAGCCAATAGAGCGCAACCGCTGCACCATGATATGTACTCACCTATTTGTGCTCGCGGGGGTTGAGCTCTGGCTCTTTGGTCCCGCCTCTCAACTGTCAATCAACTGGTGTACAGGTTCCTGAGCCTACTGGGTTCTATCATATCTACACTTGAAACTGTGTATGGAGTCAGCCTCCACCACATTACTGCCTAATGCATTCCATTTGTCAACCACTCTGACACTAAAAAAGTTCTCTCTAATATCTCTATGGCTCATTTGGGCACTCAGTTTCCACCTGTGTCCCCTAGTGCGTGTGCCCCTTGTGTTAAATAACCTGTCTTTATCTACCCTGTCAATTCCTCTGAGAATCTTGTATGTGGTGATCATGTCCCCCCTAACTCTTCTGTCTTCCAGCGATGTGAGGTTTAATTCCCGTAGTCTCTCCTCGTAGCTCATACCTCTCAGCCCGGGTACTAGTCTGGTGGCAAACCTTTGAACCTTTTCCAGTTTAGTCTTATGCTTGACTAGATATGGACTCCATGCTAGAGCTGCATACTCCAGGATTGGTCTGACATAGGTGGTATAGAAAGTTCTGAATGATTCCTCACACAAGTTTCTAAATGCCGTTCTTATGTTGGCCAACCTGGCATATGCTGCTGATGTTATCCTCTTGATATGAGCTTCAGGGGACAGGTCTGGCGTGATATCAACCCCCAAGTCTTTCTCTCCCTCTCTGACTCTTGAAGAAGTTCATCTCCCAATGATACCTTTTATCTGGCCTCCTGCTCCCTACCCCTATCTTCATTAAATTACATTTGCTCGGGTTAAACTCTAACAACCATTTGTTCGACCATTCCATCAGTTTGTCCAGGTCTTCTTGAAGCCTCAAGCTGTCCTCATCTCTCTTAATCCTTCTCATAATTTTGGCGTCGTCAGCAAACATTGAGAGGAATGAGTCTATACCCTCCGGGAGATAATTTACGTATATCAGAAATAGGATAGGTCCGAGTACAGAGTCCTGTGGGACGCCACTGGTGACTTCCCTGGAAACACAAACCGAAACTGTCTCTATTTTCCGCTTGTTACAACTTGTAATAAAGTTGTTACATCTTGGCTTAACGTGTTTATGACGTATTAGAACGTTGTTACAACTTGCTATATTGGTTGTTATAACTGGTTAGGAGGTGTTAAAACTTGTTCGAACGTTGTACCAACGTCGTAGTTTCGGTATGTGTTTGGCGGGTTGACGCCAATCTGAGGTCTCCCCCTAAACTAATATGTGGCAGTGACCAGGCGTGGGGTGCCAACACTCGAGGAAACCACTAAGCAATGGGTTTATACCAGGAAGTAAACCCAAAGGTCGAGGGAAGGAAAGGTACTGTATCTCTGAGACTCGGTCGGTAGGGTCCAGTAGGCTTGGAAGAGATAGAACAATCCTCAGTGATAGGAGAGGTTCCGGAGCAAGTGTGAGGGGAAGGGAGGCTGGAAGGCGCCGATGGAGAGGAGGTATGGTAGAGGGGACGATGTGGGAGTGGGAGACCTGAGGGGTCTAAGGGAGGGCCTTAGGGTAGTAGAGTGAAGGGAGGCTTATTGTTGTGTTGGTGAGTGCCGTGTGGTGATGCCGAGGATCAACGTCCCCGCGGCCCGGTCTCTGACCAGGCCTTCTAGTTGAGGTTGTGTCTTGGTGGTGGCTCTTGGGCGAATTAGTCCTTAACGTTGTCAATAGAGGCGGCTTCCCCAACTTCTTCTTCCAGTGGATCCCACTTGTTGAGCGCCCGTACACGGGACGAGCACTTCCATTCAATTCGACCCTTTTGCTTGTCCAGCTTCTCATTATGTCCCATCGTCCTACTTTCTCTCACATTAAAGAGGTTGTATTTGCTCACTTTGTTAATCCCTTCAGTATCTTGTATGTTGGAATCATGTCCAGTTTGTTGCTTCTCTCTTCTAGCGTTGTGACATCTAGTTGACTTAAGCTATCCAGTGTCACCTGCGTCATCTAGTGTCACCTGCGTCATCCAGTGTCACCTGCGTCATCCAGTGTCACCTGCGTCATCCAGTGTCACCTGCGTCATCCAGTGTCACCTGTGACATGTCACCTCGCATCTCCATGCTTAGTTCATCTGTAAAGACTTCCTGAAATATTATGTTGAGTTCCTCACACACTTCCTTGTTGCTTTCTGTGAGACATCCACCATGTTTCTTGAGCCAGATCCCGTGGTCTCCTACCGTGTTATCTGGTGTGGTTGACTGGGGTGGCCGTAGTGGCACTTACCTAACAGCACTTGCCTACCTGGTGGGTGTGTTGGTGGTAGTGATAGTGAAGTCAGTAATGGTGGTGGTGGTGACGGTTGCGGTAGTGGCGATGGTGGTGGTGGTGGTGCTGGTGGTCGTGGTGGTGGTGGGAGGGAAGAGGGGACTCCCACGATGGCACTAGCCGAGTATGTGTTGGCATAGACCACAAGCACTAACACGGAGAACCAATCAGGATAGCGGCAGTAGAGCCTTTGTCAGTCACCGTAGGGCCCAGCGGGCCACTCGGGGCGCCGCACCTCCGCCCTTACCGACACCGCCCTTCTCAGCCCTCTCTGTCAAGTCCACCTCAGCACAATCACTGTTTATCGCCCACTTAAATATAGAAATGAATCAGGAAGGTTCAGAAGGGCTCAGAACTGACACAGGTGTCAGCAGCGTGGACGCTCCTGACAAAACAGGTGTCAGGAGACTTACATGACTGACATTTCTTCTTCAATGTTTCTCCCAGAGGTGTTATGGGTATTTTCAGTTTGATTTCACACAGATGACACAGCCACACAGATGACACAGCCACACAGATGACACAGCCTCACAGATGATACAGCCTCACAGATGACACAGCCTCACAGATGACACAGCCACACAGATGACACAGCCTCACAGATGACACAGCCACACAGATGACACAGCCACACAGATGACACAGCCTCACAGATGACACAGCCTCACAGATGACACAGCCACACAGATGACACAGCCACACAGATGACACAGCCACACAGATGACACAGCCTCACAGATGACACAGCCTCACAGATGACACAGACGCACAGATGACACAGCCTCACAGATGACACAGCCACACAGATGACACAGCCTCACAGATGACACAGCCACACAGATGACACAGCCTCACAGATGACACAGCCTCACAGATGACACAGCCACACAGATGACACAGCCACACAGATGACACAGCCACACAGATGACACAGCCACACAGATGACACAGCCTCACAGATGACACAGACTATGCCCTCACATATCAGATTTTATTCTGTCTTACACTCGTATTCAAGAGTATCGCAGACATACGCCCTGAGGAGAATTTAAGAAGAGGAGGAGAGGGGGATAGGAGGAGATGGATGGAGAGAAGAAAGTAGTGGAGGAAGAACATGGAGAAAAGGAAAATGGGGGATTTAGAGCCATCGTCGTTTAACGGGAAACTCATGGAATTACATACAAATCCATAATTCCTTGAGACATTCATCCCGGAATCTCATCAGAATTTGAGTGTGATAGCTTGTGGCAGCGGAGGGCAGGCTTGGCAGCTGTCCATGCTAGCGACGCCCGTGAGTGGATGAAGGGCGGCGACTGAGGGCAGCCACGGAGGGCAGCCACGGAGGGCAGCCACGGAGGGCAGCCACGGAGGGCAGCCACAGAGGGCAGCCACGGAGGGCAGCCACAGACGGCAGCCACGGAGGGCAGCCTCGGAAGGCAGCCACAGAGGGCAGCCACAGAGGGCAGCCACAGAGGGCAGCCACAGAGGGCAGCCACAGAAAGCAGCCACAGACGGCACCAACAGACGGCACCCACAGAGGGCAGCCACAGACGGCACCCACAGAGGGCAGCCACAGAGGGCAGCCATAGAGGGCAGCCATGGAAGGCAGCCACAGAGGGCAGCCAACTTTTCTCACCCCACCCCCCACTTCCTTCCCCGCCCCCAGCACAGAAAGCAAGATATTCATCACTATTAATCGCCTGTCTCATGCCGTCCCGGACCATCACACTCTCTCACCACCCGTATGTCACCATCACTCACTACCCTGAGGTCACCATCACTCACTACCCTGAGGTCACCATCACTCACTACCCTGAGGTCACCATCACTCACTACCCTGAGGTCACCATCACTCACTACCCTGAGGTCACCATCACTCACTACCCTGGGGTCACCATCACTCACTACCCTGAGGTCACCATCACTCACTACCCTGAGGTCACCATCACTCACTACCCTGAGGTCACCACCACTCACTACCCTGAGGTCACCATCACTCACTACCCTCAGGTCACCACCACTCACTACCCTGAGGTCACCATCACTCACTACCCTGGGGTCACCATCACTCACTACCCTGGGTCACCACCACTCACTACCCTCAGGTCACCACCACTCACTACCCTCAGGTCACCACCAATCACTACCCTGAGGTCACCACCAATCACTACCCTCAGGTCACCATCACTCACTACCCTCAGGTCACCACCACTCACTACCCTGGGGTCACCACCACTCACTACCCTCAGGTCACCACCACTCACTACCCTCAGGTCACCACCACTCACTATCCTCAGGTCACCACCACTCACTACCCTCAGGTCACCACCACTCACTACCCTCAGGTCACCACCACTCACTACCCTCAGGTCACCACCACTCACTACCCTCAGGTCACCACCACTCACTACCCTGGGGTCATCATCACTCACTACCCTGAAGTCACCACCACTCACTACCCTGGGGTCATCATCACTCACTACCCTGAAGTCACCACCACTCACTACCCTGGGGTCACCACCACTCACTACCCTGGGGTCACCACCACTCACTACCCTGAGGTCATCATCACTCACTACCCTGGGGTCATCATCACTCACTACCCTGGGGTCACCACCACTCACTACCCTGGGTCACCACCACTCACTACCCTGGGTCACCACCACTCACTACCCTGAGGTCATCATCACTCACTACCCTGAAGTCACCACCACTCACTACCCTGGGGTCATCATCACTCACTATCCTGGGGTCATCATCACTCACTACCCTGGGGTCACCACCACTCACTACCCTGGGGTCACCACCACTCACTACCCTGAGGTCATCATCACTCACTACCCTGGGGTCATCATCACTCACTACCCTGAAGTCACCACCGCTCACTACCCTCAGGTCACCATCACTCACTACCCTGAACACAAAGGTCACACACGAACGATTATCACATTTTTGATCACTTGAAGACCCGTTGTCTCATGACCTCGATGGCTCGTTCATAAGACCTCTATCACGCCTCACTTCTGGCTAATTGCACCAGGGTTATTAGGCTTGCACGAGGAACCATGTTGCAAGTATCTGTCAGCGTGTAGAAGAGGCCGTTGGCAGGATATATATATATATATATATATATATAATATATATATATATATATATATATATATATATATATATATTATATATATATATATATATATATACCGGTCATTAACCACCCCACTGACAAATGTATCCCCCATTTTACCTCTCGTTAATTCCCGCTCCATCGCCCCCATTGGCCTCTCTAAACAAATCTTAGACTAAAATTGGGTGAAGGCACAAGTGTGCGTCAGTAAACAGGTGCAGCTCCAAACATCCGGCTCCTCCAGCCCCGCAGCCGGCACCAGCCTCGCCCCCCCCCAACACTGGTCAGGGATGTCTAACCTCTAATGATGTGTTATCAGCGTAATGGAGAAAAGGAATGTGCTCTTGATGTCATTAGTGATATTTGTAAACTTTTGGCAGCGGCGACCGCATAGTTCCCAGACAGCGTACAGCTTCTCTCTCTCTCTCTCTCTCTCTCTCCCTCTCTCTCTCTCTCTCTCTCTCTCTCTCTCTCTCTCTCTCTCTTCTCTCTCTCTCTCTCTCTCTCTCTCTCTCTACACTTCCTCAGGTCATTTCCACGGATTCCACTTTCGGAGGAATCATAGGCGCCTGATTGGTCAGTTCTCCCGCAACTCTCTGATATCAGGACTGTTTCCTCAGGTTTTTTCTGGCTGTGTTTTGCTTTCTAAGTGCAGGGATGATGTAGGACCACCATTGGTGGTTCTTGCAAAGGATTGTTGTTGCTATAACTGTGGCAGGAAGGTCTGTTGGTCTTGAAGGTGGGGGTTACCAGACTGACCACCAACTGTGACCGCGATGCTCACTTCCTGCACGTTCTGTACATCATACATGTGCACTTCATACGTATTGTATACGTTATAACACATCATATTCGTCACACATATATATATCAACGGCAAGATGGATACATGGATGGTGTGATATATATATCACACCATCCGTTTCACTAAGAAAGAAGGTTCGTGCTAGCCAGGTTCACATCACGGAGGGTTCGTACTAACCGGGTTGATATTAAGGAAGTTCGTACTATCCGGGTTCCACTCTTGGATCAGACGTACCAGAAACATCAGCTTCGGATAATCGATAAATCATTATCCATCAACATGTCTCCAGTCTTTCATCTCTATGGTTAATGCCGCTCACGTATTGTCCACTGTCCTGGTCGTATTGTCCAGTGTCTTGGTCGTATTGTCCACCGTCTTGGTCGTATTGTCCACCGTCTTGGTCGCATTGTCCACTGTCCTGGTCGCATTGTCCACTGTCCTGGTCGTATTGTCCACTGTCCTGGTCGCATTGTCCACTGTCCTGGTCGTATTGTCCACTGTCCTGGTCGCATTGTCCACTGTCCTGGTCGTATTTGTCCAGTATCCTGGTCGTATTGTCCAGTGTCTTGGTCGTATTGTCCAGTGTCCTGGTCGTATGTCCGTGTCCTGGTCGTATTGGCCACTGTCCTGGTCGCATTGTCCACTGTCCTGGTCGTATTGTCCACTGTCCTGGTCGCATTGTCCACTGTCCTGGTCGTATTGTCCACTGTCCTGGTCGCATTGTCCACTGTCCTGGTCGTATTGTCCACTGTCCTGGTCGCATTGTCCACTGTCCTGGTCGTATTGTCCACTGTCCTGGTCGCATTGTCCACTGTCCTGGTCGTATTGTCCACTATCCTGGTCGTATTCAAGAACGAGAAGATGGTGGTAGAACCCGTCAAGACCGGCCGGCCGGGCGAGGTAGACAAGGTAGACAAGGTAGATGATGGTAGATGAACCCAGCTTCAGACAAGAGCAACAGATCCATCATAGATCAGTAGTCTCCTTACGACTGAAGGGNTCTTCTAACTCTACCATTTGATTTGCTGTGCTATCTGCATTTGTGTACCATTTTTTGTAATACTATTTATTGCTGGCTGCTTAGTTTCTTAATTGCCGGTGGTATAGCTTCTTCCTTGGGGCACTTCCATTAGGATGTATCCCTGGCTGTCTCCCACCACCCTGGCTGTCTCCCACCACCCTGGCTGTCTCCCACCACCCCTGGCTGTCTCCCACCACCCCTGGCTGTCTCCCACCACCCCTGGCTGTCTCCCACCACCCCTGGCTGTCTCCCACCACCCCTGGCTGTCTCCCACCACCCCTGGCTGTCTCCCACCACCCCTGGCTGTCTCCCACCACCCCTGGCTGTCTCCCACCACCCCTGGCTGTCTCCACCACCCCTGGCTGTCTCCCACCACCCCTGGCTGTCTCCCACCACCCCTGGCTGTCTCCCACCACCCCTGGCTGTCTCCCACCACCCCTGACTGTCTCCCACCACCCTGGCTGTCTCCCACCACCCCTGACTGTCTCCCACCACCCTGGCTGCCTCCCACCACCCCTGGCTGTTTCCCACCACCTCTGGCTGTCTCCCACCACCCCTGGCTGTCTCCCACCACCCCTGGCTGTCTCCCACCACCCCTGGCTGTCTCCCACCATCCCTGGCTGTCTCCCACCACCCCTGGCTGTCTCCCACCACCCCTGGCTGTCTCCCACACCCCGGACTGTCTCCCACCACCCCTGGCTGTCTCCCACCCCCTGGCTGTCTCCCACCACCCCTGGCTGTCTCCCACCACCCTGGCTGTCTCCCACCACCGCTGGCTGCCTCCCACCACCCCTGGCTGCCTCCCACCACCCCTGGCTGCCTCCCACCACCCTGGCTGTCTCCCACCACACCTGGCTGCCTCCCACCACCCTGGCTGCCTCCCACCACCCCTGGCTGTCTCCCACCACACCTGGCTGTCTCCCACCACCCCTGGCTGTCTCCACCACCCCTGGCTGTCTCCCACCACCCCTGGCTGTCTCCCACTACCCCTGGCTGTCTCCCACCACCCCTGGCTGTCTCCCACTACCCCTGGCTGCCTCCCACCACCCCTGGCTGCCTCCCACCATCCCTGGCTGTCTCCCACCACCCCTGGCTGTCTCCCACCACACCTGGCTGTCTCCCACCACCCCTGGCTGTCTCCCACCACCCCTGGCTGTCTCCCACTACCCTGGCTGCCTCCCACCACCCCTGGCTGCCTCCCACCATCCCTGGCTGTCTCCCACCACCCCTGGCTGCCTCCCACCACCCCTGGCTGTCTCCCCCACCCCTGGCTGTCTCCCACCACCCCTGGCTGTCTCCCACCACCCCTGGCTGTCTCCCACCACCCCTGGCTGTCTCCCACCACCCCTGGCTGCCTCCCACCATCCTGGCTGTCTCCCACCACCCTGGCTGCCTCCCACCACCCCTGGTGTCTCCACCACCCCTTCATAAAGCTTTGGTGTCTTATAAAGGTCTTTATGCCATGTAAGGAAGGGAGAGAGAGCAGGGAATCCGAAGGGAAGGAAGGAGGCGGTTGAGGAGCAGATAGGGAAAGAGTAGAGATAATTAGGGAAATAAGGAGAGAGAGAGAGAGAGAGAGAGAGAGAGAGAGAGAGAGAGAGAGAGAGAGAGAGAGAGAGAGAGAGATCCACATATCTTGTGGTTCCCGTTCTTCACTTTCACTAGTGTATGAGATCGAATCCTTCACAGTATAAAAGAGTGGATTCTTATTCTTTCTTAAAAAAATACTTTTTTGTACAATATTCCTGGGATTTAAAGCTGTATCTTATTACAACAAAGAGGATAGAGGAGTAGGGTAGGAGCGGGGGAGGAGAAGGTAGAGAAGAGAGGGAGGAGGCTAGGGGAGCAGGTGTTACAAAGAAGAGACTGTGTTAAACGAAAGGAGATAATCATTATTAAAAGAAGAGAAGGTGTTATTGAGAGAGCGAATAGGAGAAAATAAAGATAACAGAGAGTAGAGAAAGTAGAAAATACCAACGAAAGAGGAGAAAAGATGGAATGTAAAAATCTAAGAAAATGGAGAGGATAAGAGAACTGAGGAGAAAAGAGAGAAGAAGAGCGGGTGCTGTAAGGAAGTTGATCTTTCATAACTTGAACCAACCAATTACTTAATTGGTTGTACCTTAGCACGTGAGAGACTTACCAAACACACACACACACTCACAGAGTCGTTACCACCTTCCAACAACGCTCAAACGATATTTTTACAACCTGCTAACAACGTTCAAACGACGTTGTTACAACACACTAGCAACCTCCAAACGACGTTGTTGCAACCTTCTAATAACGTTCAAAAACGATATTGTTACAACCTACTAACAACGTTCAATCGCCGTCGTTACAACCTACTAACAACGTTCAATCGCCGTCGTTACAACCCACTAACAACGTTCAAACGACGTCGTTACAACCTACTAACAACGTTCATTCGCCGTCGTTACAACCCACTAACAACGTTCAAACGACGTCGTTACAACTACTAACAACGTTCATTCGCCGTCGTTACAACCTATTAACAACGTTCAAACGACGTCGTTACAACCTACTAACAACGTTCAAACGACGTCGTTACAACCTACTAACAACGTTCAAACGACGTGGTTACAACCCACTAACAACGTTCAAACGACGTGGTTACAACCCACTAACAACGTTCAAACGACGTCATTACAATCAACTAACAACGTTTAAACGACGTCGTTACAACCCACTAACAACGTTCACACGACGTCGTTACAACCTACGAACAACGTTCAAACGACGTGGTTACAACCCACTAACAACGTTCAAACGACGTGGTTACAACCCACTAACAACGTTCAAACGACGTCGTTACAACCCACTAACAACGTTCAATCGCCGTCGTTACAACCTACTAACAACGTTCAACGACGTCGTTACAACACAACTAACAACGTTCAATCGACGTCGTTACAACCAACTAACAACGTTCAATCGACGTCGTTACAACCCCTAACAACGTTCAAACGACGTCGTTACAACCCACTAACAACGTTCAAACGACGTGGTCAGAATGTGTGTTAATTGCTCGCTCCTGCGTGTCAAGACACCTCCCACAGAGCACCATCCCCCCCCCCCTGCACACAACATACTCCTCAAAGACCTCTTACGTCTTAATGCTCAACAGCAACAACTGAACCAATTATACCCTGGGTAACAACCCCATACATAGTGCTGTAACACCCCATACATAGTGCTGTAACAACCCCATACATAGTGCTGTAACAACCCCATACATAGTGCTGTAACAACCCCATACATAGTGCTGTAACAACCCCATACATAGTGCTGTAACAACCCCATACATAGTGCTGTAACAACCCATACATAGTGCTGTAACAACCCCATACATAGTGCTGTAACAACCCCATACATAGTGCTGTAACAACCCCATACATAGTGCTGTAACAACCCCATACATAGTGCTGTAACAACCCCATACATAGTGCTGTAACAACCCATACATAGTGCTGTAACAACCCCATACATAGTGCTGTAACAACCCCATACATAGTGCTGTAACAACCCCACATAGTGCTGTAACAACCCCATACATAGTGCTGTAACCGGACACGCGGGCACATACACAGCTGCCACTCTATCACCGTGTACTTAAGTCTCTATTTATAAGGCCTGAGGGCCGGGGG
>WNGS01004511.1:24447607-24454894 GCA_020271785.1 Procambarus virginalis | reverse complement strand
GTGGTATTGAGGTAGTGGGTATAGTGTGTGTGCCAGACCTCAGTGTAGCATGGTCTGTATGCCAGACCTCAGTGTAGCATGGTATGTATGCCAGACCTCAGTGTGGCATGGTATGTATGCCAGACCTCAGTATGGCATGGTATGTATGCCAGACCTCAGTGTAGCATGGTATGTATGCCAGACCTCAGTGTAGCATGGTATGTATGCCAGACCTCAGTGTAGCTGGTATGTATGCCAGGCCTCAGTGTAGCATGGTATGTATGCCAGACCTCAGTGTAGCATGGTATGTATGCCAGGCCTCAGTATGGCATGGTATGTATGCCAGACCTCAGTATGGCATGGTATGTATGCCAGACCTCAGTGTAGCATGGTATGTATGCCAGACCTCAGTGTAGCATGGTATGTATGCCAGACCTCAGTGTGGCATGGTATGTATGCCAGACCTCAGTGTAGCATGGTATGTATGCCAAACCTCAGTATGGCATGGTATGTATGCCAGACCTCAGTGTGGCATGGTATGTATGCCAGACCTCAGTATGGCATACAACTTGGGTTCACCAACTTAAAAATACAACCTGTGTAAACAGGATAAAACACTAACCCTTGGGACACAAGGGGTTAGAAAGTTGCTTTCTGAGGATGCAAGTGCGGAGGCAGATGTTGCTAAGCCTGCAACACTGCTGTGCCTGCAGCAGGAGGGAGGACTAAGTGTTGCCTGTCAACAGTGTGGCGGGTGACTGTCATGCCAGTCTGGTGGCGTATGTACAGAAAATGGTAATATTAAATGCAAATTGGAATCACAGTAACGTGGGATTAACTGTATGGTTTTGGAGCAATACGGTAGGATCGAACTTGCGTCTCTGGCCTCCCCCTCCTCCCCTCTTTAATAGGAAATGTGATGCACCTCCGAAGAATATCGGACACCAGGAGTTTGAGATCTAGCTCCTGGTCCCCCCCTCTTATACTTCCTCCCTAGGCCCTCTCTCTATCCCCTCTACTTCTCACTTTGTCTCATATGCTTCTTTATATTTCCCCTCATCTTATCTTTCAGCCCTTTCCATCTCTATCTTTTATTCCGACCTCGTTCTCTCTTACTGCTATCATCCACTTGTTGTGCCTTCTTTATCAGGTTCACCACTATCTCTGTCTCTTTACCATCTTCCTCTGTGTCATCTTCCCCCCCCTACACCCTCCCTCACCCCCCCCCCCTCGTGCAAGTGCCGGCCTTGTTAAGGCGCAAGATCAATTATTAATACATTATTCATCTCCCCTCCTTCCCCTCTAACCCTCACCTCCCCTCCCTTCACCCCCCCCCCTCCCTACCTTTTTATCTGTGTATATCTTTACAGTAACCTAGTCTCTCCAGCACGCACAGGTCTGCTGGCCCTCACCGTGTTCTCAGCAGCCAGAGCTCTGCCTCTCTGTCTGCCTGTTTGTTGAGTAGAGGTCGGCCAACATTGCCAGCGGTCTAAGAAAAATCGACTCTAATTGTGACCCCATGACGTATGAATACATTTTTATCCCGGAGAGGGTTGTTGAGCTGTCCATCATATTGTATGTTTTAGGTAAGAGAGAGACCCCAGGACATTGTACCCCTTCTGTGTGGGAGGGAGGGAGGGTAGGATGGAGGGAAGGGAGGGAGGGAAGGATGGAGGGAAGGAGGGGGGGAGGGGCTGGAAGGGACGTGATAATCACACCGCCACAGCCCTTCAGTGCTGTGGAATTTGTGGAGTGTGTCGAGTCCTCTTTCACAATCATGCTAACAGGAGTACAGGTCCTTGGCGGGATGTGGCGGGCTGAGGTGTGGCGTGGGTCACACACCCTCCAGGGGCAGGTGTGGCGTGGGTCACACACCCTCCAGGGGCAGGTGTGGCGTGGGTCACACACCCTCCAGGGGCAGGTGTGGCGTGGGTCACCACACCCTCCAGGGGCAGGTGTGGCGGGGGTCACACACCCTCCAGGGCAGGTGTGGCGTGGGTCACACACCCTCCAGGGGCAGGTGTGGCGTGGGTCACACACCCTCCAGGGGTAGGTGTGGCGTGGGTCACCACACCCTCCAGGGGGAGGTGTGGCGTGGGTCACACACCCTCCAGGGGCAGGTGTGGCGTGGGTCACACACCCTCCAGGGGGAGGTGTGGCGTGGGTCACACACCCTCCAGGGGCAGGTGTGGCGTGGGTCACACACCCTCCAGGGGCAGGTGTGGCGTGGGTCACACACCCTCCAGGGGCAGGTGTGGCGTGGGTCACACACCCTCCAGGGGCAGGTGTGGCGTGGGTCCACACACCCTCCAGGGGTAGGTGTGGCGTGGGTCACACACCCTCCAGGGCAGGTATGGCGTGGGTCACACACCCTCCAGGGGAGGTGTGGCGTGGGTCACACACCCTCCAGGGCAGGTGTGGCGTGGGTCACACACCCTCCAGGGCAGGTGTGGCGTGGGTCACACACCCTCCAGGGCAGGTGTGGCGTGGGTCACACACCCTCCAGGGCAGGTGTGGCGTGGGTCACACACCCTCCAGGGGCAGGTGTGGCGTGGGTCACACACCCTCCAGGGCAGGTGTGGCGTGGGTCACACACCCTCCAGGGGAGGTGTGGCGTGGGTCACACACCCTCCAGGGCAGGTATGGCGTGGGTCACACACCCTCCAGGGGAGGTGTGGCGTGGGTCACACACCCTCCAGGGCAGGTGTGGCGTGGGTCACACACCCTCCAGGGCAGGTGTGGCGTGGGTCACACACCCTCCAGGGCAGGTGTGGCGTGGGTCACACACCCTCCAGGGCAGGTGTGGCGTGGGTCACACACCCTCCAGGGGAGGTGGGGCATGGGCACACACCCTCCAGGGGAGGTGTGGCGCGGGTCACACACCCTCCAGGGGAGGGTGGCGTGGGTCACACACCCTCCAGGGCAGGTGTGGCGTGGATCACACACCCTCCAGGGGAGGGTGTGGCGTGGGTCACACTCTCCAGGACAGGTGTGGCGTGGTTCACACCCTCCAAGGCAGGTGTGGCGTGGGTCACACCCTCCAGGGCAGGTGTGGCGTGGGTCACACCCTCCAGGGCAGGTGTGGCGTGGTTCACACCCTCCAAGGCAGGTGTGGCGTGGGTCACACCCCTCCAGGGCAGGTGTGGCATACGTCACACCCTCCAGGGGCAGGTGTGGCGTGGGTCACACACCCGCCAGGGCAGGTGTGGCGTGGGTCCAGTATGTGCAGGTGGGGGGGGGGGGAAAGTGGTAGTGGTGGTAGAAAAGGTGGAGCAGGTCTGGTGTTGCAGGTGTGTAAAACAACCGCTTGACCTCTGGTGACCGCAAACACTCACACACATGTTACACAAATCAGAAGACACCCGTCACCCATGTGCGTGTGTGTGTTGTTGTTGTTGTTGTAGATTCGCTACCTGGAACAAGAAGTTCCAAGCAGCACGGGCTATGGTGAGCCCGAAGTATATATGTATATATGTGTGTGTGTGTGTGTGTTATTTAGCAGTATTAGCCAGGCTCCTGCAGACTCCCCGCTTGTGCTGTGGTCAAATTAAACTATTATGCAATTACGGGGATGATCCAGCTATTAATTAACTGTTTGAACAACAGTCTATTATTTGTTATAAAGTTATACATTTGCGTAAATTGTTCTCCGTGACGATAGACATATACACGTTTTGTGGGACATTTTGAGCTAAATAAATAGGTTTAGTTCGTGGTTTTACGGCGACAGTTGCATAATATTGATAAATTACTGACGTACAGGGTTAAATATACCTATGTGTACAGAGGTCAATATTGCAACTATTGCAACAGCAACATCAGAGGTAACAGGTAACTATTGCAACAGCAACATCAGAGGTAACAGGTAACTATTGCAGCAGCAACATCAGAGGTAACAGGTAACTATTGCAGCAGCAACATCAGAGATAACTATTGCAATAGCAACATCAGAGATAACTATTGCAATAGCAACATCAGAGATAACTATTGCAATAGCAACATCAGAGATAACTATTGCAACAGCAACATCAGAGATAACTATTGCAATAGCAACATCAGAGATAACTATTGCAACAGCAACATCAGAGATAACTATTGCAATAGCAACATCAGAGATAACTATTGCAATAGCAACATCAGAGATAACTATTGCAACAGCAACATCAGAGATAACTATTGCAACAGCAACATCAGAGATAACTATTGCAACAGCAACATCAGAGATAACTATTGCAACAGCAACATCAGAGATAACTATTGCAGCAGCAACATCAGAGATAACTATTGCAACAGCAACATCAGAGATAACTATTGCAACAGCAACATCAGAGATAACTATTGCAACAGCAACATCAGAGATAACTATTGCAACAGCAACATCAGAGATAACTATTGCAACAGCAACATCAGAGATAACTATTGCAACAGCAACATCAGAGATAACTATTGCAACAGCAACATCAGAGATAACTATTGCAACAGCAACATCAGAGATAACTATTGCAACAGCAACATCAGAGATAACTATTGCAACAGCAACATCAGAGATAACTATTGCAACAGCAACATCAGAGATAACTATTGCAACAGCAACATCAGAGATAACTATTGCAACAGCAACATCAGAGATAACAGGTAACTATTGCAGCATCAACAACAACTTTCCTTGACTCTTAAGGAGTAGCAACATTTACCCCTGAGACCAATATTATCAGCACGAACCCATTAAGCCAACATCAGCACCTAAACCTCCATAACTTTAACCTGAGATCAACATCCGCATTTACTTGTCAATAACGCTAGGCTAAACATGCATCGTTTAGATTCAGTTAGCACGAGAATTATATCAATTTAACCCCAATCCCCGAATCCACTTGCGAAACCTGTGTATCTTTGCTTGATCGTGGCGGCTTAGATTTCATTTATTAAACAGTTTACGAGTTATTAAGGACTACGAAATTGTCTATAACAGTTATACCTACTTGTAAATATATAAGTTTGTAAACTGCTTACTAAATGCGAACTAAGCACGGATGATCTAGAAAAGATGTACAGGTTTCGCGGACTCCAAACTCGTAGATAACTGAAGTATATTTGTTAACCCCCCCCCCCAGGCAGCTGGAGCAGCAGACGGAGACGTCACAGCCTGACGGGGGGACTGTTGTAGATCCCAGCGCCACACCACCACCACCACTGGTGTACTGGTGACATATGTGAACGTGTGTTGCGTCTCTCTCTCTCTCTCTCTCTCTCTCTCTCTCTCTCTCTCTCTCTCTCTCTCTCTCCAAAAAAAAATATTTTTTTTCGTTTTATAGTCGAGTGTGCAATGTTACCACGAGTGCGACCAAAGTGAAAAGCTTGTGCTCACTTCAGTGTTCTTCATGTTAGCACTCGGGGCAATGGCCACTCCTGGCCAGGTGCTGCCAGGTGCGGCCAGGTGCGGCCAGGTGCAGTCTCAGGCAACACTTCCTCACTCTCACCACCAGCAGCAGCAGGAGGAGGAGGAGGAACTGAAAGACATAGAGGGGAGAGGATGGAGGTGTGTAGACAGCAGGAGGAGGAGTGGAGACAGGAAGAGACGGAGGAGTGGAGACAGAAAGAGACGGAGAGGAGGTACGTAATAGTCTGGAATCGATAAATGGGTAGGGGGTGGGGATAGACAAGGGGAGGGGGGGTGAGGGGAGTGAGAGAAACAAGGGGAGGAAATAAATACAGAGACAGCAGTCAGGTGGTGGACAACGACACGCCCCTCCCGCGCTGCTCCTACAACCAACGCCAACAACCACCACCAACACAACAACAACAACCACCACCACACAACAACAACATCCACCACCACCAACGCCAACAACCACCACCACCACCAACAACAACAACCACCACCACCAACAACACAACCACCACCACACCAACAACAACCACCACCACCACTACCACAACAACAACAACATCCAACAACGACAACAACAACTCCCAGCAATATTAACAACTATAACACCATGTATATAGCTTATATACATGTTGTACCTAATAGCTAGAACGCACTGCTCTGACTAGTATTCAAGGCCCGATTTGCCTAACCAGATTTTCGTTATTATAAAAACAAAATTCAAATTGGTTTATTTCAGTTAATATTATTATATTATATTATGAACATGAATTACTGACTTAGTTAGGTTAGGTTTGGTCATATTCTATTAGTTTGTAACTCCAAATAAAAAAAAATCATATATAATATAATGGAAAACTTTATCATATATTTTTTTATATATATGATTTCAGGGAAAACTCGGCTTGTTAGGCAATTTACATCGCTAATATGAGATGTAAATATTTTCTTCTTAACACTAGAGTTAAATAGTGGAGTATAAGGCTCCCAAACGTCTGGAATTTTAAATAAATTGAAGATGTATATCTTTTTCCCCATCTTATTTATTTTTCAAACAAAAATTCTTATGGAATGATAAAGCTTCCATTACATTACATATGATTTAACTTTGTTTTAATTTGATTTAAAATTAGCATAGAAATTTGATCAAACCTAACCTAACCTACATTAGGCTAGGATACATTACAGATTATATCAATTATGCAGAGTAGCCAGGCGTTGAGACTAGGCTCCGGGACGAGCAGTACCCACCCAACAAGGCCCTTCAGGTCTCTGCACCCTTCAGGTACAGTCTCCAGACTGGTACAGGTACAGTCTGTACTCATGGGTACAGACTGTGCCCATGAGTGTCTCAGGTCATTTGCGGGCGGAGTCTAGCTCCTGGATTTCACTGAAATAGCCGTAGTGGAGAGACACGCGCAGGGAGATTCACATCCCCAGATTCAGTGTCACGATTCAGGAGATTATAGACTCGCCCTCAGGGGAACACATCATCATCAGTCTTGACTTTGATGAATCTGGTAGTGTGGAAAATGGGTATATTGTGTACCAGAGTTCTCACACTGTCAAGGGTTTAGGCTACTACAGTGTGTCCTACTCACTTTAAACTGACTCTGCTCGTGGGATCTTTGATTAACTTGTACATGTGCGAACTATCTAGTAGTCAATGTCTAACATTCGCGTTGTTTATATAGTGACCTAATGATTGGTTCATTTAAATTAATGTCTTAGAAATGAAAGGATCGACCTATCATACATGAATTTAATTTGGGGTCCAAGTCGAAAGGACTTGACTGAATGTTAATGCTAATGTTATTAATGTTTGTTATTGATATTAATGCTTGATATTGATGATAATGCTTGATATTGATGATAATGCTTGTTATTGATGATAATGCTTGTTATTGATGTTAATGATT
>WNGS01004511.1:24406543-24418277 GCA_020271785.1 Procambarus virginalis | reverse complement strand
TCTCAGCAGGCAGAGCTCTGCCTCTCCGTCTGCCTGTTTGTTGAGTAGAGGTCGGCCAACATTGCCAGCGGTCTAAGAAAAACAATGACAGATGAGAATATTACAAACCACATCATCAGATTTGCAGATGACACTAACTTCTAGGGTAAAGTGGGATGTGAAAGTGATAACGAGACTTCACAGAGAGATCTTCCTGAGCTCCACAAATGCTCAGATGACTGGCAAATGCTCTTTAATGTCGATAAATTCTAGACCTTGCATGTGGGGCACAACAATCCACGTCACAACTACCAAATTGACATCAGTATCTTACAACAGATAGATGAAGAAAAGGACCTTTAAGTCAGAATCCATCATTCACTAAAAGTTGCCCAACAACTGAGAGCGGCAGTAAAAAAAGCAAACCAAACCCCTGAGAATAATCAAGCGGACCTTCAAGGAAAAGAAGGTAGTCGTTCAACTGTGTAAGTCTCTGGTGCGCCTCCACCTGGATTATTGCAGCCTGGCGTGGAGATCTCACCTCCAGAAAGACACAGCTGCTCTGGAGAAGGTGCAACACCGGGCAACAAAAATCATACTAGAGCCTAGTGATCTCTCGTATGAGGAACAGGTGAGGGCCACAGGGCTAACAACGCTGCCGACCAGGCATGACAGGGCGGATCTCATAGAAACATTCAAAATACTAAACAATTTGGACGATGTCGATCCCGACACTCTCTTCAAAAGGTGATCAGATGTAACACGAACGAGGAGCAACGGGTTCAAGCTCAACGAGCCACAATGTAGAACAGAAAACAGGATATGCTTTTTCACCCATAGAGTTGTAAACCGGTGGAACCGCCTACCCGCCGAAGCCGTAAACGCCAAAACTGCTAGGTTATAAACATACAGCTACAAAAGATCATCCAGGCAAATGGGGGGGGGGCGACTTTTGACAAGCCGCCGGCTTCCTGTCCTCGACGAGGGCCCCTAGTATTAGTAGCCCCTCAGGTAATTAATTCAGGAGTAATTACAGTACATAGTTACGAGTAATTATGTTTCAGGAAATTGTTGGCATCCGTGAAGAAACTCCAGTGAAGTTCTAAACTGGCTTTAGACCAGTCTTTTAAAACGCATCAACTACGGAGGCTGGGATTGGTCAGCGCTGTAACCAGCGAGTGTTTACGAGGCCACGTGGCGCAAAGGTAAACACTTCACACACACACACTTACACACACTCACGTTTAAAGCCCACTTACACTTAAGAAAACATGCTCTCATGCGTAGGAAAGCTGTTACATCTTCACGACGCTGCAACCACATTCCAGAGGTCATTAGTGGCGTAGAGCAGCGGTGCCACAGCCAGGTGTGTGTGTGTAGCCAGCAGTGGTGCCACAGCCAGGTGTGTGTGGCCAGCAGCGGTGCCACAGCCATGTGTGTGTGGCCAGCAGCGGTGCCACAGTCATGTGTGTGTGGCCAGCAGTGGTGCCACAGCCAGGTGTGTTGCCAGCAGCAGTGCCACAGCCAGGTGTGTAAGACCAGCAGCGGTGCCACAGCCAGGTGTGTGGCCAGCAGCGGTGCCACAGCCAGGTGTGTGGCCAGCAGCGGTGCTACAGCCAGGTGTGTGGCCAGCAGCGGTGCCACAGCCAGGTGTGTGGCCAGCAGCGGTGCCACAGCCAGGTGTGTGGCCAGCAACTGTGCCACAACCAGGTGTGTGGCCACAGCCAGGTGTGAGGCCAGCAACTGTGCCACAACCAGGTGTGTGGCCAGCAGCGGTGCCACAGCCAGGTGTGTGGCCAGCAACTGTGCCACAGCCAGGTGTGTGTGGCCAGCAGCGGTGCCACAGCCAGGTGTGTGGCCAGCAGCGGTGCTACAGCCAGGTGTGTGGCCAGCAGCGGTGCCACAGCCAGGTGTGTGGCCAGCAGCGGTGCCACAGCCAGGTGTGTGGCCAGCAACTGTGCCACAACCAGGTGTGTGGCCAGCAGCGGTGCCACAGCCAGGTGTGTGGCCAGCAACTGTGCCACAGCCGGGTGTGTGGCCAGCAGCGGTGCCACAGCCAGGTGTGTGGCCAGCAGCGGTGCCACAGCCAGGTGTGTGTGATCAGCAGCGGTGCCACAGCCAGGTGTGTGTGGCCAGCAGCGGTGCCACAGTCAGGTGTGTGTGGCCAGCAGTGGTGCCACAGCCAGGTGTGTTGCCAGCAGCGGTGCCACAGCCAGGTGTGTGTGACCAGCAGCGGTGCCACAGCCAGGTGTGTGGCCAGCAGCGGTGCTACAGCCAGGTGTGTGGCCAGCAGCGGTGCCACTGCCAGGTGTGTGGCCAGCAGCGGTGCTACAGCCAGGTGTGTGGCCAGCAGCGGTGCCACTGCTAGGTGTGTGGCCATCAGCGGTGCTACAGCCAGGTGTGTGTGACTAGCAGCGGTGCCACAGCCAGGTATGTGGCCAGCAGCTGTGCCACAGTCAGGTGTGTGTGACCAGCAGCGGTGTCACAGCCAGGTGCGTGTGACCAGCAGCTGTGCCACAGTCAGGTGTGTGTGACCAGCAGCGGTGTCACAGCCAGGTGTGTGGCCAGCAGCGGTGCCACAGCCAGGTGTGTGGCCAGCAGCGGTGCCACAGCCAGGTGTGTGTGGCCAGCAGTGGTGCCACAGCCAGGTGTATGTGGCCAGCAGTGGTACCACAGCCAGGTGTGTGTGGCCAGCAGTGGTACCACAGCCAGGTGTGGAACCAGCAGCGGTGCCACAGCCAAGTGTGTGGTCAGCAGCGGTGCCACAGCCAGGTGTGTGGTCAGCAGTGGTGTCACAGCCAGGTGTGGAACCAGCAACTGTGCCACAGCCAGGTGTGTGTGGCCAGCAGTGGTGTCACAACCAGGTGTGTGGTCAGCAGTGGTGTCACAGCCATGTGTGTGGCCAGCAGTGGTGCCACAGCCAGGTGTGTGGTTAGCAGTGGCGCCACAGCCAGGGGTGTGTGGTCAGCAGTGGTGCCACAACCATGTGTGTGGTCTGCAGCGGTGCCACAACCAGGTGTGTGGCCAGCAGCGGTGCCACAGCCAGGTGTGTGTGGCCAGCAGCGGTGCCACAGCCAGGTGTGTGTGACCAGCAGCGGTGCCACAGCCAGGTGTGTGTGGCCAGCAGCGGTGCCACAGCCAGGTGTGTGTGACCAGCAGCGGTGCCACAGCCAGGTGTGTGTGGCCAGCAGCGGTGCCACAGCCAGGTGTGTGTGACCAGCAGCGGTGTCAGATGTAATTCACTGAAGCCCATAAAAACTCACCAATCAGCAAGGAAGGACTCCGTCTAGACAATCAGGTTCCCACACTATCAGAGAATTCTATAAATCTTGAGAGAATAGTCTGAATAAACATGACAACATGGTACTAACAGGTACTGAAGCTGTCAACAGGTGGAGCTGGACTATGTCTCCACACAAGACTGTCAACAGGTGGAGCTGGACTATGTCTCCACACAAGACTGTCAACAGGTGGAGCTGGACTATGTCTCCACACAAGACTGTCAACAGGTGGAGCTGGACTATGTCTCCACACAAGACTGTCAACAGGTGGAGCTGGACTATGTCTCCACACATGACTGTCAACAGGTGGAGCTGGACTATGTCTTCACACAAGACTGTCAACAGGTGGAGCTGGACTATGTCTCCACACAAGACTGTCAACAGGTGAAGCTGGACTACGTCGTCACACAAGACTGTCAACAGGTGAAGCTGGACTACGTCGTCACACATGACTGTCAACAGGTGGAGCTGGACTACGTCGTCACACAAGACTGTCAACCCTTCCCACAAACGTTCCAACAGAAGCGCTTTGGCACTGAGGTGAGCAATGTGTCCTCGAAACGAACAAAACTCGCCATGACCAAGACTCGTGTCAATATTGCTGTAAACTCATCCCCGGGAAACTCGCCACGAAGTGATATCAACACAGAAGTAAACTACTCACACATAAACTCACCCCGGGCCAGGGAGGAAGAGTGGAGGCGGGAGAGTGAGGTGAGAGCGCCCCGGACCCCACCTATATGTATATCTAAACGCACTGATATCACTTATCTTGATTCACAGGACCAGAGATAAGGGCCAGGCGTAAGATCTAGCTCAGACCTCGTAAGAGGGCCAGGATTCATCAAGCATTTACGAAGCCACTTACGGAACCACTACATCTTTATTTGTTAAACAGCCTACGAGCGTGGAAACTTCACAACCTATGGTTATTACTGGCATAAACAACCTCCTATAGTACTTCGCAGCTCATAAACGGATTAATAAATGTAAACAAAGCTGTCATATGATTAAGGAAAGATGTACTGGTTTCGTAAGCGAATCCTGGCTCCGTCTTTGGAAAGAACCTTCTGAGACAGTTTCTTCTCAGCGTAAAAATGCGCGGTCGCTGGACTATTTCAGGCGTAGTCTAGTCATATATCAAGTAGTTTGGTTTGATATAAGGAGCTACTTAGCCTGGGGTCAATATAGGAGCTGCCCAAGATGGGTCAATATAGGAGCTGCCCAAGATGGGTCAATATAGGAGCTGCCCAACATGGGTCAATATAGAAGCTGCCCAACATGGGTCAATATAGGAGCTACCCAACATGGGTCAATATAGGAGCTACCCAACATGGGTCAATATAGGAGCTACCCAACATGGGTCAATATAGGAGCTGCTTCGTGGCTTCCTCATTTGCCATGTTCTTATCTTCTAGCTTTGCTGTGGAATTTTGAGGTGAGACTTGTACAGTCGTCGTGTACATTGTAACACTGATGGCCTGACGTAGAGGGAGTACAGTGTACTCGAAGCTTTCTCGATCAAGCTGCTGAATGATATATTGTTGGCTCACATCGCTGATGCTATCCTGAGGGAGAGAGAGAGAGAGAGAGAGAGAGAGAGAGAGAGAGAGAGAGAGAGAGAGAGAGAGAGAGAGAGAGAGAGAGAGAGGGGGAGAGAGGTGGAGAGGAATGCTTCAACAAACAAAACAAGAAAACAAACAAGGACGTGGGTGTTTCGTGCACCAAAGAGCATCGTTTTGGTTCATTGTTGATGATGATGTTGGACTCTGAGAGATCCACTTCCTCGTTCTCAACAAATATTTGTCACCAGCGGGGAGGGAGCGCGCACTCACGCACGCACGCACGCACACACACACACACACACACACACACACCACACACACCACACACACACACACACACACAGTTTCAAGTGTAGATATGATAGAGCCCAATAGGCTTAGGACACCTGTTGATTGACGTACACCTGTACACCTGTTGATTGACGGTTGAGAGGCGGGACCAAAGACCCAGAGCTCATCCCTGCAAGCACAACTAGGTGCTTGCACACACACACACACACACACACACCAAAAGGATATCAACGGCATATACCTGATCGGCTGTAGAAACTTGTGTAAGGAATCATTGTATACCACAATATCAGACCACCAATCCTGGAGTCCATATCTAGTGAAACACAAAACCAAGTTTAGAGAAAGTTTGCCACAATACTAGTCCCAGAGCTGAGAGATATGAGCTAAGAGGAAAGGTTACAGGAATCGCGTCACCAGGCGGACAGAAGAGGTCGGTGGCGCCATGGTAACACACTCGCCCGCTCCTTCATAGCGATTTGGTCTAGCTTCGAGTCTTGGCAGGGAGGATTGACTAACCTTTAACTGTTCGCTTCTGTGTACCCAGGAGTAATTGGTTGTTATCAGATTAGCGGGTCGCGCTCCAGGGAAAACTGGTGTATAAGGTTAAGGTAAGCTAAAAGAAAGGGACAGTTCTCAGCTTGCTAACAGGAGTCAGAAGTCTACTCCTGTACCCGCATGTGTAAGAAAGAAAAAATTACCGAAAACATGATTACCATATACAATATTTTCAGAGCAATTGATAGGGTTGATAAAGACAGCCTAGCACGCGTGGCACTCGAGAAGGAACGCAGGTGAAAACCGAGCACCAAATGAGCCAAATTGGCATTAGAAAACAGAAAAACATTCAGTGACAGAGTAGTTACCAAACGGAACGCATTTAGAAATCAGGTGGTGGAGGCAGATCCTGTACAGTTTCAAATACAGGTATGATAGAACCCAATAGGCTTTCAGGAACTTGGACACCAATTGATAGGCCGTAGAGAAGCGGGGGGAGGGGGGGCCAAAGAGCTGAAGCCTAACCCCCGGCACCATAAGTAGGTTAGTCCATACACACACACACACACACACAATTAGGCGAGTAGAGTCACCTTCCAAAGCATTAATAGTTTGTAAATAACAGAAAATTATTATGACACAGCATTGTTGTACAATGAAAGAATCTGCATTTTTCCATCGTAGTTTTAAGACCATTAACACTAAAGCATTTGTATTAANGATGCCAAACGGCAGTATAAAATCCAAAATCGCGACGTCCAGACGTCAGCTCGTTGTCAAGTTGAACCAGAGTCGATCTGGCAGGAGGGAATGACTACTGTATGACGTGTGAGAGGAAAAATTACTCCCAGACATCAGTCAATTGAATGTGTATTGTGCCTCAGAAATACCAAAGCATATGTCAAAATATCTCGGATAAATTAATAGAGGCGTACAATATTTAGCCAACTGAAGGCAAACGCCTTTTCATTTCAATTGCAAACCCTACAGTAAACCTAGCAAGGGCCTAAATGACCCAGGCATTTACTGAATGCCTGGTTCAAAAGCTCACCACCAACAATGATAAGGTTAAGAATAAGGAAGAGACCAGAGGGAAAAACACCTGTGATGTGATAAGAGAATTACAAGAGGGTCAGAAAGTTTGATGAAACAGTTTATGAACTTTCAACAATCATTAACAGACAAATGAGGTGGACATGATTCCTGAGGTAAATCAGGTGAACCTGGGAGGAAAACTCCTCACTCAGGGAAAACCCCCTGAATGCAGGCAGAGTTGAGGTGAACCAGGGCAGAACTCATACTCTAAGGGAAAACGCTCTTAATGCAGGAAGAGTTAATGAAAGTGGGTTGAAAATCTGGCGGGAGCAGCGGAAGCCTTGGATGTAAAAAACGTAGAAACAACCTCATCAAAAGGAACCTAGCAAAAGTAGAGGGTAAGATTGACCAGGAAATCGTTGAGGAAATGATAGTGAAACTGATAAGGAGGCATGGAAGATTTTAGTCTATCCTATGTGAAGAGGTTAGGTAAGCCCGAAGCGAGTATAGTACGCATAACCATGGTAAACTTTGAACACAGAAGTAAGACACTAACCAGTGCGCACAACTTAAAAGATCTTGAACAGAATAATAAGAGGAAAGTTAAAGGAGTTAAGGAACTTAGACGCATACAAATATTCAAAGCTAGTGATCAGGAGAGGACGGGTGATCAAGATAGTAGATGCAGGAGAGGACGTAGTCCTCACCCAGCCAGGCAGAACTAACCCTACATATCTCGGAAGACAAACAGGCACAGAAACTGGAGTGACAGCGAACAGCTTAGTAATGTACAGAATCTAGGAGCTACCGCTCAGACCAATAAGAACAATGAAAGAAATTTAAATTGCTTCTACATAATCCCAGAAGGCTGATGAATAAATCTGAAGCACTGTGTGCATATGCTGAGGCCGAGACTCAAGAAATCATTGGCATAAGTGAAACTGGGGATGAAGGACATTATTGAAGGGGAATTTCTTCTCCCAGGATATCATCCACCGTTCAGAAAGAACAGACAACAAGAGCAGGTGGTGTAACGCTTTATATGAAAGAGGACTTGAATGTAACCACCAATGAGGAACTGAACACCACTGGATCCTCAGTCTGTATAGTGCAATATACTAGCTCAACATGGTAACATACTGACAGTGGAAGTATGATACAGGGCTGACACAGCAACAGCAGAGGAAGTTACTCATCTACATAATGTGATCAATGCGGCATCACAAACCCAAACTCTTACAATGTGAGATTTGAACCACGAGACAATAAATTGGGTAAATCTAACAGCTCAAGCAGAAGGACATCAATTTCTAGACCTGGTGCAGAACTCATTTCTCGTACAACATGTGGTGAGCTCACTCGAGGTACCAGCATTCTGGACCTTGTGCTAATATCAGAAGAGGACATGATCGATCTTATTCAAGTAAGGGAAATCTCACCCCATCGTGTGATCACAATATTCTAAGATGGAATACAATTACAGAAACTCTCGAAAAGGTCCAGGATGACTTTTAATCTAGAAAGGACCTTTTAGACTACCATCGAGGAAACAATCGGGAATGAGAGCGTAATTGCACAACAACGCATGGAGGGAGCTGATAGGTGATCATGGCATGGAAACATCATGGGGAAATTTAAAAAATGTCATAACCGAACTCGTACAAAGATATGGGCCGAAGAGAGAAAGAAAAGAAAGGGAACAAGATGGATGACACAAGTAGTATAAAGAGCATTAATAACTAAATGGGACCTCTGGAGACAGTATAAATCTACGATGAACATCATGGATTATGGGATATATATAAAGGACATTAAATTCAACTACCCAGGAAATCAGATTTCCCAAAAGAAATTACAAAAGAAAACTTGCCCAAAACATGAAGGAAGATCCAAAATTATAATATGCATATATACGTAATATATATGTATATAATTGTAGGATCCCTAAAAGATGAGACTAACCAAGTTATATTGAATGATAAAAGGGCAGCAAACACTTTGCATGAATACTTTACATCAGTGTTCACACTTGAAAGACTGAACATCCCATCACCTACATAAATGTTTGAAGGAGGTGAAGAGAATGAATTCAGGAATATACCCATTACATGTGACATAATCAGGAAAAGCATCGACAAACTAAAAGACTCAAAAGCCCAAGGTGTGGATGGATTTAAATCCAAAGTCATAAAGGAACTGGCCAATGCACTATGCATACCACTGACACTCCTTTACAGAAAATCCCTGGACCAAGGGATAGTTCCCCTGGATTGGAAATATGCAAATGTTACCCCTATTTTCAAAAAAGGCAGAAAGAGCTCGGCAGAAAACTACTGTCCAATCAGCTTGTCATCACACATCTGCAAGCTCATGGAGAGAATCCTCAGGGAGGGAATCATATCAACATCTCACAGAGAACAATGTTGTAAAATCAACGCAACATGGATTTGTTACAAATAGATTCTGCCTCACTAACCTGCTCACATTTCTGGAAACAGTATCCGGCTAATCAGACAACGGACTTCCGGTAGATGTAGCTTACATGAACTTTGCTAAAGTATGAGAGCCAGGCAAGGAAGTTACAGGCACGTGGAATAAATGGGAGAATACTGGAATTGATAAAATAATGGTTAAAATATAGAAAACAAAAGGTCGTGCTAAATGCAAATGAATCTGACTGGGGAAATGTGGTGAGTGGGGTCCCACAGCGGTTCATTTTGGGGCCAACCCTTTTGTCATATACATCAATGACAGATGAGAATATTACAAACCACATCATCAGATTTGCAGATGACACTAACTTCTAGGGTAAAGTGGGATGTGAAAGTGATATCGAGACTTCACAGAGAGATCTTCCTGAGCTCCACAAATGCTCAGATGACTGGCTAATGCTCTTTAATGTCGATATATGCCAGACCTTGCATGTGGGGCACAACAATCCACGTCACAACTACCAAATTGACATCAGTATCTTACAACAGATAGATGAAGAAAAGGACCTTTAAGTCAGAATCCACCATTCACTAAAAGTTGCCCAACAACTGAGAGCGGCAATAAAAAATGCAAACCAAACCCCTGAGAATAATCAAGCGGACCTTTTCCTTCAAGGAACAGAAGGTAGTCGTTCAACTGTATAAGTCTCTGGTGCGCCTCCACCTGGATTATTGCAGCCTGGCGTGGAGACCTCACCTCCAGAAAGACACAGCTGCTCTGGAGAAGGTGCAACACCGGGCAACAAAAACCATACTAGAGCCTAGTGATCTCTCGTATCAGGAACAGGTGAGGGCCACAGGGCTAACAACGTTGCCGACCAGGCATGACAGGGCGGATCTCATAGAAACATTCAAAATACTAAACAATTGGGACGATGTCGATCCCGACACTCTCTTCAAAAGGTCATCAGATGTAACACGAACGAGGAGCAACGGGTTCAAGCTCAACGAGCCACAATGTAGAACAGAAAACAGGATATGCTTTTTCACCCATAGAGTTGTAAACCGGTGGAACCGCCTACCCGCCGAAGCCGTAAACGCCAAAACTGCTAGGTTATAAAAATACAGATACAAAAGATCATCCAGGCAAATGGGGGGCGACTTTTGACAAGCCGCCGGCTTCCTGTCCTCGTCGAGGGCCCCTAGTATTAGTAGCCCCTCAGGTAATTAATTCAGGAGTAATTACCGTACATAGTTACGAGTAATTATGTTTCAGGAAATTGTTGGCATCCGTGAAGAAACTCCAGTGACGTTCTAAACTGGCTTTAGACCAGTCTTTTAAAACGCATCCACTACGGAGGCTGCGATTGGTCAGCGCTGTAACCAGCGAGTGTTTACGAGGCCACGTGGCGCAAAGGTAAACACTTCACACACACACACTTACACACACTCACGTTTAAAGCCCACTTACACTTAAGAAAACATTCTCTCATGCGTAGGAAAGCTGTTACATCTTCACGACGCTGCAACCACATTCCAGAGGTCATTAGTGGCGTAGAGCAGCGGTGCCACAGTCAGGTGTGTGTGGCCAGCAGTGGTGCCACAGCCAGGTGTGTTGCCAGCAGCGGTGCCACAGCAGGTGTGTGTGACCAGCAGCGGTGCCACAGCCAGGTGTGTGTGGCCAGCAGTGGTGCCACAGCCAGGTGTGTAAGACCAGCAGCGGTGCCACAGCCAGGTGTGTGGCCAGCAGCGGTGCTACAGCCAGATGTGTGGCCAGCAGCGGTGCCACAGCCAGGTGTGTGGCCAGCAGCGGTGCTACAGCCAGGTGTGTGGCTAGCAGCGGTGCCACAGCCAGGTGTGTGGCCAGCAGCGGTGCCACAGCCAGGTGTGTGGCCAGCAGCGGTGCTACAGCCAGGTGTGTGGCTAGCAGCGGTGCCACAGCCAGGTGTGTGGCCAGCAGCGGTGCCACAGCCAGGTGTGTGGCCAGCAACTGTGCCACAACCAGGTGTGTGGCCACAGCCAGGTGTGTGGCTAGCAACTGTGCCACAACCAGGTGTGTGGCCAGCAGCGGTGCCACAGCCAGGTGTGTGGCCAGCAACTGTGCCACAGCCAGGTGTGTGGCCAGCAGCGGTGCCACAGCCAGGTGTGTGGCCAGCAGCGGTGCTACAGCCAGGTGTGTGGCCAGCAGCGGTGCCACAGCCAAGTGTGTGGCCAGCAGCGGTGCCACAGCCAGGTGTGTGGCCAGCAACTGTGCCACAACCAGGTGTGTGACCAGCAGCGGTGCCACAGCCAGGTGTGTGGCCAGCAACTGTGCCACAGTCAGGTGTGTGGCCAGCAGCGGTGCCACAGCCAGGTGTGTGGCCAGCAGCGGTGCTACAGCCAGGTGTGTGGCCAGCAGCGGTGCCACAGCCAAGTGTGTGGCCAGCAGCGGTGCCACAGCCAGGTGTGTGGCCAGCAACTGTGCCACAACCAGGTGTGTGACCAGCAGCGGTGCCACAGCCAGGGTGGTGGCCAGCAACTGTGCCACAGTCAGGTGTGTGGCCAGCAGCGGTGCCACAGCCAGGTGTGTGGCAGCAGCGGTGCCACAGCCAGGGGTGTGTGATCAGCAGCGGTGCCACAGCCTGGTGTGTGGGCCAGCAGCGGTGCCACAGCC
>WNGS01004511.1:24387005-24403977 GCA_020271785.1 Procambarus virginalis | reverse complement strand
GGGGTTTGGCGGCTGGATTAACGAGCCTATGGCCTTTCTTGATGAAGACGGGCTGTTGTTGATGAGGACGGGGCGGGTGTTGATGAGGACGGGCTGTGAATGTGCTACGAATGCATGAAGTCTTCTGCCACCTTACACGAATACCAGAGTGCGCCTCAGGTCAATGTTCCGGTTCCAGTGCGTCCTCATAAACACAGTCTGTCCTCATAAACACAGTCCGTCCTCATAAACACAGTCCGTCCTCATAAACACTGTCCGTCCTCATAAACACAGTCCGTCCTCATAAACACAGTCCGTCCTCATAAACACAGTCCGTCCTCATAAACACAGTCCGTCCTCATAAACACAGTCCGTCCTCATAAACACAGTCCGTCCTCATAAACACAGTCCGTCCTCATAAAGTTAGTTAGTTTAGTTCATTTATTATGCACCCCATACCCATCTTGTGGGCGGTAGTGGAAAGGGTTACAGGGGCACATAATGGGCTCAGGACTGAACCTCACAATTCATTTAGCTAAGCAAGTTACAATCTTGATGAGCTAGTTACAAAATTCAATATAAGTCGTCACATCAACAATGGGTTCGAGATCGACCTCAAGTACAGGTTCTAAATTAAGCAACTGACATATGTGGAGAGCTAGTGTCAAAATTATATGTTTGTCCTGCACACCGCCTCCCATCCAGTGGGCAGCGGTGGATAGGTTACAATCACTCAGTTACTACCTACAGTTAGCAAACTGGGATATTTGGCTAAAATTTCTGGTAGCAGATCATTTTGAATGAAATATTTACACATCGCTGGAACATTGGTTATAGAATTGTCTCTAAATTCACGTATCTTTTCGCACTCCATCACATAGTGACGGAGGGTGTGCGAATAATTTTGACACAGTTTACATTTGGTCAGGTCTACATCGGCAGATAATGAGAATTCCCAGAGATACTTGTAACCGAGTCTAAGCCGAGCATCAGTAACATCTAGAAGTCTGCTGATTTTATTGGATGATCCATAGATGTGTGGCTCCTCTTGCATGATAGTATGATGATAGATGGAATTACTGGTGTCAATTTCACTTTGCCTCAGATCTACAAGATCTTGTTGAAGTTCTCGGTGTACTTCTGCTCTCAGATTGCTCATTGACAATCCAAGGTTACACTCAACGGCTCCTTTAAAGGCAGATTCTTTGGCTAACTTATCAGCTCTATCATGCATTCGGAGGCCAACATGAGATGGAGACCACATGAAATGGACTCTGTTACCATCCTTAATAATTTTGTTGTATAAACACAGTCCGTCCTCATAAACAGTCAGTCCATCCACATCAATAAAGGGCCAAATGCCCGTTAATCTAGGCGCCAAACCCCTCGTTTATGAAATGAGAAACACTTTAAACACGACTCACACTGATGACGCTGCTCGAATTGTTCTCAAAAACTGCTTCGTTCTCCTCTAATGTTGGAATAACACTTCACTAAAAAGCTTCGCCCACGTACTGCACACGAATACAATTCCCAACAGAGCCTCAACACCTAACCTATTTATATCTGTACATAGAATTCTGATATATAATGTGAACATTTATGTGAACTAAAAAGACGTTCATTGTACGTTCACACAGACGTATGGCATCTGTGGGGTCGGCCGCCGCCTGGACGAACAGCGGCCTGAGGCTGCCGGGAATACTTGTGGATACACAAGATATTCTGCACCTATTTAGAAACAAGTTTGGAACCGGTTCACACTAGGGGGTTGTGAGGGAACATACACGGGACGCATCACACGGTAACATTACCAGCACTTATACGCCGCCAACGGAGTGGTAACGCGTTGTGTCCCGTTTATTATGTGGTAACACGATCATAATTAACAGAGTAGGAACGATGTAGTTGTGTGGTGTGTTTATAAGGCTTCGCTTGAAACTACGAGCTTGAACTTTCCTCGGTGAGGAGGGAACACCCGAGGATAATGTGCATAAGGGAGAGACAAAGAGAATGTGAGAGGTAGAGAAAGAATGAGAGGGGGGGAGATACGACAATGAGAGAAGTGAGCTAGTATGGAGAAAAAAATGCGTTATCACCGAAATGTACATTTTCTTTTGTGGAAGGTGAAAGCGGGAAGACGTAGAGAGAAGGGGTAGACTGAGATAGACCACCACAGAGCACCGACACCACAAGGGTCAACTATACCATTTATTTATTTATTTATTTATTTATTTATTTATTTATTTATTTATTTATTTATATAATAGAAGGTACATTGGAATTGTGAGGATACATAGCATAGTAATTACATTCTTGTAAAGCCACTAGTACATGCAGCGTTTCGGGCAGAGCATTTTAATTACAGTAAACAATCTGTTGCTTATGTTTAGCTTTGATACATGTGTTCCCGCCAGACATCAGGTGTTGTCGCGTGTGTAGCCACGTCGGGGCCGCTAATGCCTGCTTTAATCTCACTTGGACGGACTGGTTGGTATATGTCTCATTTCTTGCAGGTCAGTGTTCGATCCCCGATGTTTCAAGTGGTTGTGCACCGTTCCTTCATCCCATCTCTCAATCCCAACTCCTATCCTGTCCTCGCATCTCTTCCATGTGAAATATAGTCAAAATGGCTTATCGTTTCTCCTTTCCTTCACATTGGAACATTGTAATTTTACACTGGTTCACTGTATTAAAAAAACTGTATTAGCGAACTCTCGCCGTTTTACAAAAAAGCCTTCACCGTTTTCCGTGTAGATAACAGAGATGTGGAGGAGATGCATGATAGCATGGTTGAGTGTGTTATCAGGCAACGAGGCCATATGGTTGTACCCAGGGGGTGAAGCAAGCTATCACAACCACGATAACAACACCATGTAGGGAACCGAGGTTCACCTCAGGATTTAAAAACCCTTTTAACTCTAGCGGCCTTTATTTGTTTGATTGTTTTAATCCTTCATATACCGTATCCTTCATAAGCTGTTTCCTTGCACAGACTGCTAAGGGGTTCAACAAGTCTTCAGTTCCACAACAGGCAGGAACATGACAATAGACCCAATCTGTGCAAGGCAGAACAGCAGCAGTAGGCATACCATGCACACATGGCAAGAACATTACAGCACTGAGCCATGCCAGGCATTACAGTAGTAGGCCTATTGGTTCATTCACCTCTCCTATTCGCAAATTATTCTTAAAGCAAATATTTTCGAATCATCAGACGAAATAAGTTCTATATTTTGTTTATAGTTGAACCTCTTTCTTGTCTCCCGCTTACAGTTGCCTTTCATCCTTCGAATGCCTCCCTGTTATCACATAACGCTCTTCAGATTTTAAATTTTAATTTTATTTCACTTCATATATCTTGTTCAGGAAAGGTCCTGATGTGGTGTAACCCTCTGAGTGCGAAGTACGTCAACTGACGTTCAGCACAAGCGAAAACCAAGAGAATTGTTTCTCTTAGTTTTCGTGTAGAAGAGTTCTGCCAATATATTTCTGCAATTTGCAACAATTGAAATATATCTGGCTATCATTACCATTTAGGCAATGTATATTACTCTAGATTAAAAAGTTATTAATTAGAAGATTGTTGGATATTGTGGTATTATCGTTCCGCGGGAACATTCTAAAATAGTATATAATATAAATCAATTATTTCTCCTCCTCTATACTGTGTATCTTCTTGAGGTTATCTTGAGATGATTTCGGGGCGTTAGTGTCCCCGCGGCCCGGTCCTCGACCAGGCCTTCACCATCAGGAAGCAGCCCGTGACAGCTGACTAGCACCCAGGTACCTATTTTACTGCTAGGTAACAGGGGCATAGGGTGAAAGAAACTCTGCCCGTTGTTTCTCGCCGGCGCCCGGGGTCGATCCCGGGCGCCGGCGTACTGTGAGTATGGAACATTTTTGTTCCCCCGTTGATGTTTATGTGAAACAGTTAATACTAATATCTTCCAGTTCTTCCCAGTCAGTGAAGTGAGCTAAACTGGGTAGTTTTGACCCAATCTCTTCCCAAACGTTTAGTGAAAATATTTTGATTTTTTATATATAATTTGATTTTATTTCGAAAATCTCATGTTAATTTCTTTTGTAGCGCGATAGTCTGGGGCCTCGGCTCACACCCGAGGAACCAGAGGTTAATACCGGCCTGAGACAGAAATGATTTGGCAAGTTTTTTATCTTTTCTCTCTATATCTTTCCTCAATATAATATATAGATTACGACTTCGAAACTGAGCATCACAAAAGTTATTAACACAAAGAAATCACAATAGTGTGATATATCAACAAGAAAATCATTTGTAGCAATGCAGGAATCTGAACCAGCTTTCTAATGGCTCCTAGTCACTTGCTTTAACCAACTCGGCCATGATGGAATAAAAGCTATTCAACCCGGAACTCTACTGAGTCCACTGGGAATAAATAACCTGGTTGTGACATACGTTGAGGCCTCCAGACTCTCCCAGTGGACTCATTAGATTCGAGGCTGAATAGTTTTTGTCCTATCTTGTCCTAGTGGGTTTAAGACAAGGGTCTGGGACTAACTAGAACGCTAGTTCAAAACCTCTGCATTACTCCAATTTTTTTTCTTGTTTCCACAAAGGTTATTATTATTATTATAGAAAACCTCATAATGCTCCTGTGCTTATAAGTATTTATTATATGCAAATTAAGACGCATTGATTGTGGAAAGATATACTAGTTTCGTAAGTGGACACGTAAAGGATTGACGAAGGCTGGTGCTGGTGTGGCGTACATGGCTCGAGTCCCTCCGGCCTATACGAAACCATTCATGTTACTGATTCAAAGATGAAAGTACACCAGTGTACACCAGCCTCACCATGTACACCAGTGTACACCAGCCTCACCATGTACACCAGTGTACACCAGCCTCACCATGTACACCCGTGTACACCAGCCTCACCATGTACACCCATGTACACCAGCCTCACCATGTACACCCGTGTACACCAGCCTCACCATGTACACCAGTGTACACCAGCCTCACCATGTACACCAGTGTACACCAGCCTCACCATGTACACCAGTGTACACCAGCCTCACCATGTACACCAGTGTACACCAGCCTCACCATGTACACCAGTGTACACCAGCCTCACCATGTACACCCGTGTGCACCAACCTCATCGTGTGCACCAGCCGCACCATGTACACCCGTGTACACCATGTAGACCAGTGTACACCTGGTCACACAAGCCTGACTACACCGGCACATTAAAGCAGCGGTAATATGACCTCTGACTTTTAATAACAAAAACAAGCTTTTGTTTTTCGTTCAGATTTTTAATCATGATTGTAATACAATCACGTGAAATACAACCACGGAAGTAATTGTTGTTTATTACTGAACAATGCCTCTAGGGGGGCCTGACAGCTGAGTGGACAGCGCTTCGGATTCGTAGTCCTGAGGTTCCGGGTTCGATCCCCGGTGGAGGCGGAAACAAATGGGCAGAGTTTCTTTCACCCTGATACAGCCTGTTACCTAGCAGTAAATAGGTACCTGGGAGTTAGACAGCTGCTACGGGCTGCTTCCTTGGGGTGTGTAACAAAAAGGAGGCCTGGTCGAGGACCGGGCCGCGGGGACGCTAAGCCCCGAAATCATCTCAAGATAACCTCAAGATAGGTAGTGACGACGTACGTGGTGAGGCTGGTGTCGGTCCGTGCTGGACCGTGCACTTACTGTATTCATTGTACAACAGTTACACATACTTATTGTATATAGGTACGAGCAAGTTACTGTACATGAGGTCACAATTCTGATTTTCAGGCGTGTGGCTGTCTAATTGTCGACCAGATTGTTGCGATCAGATAATTGTTAAATGTTGCCTGATAAACAGTGTTTGTATGACCGCTAAGGGAGACTCGTCCTCACCTCAGCAGTGTCTTACCAGCTAAGCTAAGAATTCCCGTTCTCGTCTGCTCGACCACTACTCGGCCCGTTCTCGTCTCCTCGACCACTACTCGGCCCGTTCTCGTCTTCTCGACCACTACTCGGCCCGTTCTCGTCTTCTCGACCACTACTCGGCCCGTTCTCGTCTCCTCGACCACTACCCGGCCCGTTCTCGTCTCCTCGACCACTACCCGGCCCGTTCTCGTCTCCTCGACCACTACCCGGCCCGTTCTCGTCTCCTCGACCACTACTCGGCCCGTTCTCGTCTCCTCGACCACTACCCGGCCCGTTCTCGTCTTCTCGACCACTACTCGGCCCGTTCTCGTCTCCTCGACCACTACCCGGCCCGTTCTCATCTCCTCGACCACTACCCGGCCCGTTCTCATCTCCTCGACCACTACTCGGCCCGTTCTCGTCTGCTCGACCACTACCCGGCCCGTTCTCGTCTCCTCGACCACTACCCGGCCCGTTCTCGTCTGCTCGACCACTACCCGGCCCGTTCTCGTCTCCTCGACCACTACCCGGCCCGTTCTCGTCTGCTCGACCACTACCCGGCCCGTTCTCGTCTTCTCGACCACTACTCGGCCCGTTCTCGTCTCCTCGACCACTACCCGGCCCGTTCTCGTCTCCTCGACCACTATCCGGCCCGTTCTCGTCTCCTTGACCACTACTCGGCCCGTTCTCGTCTGCTCGACCACTACCCGGCCCGTTCTCGTCTCCTCGACCACTACCCGGCCCGTTCTCGTCTCCTCGACCACTACTCGGCCCGTTCTCGTCTCCTCGACCACTACCCGGCCCATTCTCGTCTGCTCGACCACTACTCGGCCCGTTCTCGTCTCCACGACTACTACTGAACTACCCCCGGGATACAGCCTCGTAACAGTTGCCTCTCAACCCCTGGTTGCCTATTATACTACAATGTGAAGAGAGGCATTAGGGGAAAAGAAAATTCCCGAAATATTTCTATCCCGCCCATGGATTGAACCCCCAATCCATATCAGTTGCGAGTGAAGGATGTAGGCTACTGTGCTAGAGGATCGGCCTGTCAGCCATCCCACGACGTCAGTATTCATCTGAGTCAGACAAGAAGAGTCTCACACTTCTTGCAGACTGTTGTCAATAGTCTTAAAACCCGTCTCTTATTACGATCTTGCTGCTGATAATATATTATTAATTGTTAAAGATATATGGTACATAGTAACAAGTAATTACCATACATAGTTACAATAGTAATTACCATATATAGTTACTGTAGTAATTACCGTACATAGTTATGAGTACGGCGGGAGGGAGGGTGCATTGGGTTTTAAAGCTCCATTGTTAGAGTCCGATTTTTCGGGTGATAAAAGGGTGATACTGTTACTAAGTGGCAGACAAACGCATAAAGTATTCAAGCTGCGTTAGAGCATCCAATTATCATCGGAAGCGATATATATAAGTGGCAAAAGGAGCCGTAGTCTGAACGTAGCGTGGTCGGTGCGGGCTACAGCAGCATCCCCCAGTATCAGCAACTAAGTGAATTAGTGTGCAGTTCTATTCATAAAAAATAGATTTTATATGGCAATAAACATGTTATAAATACAACTATCATAGAAAATTAAATAAGTATTATATATATATTTATCGAAATAAATCCATAAGAAAACATAATTTGGGCGAGTAACTCTCGTAGCTCTGGGCGATTTAATGTAAACATTGGCATGTGGAGGCAAAACAAGGACAAACTTCTTACGCCCATACAGTAAGAAAAGTATTTTACTCACTGTTTACTTTTGAAGCTAATTGAAGTAGCAAACATGGCAGGAGGGTATGTTGTTGTTGTTGATTTAGGGGCGACGACGATCGTGGGATCGGATGCGCCCCGGCGTACTCATATAGGGTTCATTGCAAAACCGAATGACATATAGATGATTGGAGAGCCCCAGGAGTCCCTCGGGGTGACAAGCACCGGCCCCGCCCCCACAGGGAGAACACTGGGTAAAAAAACTAAAAACTCGGCCCCCAACTAAAACGCAAATGTCATCCAGTGTCCTCCGGCAGAGCAGATGCCAGCCGCCGACCACGGTTGAGGGCACACCAGGAGCCTACCAAGACCCACCAACTCCCGGTACCTCTCGCCCAAGCCGGCGCCGGACACTGTCAACCCGCCGGGAGAACCAGCCAGAAAATGTTCAAAATCTATTAACAATCCTGTGACCCAATACGATATGTACGCGAGGCGTCGAATAAACTGGACCGTTGAATAAGGATGCCAAACATCAGTATCAAATCAAAAATCGCGACGTCCAGACGTCAGCTCGTCGTCAAGGTTGAATCAGGAGTCGATCTGACAGGGGGGTATAACAACTGTATAATGCGTGAGAGGAAAAAATACTCCCAGACATCAGTCTAGGAGTATGATGTGTGACATCAGGAATGTTTATTGTGCCTCAGAAATACCAAAGCATATGTCAAAATATCTCGGATAAATTAATAGAAGCGTACAATATTTAGCCAACTGGAAGGCAAACACCTTTTTTATTTCAATTGCACACCCTTCAGTAAACCTAGCACGGGCCTAAATGACCCAGGCATTTACTGAATGCCTGGTTCTAAAGCTCATCACCAACAATGATAAGTTTGAGAATAAGGAAGAGACCAGAGGGGAAAACACCTGTGACATGATAAGAGAATTACAAGAGGGTCAGAAAGTTTGATGAAACAGTTTATGAACTTTCAACAATCATTAACAAACAAATGAGTGGACATGATTCCTGAGGTAAATCAGGTGAACCTGGGAGAAAACTCCTCACTCAGGGAGAACACCCTGAATGCAGGCAGAGTTGATGAAAGTGTGTTGAAAATCTGGCGGGAGCAGCGGAAGGAAAAAACGTAGAAACAATCTCATCAAAAGGAACCTAGCAAAAGTAGAGGGTAAGACTGACCAGGAAATCGTTGAGGAAATGACAGTGAAACTGATAGGAAGCACGGAAGATTTTAGTCAATCCTATGTGGAGAGGTTAGGTAAGCCCGAAGCGAGTATAGTATGCATAACCATGGTAAACTTTGAACACAGAACTAAGACACTAACCAGTGCACATAACTTAAAAGATCTTGAAGGGTATAACCATGTCTCTATCTCCCCAGACCTCACAGTTGAACAGCCAAAAAAAAAGCAGAGTAATAAGAGGAAAGTTAAAGGAGTAAAGGAACTTAGGTGCATACAAAGATTGAAAGCTAGTAATCAGTAGAGGATGGGTGATAAAAATAGTAGATGGAGGAGAGGACATAGTCCTCCATCCAGCCAGGCAGAACTAACCCTATATATCTCGGAAGATGAACAGGCACAGAACCGGAGTGACAGCGAACAGCTTACTAATATACAGAATCTAGGAGCTACCACTCAGACCAATAAGAACAATAAAAGAAATTTAAATTGCTTCTACAGTAATGCAAGAAGGCTGATGAATAAATCTGAAGCACTGTGTGCATATGCTGAGGCCGAGACTCAAGACATCATTGGCATAAGTGAAACATAGTGACGAGAGGACGTTATTGAAGGGGAATTCCGCCTCCCAAGGTATCATCCACCATTCAGAAAGGACAGAACAACAAGAGCAGGTGGTGCAACGCTTTAAGTGAAAGAGGACTCGAATATAACCACCAATGAGGAACTGAACACCAAAGGATCCTCGGTCTGTATGGTGCAATATACTAACTCAACATGGTAACATACTGACAGTGGAAGTATGCTATAGGGCTGACACAGCAACAGCAGAGGAAGTTACTGATCCACATAATGTGATCAATACGGCATCACAAACCCAAACTCTTATATATGGAGATTTTAGCCACGAGACAATAGACTGGGTAAATCTAACATCACAAGCAGATGGAGATCAATTTCTAGACCTGGTGCAAGACTCATTTCTCATACAACATGTGGTTGAGCCCACTCAACAGCATTCTGGACTTTGTGATAACATCAGAAGAGGACATGATTAATTCAATTCAAGTAGGGGAAAAGCTCACCCCATCACCTCCCAGATCACAATATTCTAAGATGGAATACAATTACAGAAACTTTCGTAAAGGTCCAGATTGATGACCTTTAATCTAGAAAGGACCTTTTAGATTACCATCGAGGAAACAATCAGGGAATGAGAGCGTAATTGCAAAGCACCTCATGGAGGGAGTTGATAGGTGATCATGGCATTGAAACATCATGGGGAAAATTTAAAATGTCATAACCGAACTCGTACAAAGATAGGGCCGAAAAGGAGAAAGAAAAGAANGACAAGCTGAAAAAAGGTTCACAGTGTTGCGGGTTCACAATGCTGAAGTAAGGGGGAAGCCCTACTCACAATACTGAAGTAAGGGGGAAGCCTACCCACAATGCTGAAGTAAGGGGGAAGCCCTACCCACAATACTGAAGTAAGGGGGAAGCCCTACCCACAATGCTGAAGTAAGGGGGAAGCCCTACCCACAATACTGAAGTAAGGGGGAAGCCTACCCACAATACTGAAGTAAGGGGGAAGCCCTACCCACAATGCTGAAGTAAGGGGGAAGCCCTACCCACAATGATGAAGTAAGGGGGAAGCCCTACCCACAATGCTGAAGTAAGGGGGAAGCCCTACCCACAATACTGAAGTAAGGGGAAGCCCTACCCACAATGCTGAGGGAAGGGGAGCCCTACCCACAATGCTGAGGGAAGGGGGAAGCCCTACCCACAATGCTGAGGGAAGGAGGAGCCCTACCCACAATGCTGAGGGAAGGGGAAGGGCGACCAAGCACTCAACATGGACTCGTACAACAATACACTTGAGTGACGTGACACTCAAGAGACACTCACCCTGCCTACGTCCCACAACTTGAGTGCATAATCATAGGGACTATTGGGGCACTTGAGGACGTAGCCATCGAACTCCTGTCCTGCCTTGAGGGTATATTCCACTCTGTCTTCCAGGGGGCGGCCACGGGTCGGGTTCGAGGTTGTCTCCAGGACAGTACTGGGGGCGGCCACACTCACGTGGTCCAGAGCCTCGTGCGGCGCCTCCACCTTCATAATTGTTTGGTGATCGTCTTCAGTGGGTGCTGCGCTGGCTCTCTCCTGCTGGGGGATGTTCCCCCCTGCAGGTACCTGCACTCCAGTGCCTGGTGTACTGGTCCCATCTGGTGGTACTTGCACTCCAGTGTCTGGTGTACTGGTACCATCTCCAGGTACTTGCACTCCAGTGTCTGGTGTACTGGTACCATCTCCAGGTACTTGCACTCCAGTGTCCGTGTACTGGTACCATCTGCAGGTACTTGCACTCCAGTGCCTGGTGTACTGGTACCATCTGCAGGTACTTGCACTCCAGTGTCCGGTGTACTGGTCCCATCTGCAGGTACTTGCACTCCAGTGTCCGGTGTACTGGTCTCATCTTCAGGTACCTGCACTCCAGTGTCCGGTGTACCGGTCCCATCTGCAGGTACTTGCACTCCAGTGTCTGGTGTACTGGTCCCATCTTCAGGTACCTGCACTCCAGTGTCCGGTGTACTGGTCCTATCTTCAGGTACCTGCACTTCAGTGTCTAGTATACAGGTCCCATCTTCAGGTACCTGCACTCCAGTGTCTGGTGTACTGGTCCTATCTTCAGGTACCTGCACTCCAGTGCCTGGTGTACTGGTCCCATCTTCAGGTACCTGCACTCCAGTGTCTGGTGTACTGGTCCTATCTTCAGGTACCTGCACTCCAGTGTCTAGTATACAGGTCCCATCTTCAGGTACCTGCACTCCAGTGTCTGGTGTACTGGTCCTATCTTCAGGTACCTGCACTCCAGTGTCTAGTATACAGGTCCCATCTTCAGGTACCTGCACTCCAGTGTCTGGTGTACTGGTCCTATCTTCAGGTACCTGCACTCCAGTGTCTGGTGTACTGGTCCTATCTTCAGGTACCTGCACTCCAGTGCCTGGTGTACTGGTCCCATCTTCAGGTACTTGCACTCCAGTGCCTGGTGTACTGGTCCCATCTTCAGGTACCTGCACTCCAGTGCCTGGTGTACTGGTCCTATCTTCAGGTACCTGCACTCCAGTGTCTGGTGTACTGGTCCCATCTTCAGGTACCTGCACTCCAGTGTCTGGTGTACTGGTCCCATCTTCAGGTACCTGCACTCCAGTGCCTGGTGTACTGGTCCCATCTTCAGGTACCTGCACTCCGTGTCTGGTTGTACTGGTCCCATCTTCAGGTACCTGCACTCCAGTGTCTGGTGTACTGGTCCTATCTTCAGGTACCTGCACTCCAGTGCCTGGTGTACTGGTCCCATCTTCAGGTACTTGCACTCCAGTGCCTGGTGTACTGTCCCATCTTCAGGTACCTGTACTCCAGTGTCTGGAGTACTGGTCCCATCTTCAGTACCTGCACTCCAGTGTCTGGTGTACTGGTCCTATCTTCAGGTACCTGCACTCCAGTGTCTGCTGTACTGGTACCACCTTTTGATTCACTCTGTTTGCTCTGCTCCTCATTTTGGAGTATTTAGATTTATTCTCAGACGTTCTGGCTCCGCCCCTTGAGGGCTTTGATTCGCTCTCAGACGTTCTGGCTCCGCCCCTTGAGGGCTTTGATTCGCTCTCAGACGTTCTGGCTCCGCCCCTTGAGGGCTTTGATTCGCTCTCAGACGTTCTGCCTCCGCTCCTTGAGGGCTTTGATTCGCTCTCTGACATTTTGGCGCCGCCCTTTGAGGGCTTTGATTCGCTCTCAGATGTTCTGGCCCTGCCCTTTGAGGGCTTTGATTCGCTCTCTGACGTTTTGGCTCCGCCCCTTGAGGGCTTTGATTCGCTCTCAGACTTTCTGCCTCCGCCCTTGAAGCCTTTGATTCGATTTCAGACGTTCTGGCTCCACCCTTTGAGGGCTTTGATTCGCTCTCAGACGTTCTGGCTCCGCCCCTTGAGGGCTTGGATTCGCTCTCAGACGTTCTGGCTCTGCCCCTTGAGGGCTTTGATTGGCTTTCAGATGTTCTGGCCCCATCCTTTGAGGGCTTTGATTCGCTCTCAGACTTTCTGGCTCCGCCTCTTGAGGATTTTGATTCGCTCTCAGATGTTCTGGCTCCGCCCCTTGAGGACTTTGATTCGCTCTCAGACGTTCTGGCTCCGCCCCTTGAGGACTTTGATTCGCTCTCAGACGTTCTGGCTTTTCCCCTTGAGGACTTTGATTCGCTCTCAGACGTTCTGGCTCCGCCCCTTGAGGACTTTGATTCGCTCTCAGACGTTCTGGCTCCGCCCCTTGAGGACTTTGATTCGCTCTCAGACGTTCTGGCTCCGCCCCTTGAGGATTTTGATTCGCTCTCAGACGTTCTGGCCCCGCCCTTTCCAACGCGGCCCCATGACGCACAGTTCTCTCCTGCTTTCAAACTGGCCAGGCTACGACGTTGAACGTAGATGCAGGAGTCTACTGCTACCAGCTGTTTTCTGTTGGTGGATCTGAGGGAAGAGATGAGAGGTGTAGAGGATGGGTCAAAACTGTTAATAGTAGAATAAGAAGAGACAGAGATGGTGTAATGAAGGAGACATCAGGTGTCGAGGAAGCGATATATATATATATATATATATATATATATATATATATATATATATATATATATAAATAAAGATTCAGGGATAACATTGCATCAAAATCCAAGGACCAGCCTAAACTGCTCCATATCTACACCAAGGGAGTGTGAATGCCTAAGGCGATCACACAATACATAGAAAAGAAACAGAGAGTGATAAGATAGTGTGTGTTAAGAACTTGAAATTTTTCTAATATGTTTTTAACTAGAAACCTGATGTTCCCCCTAGAGCTGAGAGCCATAGCTAAGAGAATAGACCTGGAAACTCATTCTCGCGGAAATGGTCCTGAAGAAGAACACAAGTAGAGGAACTGGACGTTATTGAAGCCGCTGACCAGGACAAGATATCCCCGTGGATACTAAAGGAGGCAACGGATGCATAGTGTATTTCCTTTATTATGCTATATTAGAGTTTTCCAGACTGTTGGAAAATGAATATTGTGGTGTCACTGTATAACAAATGTGGAGGAAGACACAAAAAGTGCTAAACTAGAGACCAGTATCACTAGCAACCATCACCTGTGAGGTACTAGAGAGTCTGATCCATAGCTTCCTAGATCAAACAATTTTAACAGCTAAATTTGGTCCCAAAACTCTAGCATGGATTCATTGATGGTCAAATTTATTAGAGTTCTACAACAAGATAACATAAATATAACAGAGAGGAGGTCGGATAGACTTCATTTTCCCAGACAGAAAGCATTTGACAAGTGTTCAGTGTGAGACTCCTATTTTGGCTGTAGACACAAGCTGCTCAGTCTGGGATTAAGTTTAGTTGGCTGAGGGAGTACCTCGCAGAAAGGACACAAAGGCTCACAGTGATAGGGAAGATATAGAGAGGGGGGGAAAAAGGCTCTACTGGCAGACCCCAACAGTCGATACCAACACCTATTTAGCTCCTAGTATGTCTATGATTTGATTTGTTCCTTCACAAACCAGTTTTGCTGTTGATGCAAAACTAATGAGAATATTTAGAACGAGATTGGGGGGGGGGTCGTTCCCATATAACACTACCCTCTCCCCCCCCCCCCTCACCCACGCCATTGACCCCCCTCCACCTTAACTTACCCGGAGGCCTGGAGGTGGTGGGTGAGGCTGTAGTCGAACAGGTGAAGGACGGGGTGGTCCGGGCCGGCCACAGGCACCTGCAGCGTGCCCAGGTAGATGGGCATCTTCACGCTCACAAACTATCAATGGTACAGTGATACAGTTGATCAGTGGTACACTGATACAGTTGATCAATGGTACAGTGATACAGTTGATCAATGGTACAGTGATACAGTTGATCAATGGTACAATGATACAGTTGATCAATGGTACAGTGATACAGTTGATCAGTGGTACAGTGATACAGTTGATCAATGGTACAGTGATACAGTTGATCAATGGTACAGTGATACAGTTGATCAATGGTACAGTGATACAGTTGATCAATGGTACAGTGATACAGTTGATCAGTGGTACAGTGATACAGTTGATCAATGGTACAGTGATACAGTTGATCAATGGTACAGTGATACAGTTGATCAATGGTACAGTGATACAGTTGATCAATGGTACAGTGATACAGTTGATCAATGGTACAGTGATACAGTTGATCAGTGGTACAGTGATACAGTTGATCAGTGGTACAGTGATACAGTTGATCAGTGGTACAGTGATACAGTTGATCAGTGGTACAGTGATACAGTTGATCAATGGTACATTGATAGTGGTACATTAGTACTATTGAGTGACCGTGATGCAATGGAATGACAGTAATACACTAGTGTGACAGACGGACAGTGAGACAGGAGTTGAGCGCAGTGACCATTGACAGTGACAAATGTACCACCTACCCCCCCCCCCTTCATGACAATGTCGGTTGATGGTGTAGAACACGAACCAACAATAACATTTAAGAACAAGACCTGATGTTATTGGTTAACATAAGAACACAAGAACTCATCCTAAGCTACGTAACATAACAGTCACGTGGTCAGCGCCGGAGTTAACCTGAGGATATCTGGGGCCACATTCACGAAAGGACTTACGCAAGCACTTACGAACGTGTACATCTTTCCTCAATCTATGACGGCTTTGGTTGCATTTATTAAACAGTTTACAAGCATGAAAACTTCCCACTCAACTGTTGTTATTGTTATAAACAGCCTCCTGGTGCTTCGGAGCTCATTAACTGTTTAATAATTGTAAACAAACCCTCCAAAGATTGAGAAAAGATGTACAGGTTCGTAAGTGCTTTCGTGAATCTGGCCCCTAGTGATCAACGGGATTGTTACAAAGAACCAACCCCAGAGTAACGAATGGCTCCCCCTCCCCTCTCCCTCCGGTAGTTAAGGCTACCACACGACCACTTTAGACTAGTCGGTAAAACAACGGCACTTTCTCGTAATTTCCTCCATTTTTCTCAAGATTACTTTACTTGCCTCGTCTACTGCGAGAGGTCGTCCACTACAGTACTGGAACATTTCCCGGGGCGAGATTTCTCAGTTTGTTGAGGCACTGTACAGATTGGCAATGTTCGGATAACAGGGTGAGGGGTTGGCGATGTTCGGATAACAGGGTGAGGGTTGGTGATGTTCGGATAACAGGGTGGGGGGATGGCAATGTTCGGATAACAGGGTGGGGGGTTGGTGATGTTTGGATAACAGGGTGAGGGATTGGCGATGTTTGGATAACAGGGTGGGGGATTGGCGATGTTCGGATAACAGGGTGGGGGATTGCCGATGTTCGGATAACAGGGTGGAGGCTTGGTGATGTTCGGATAACAGGGTGGAGGATTGCTAATGTTCGGATAACAGGTTGGGGGATTGCCGATGTTCGGATAACAGGGTGAGGGATTGGTGATGTTCGGATAACAGAGTGGGAGATTGGTGATGTTCGGATAACAGGGTGGGGGGATGGCGATGTTCGGATAACAGGGTGGGAGATTGGTGATATTCGTGATAACAGGGTGGGGGATTGCCGATGTTTGGATAACAGGGTGGAGGCTTGGTGATGTTTGGATAACAGGGTGGAGGATTGGTGATGTTGGATAACAGGGTGGAGGATTGGTGATGTTTGGATAACAGGGTGGAGGATTGGTGATGTCTGGATAACAGGGTGGGGATTGCCGATGTTTGGATAACAGGGTGAGGGATTGGTGATGTTTGGATAACAGGGTGGGGGATTGCCGATGTTCGGATAACAGGTGGGGGATTGGTGATGTTCGGATAACAGGGTGGAGGATTGGTGATGTCCGGATAACAGGGTGGGGATTGGTGATGTTCGGGTAATAGGGTGGAGGATTGGCGATGTTCCGATAACAGGGTGGAGGATTGGCAATGTCCGGATAACAGGGTGGGGGATTGCAGGCGATGAGTCACAATAACGTGGCTAAAGTGTGTTGACCAGACCACACACTAGAAGGTGAAGGGACGACGACGTTTCGGTCCGTCCTGGACCATTCTCAAGTCGATTGTGACTTTCGGGGGATTGGTGAGGGGTGGAGGATTGGTGATATTCGGATAACAGGATGG
>WNGS01004511.1:24374369-24385759 GCA_020271785.1 Procambarus virginalis | reverse complement strand
AGGATTGGCGATGTTTGGATAACAGGGTGAGGGATTGGCGATGCGCGAATAACAGGGTGAGGGACTGGCAGTGTTCGGATAGCAGCGAGGGGGGATTTGTGGTGTTCGGATAACAGGGTGGGGGGTTGGCGATGTTCGGATAACGGTGGGGGATTGGCGATGTCCGGATAACATGGTGGGGATTGCGAATGTTCGGATAACAGGGTGAGGGATTGGCGATGTCCGGATAACAGGGTGGGGGATTGGCGATGTCCGGATAAACCAGGGTGAGGGATTGGCGATGTCCGGATAACAGGTTGGGGATTGGCATTGTTCGGATAACAGGGTGGGGGATTGGCGATGTTCGGATAACAGGGTGGGGGATTGGTGATGTTCGGGTAATAGGGTGGAGGATTGGCGATGTTTTGATAACACCGTAATTATAATGAAGTATATTATAATGATTTAAAATTATAATAACAATATATATATAATAATATTATGTAAATTAAGAGTATAATATATTATTTATGATAATGATAAAAAATAATTATCATTAGAACGTTATTATAATTATAATAATGAAGTGAGTTGGGACTGGTGGGTCCGTATGATAGGGTTCGGATTGGTAATGTCCTGACAGCAGATGAGCGATTCGAACATTGGATGGCATGTTTGGGGAGACTGCAAAGCAGTGTTTAAGGAAAAATCGAACGTCATCAGCTGGTGTTTACAAGTTTCCCCAATTATAAACAGGGGTTTGGCGGGCTGGATTAACGAGCCTATGGCCTTTGTTGATGAAAGACGGGCTGTTGTGATGAGGACGGGGCGGGTGAATGAGGACGGCTGTGAGATGTGTGCTACGAATGCATAAAGTCTTCTGCCACCTTACACGAATTACCAGAGTGCGCCTCAGGTCATGTTCCGGTTCCAGTCCGTCCTCATAACACAGTCCGTCCTCATAACACAGTCCGTCCTCATAAAACACAGTCCGTCCTCATAAACACAGTCCGTCCTCAAAAACACATCCCGTCCTCATAAACAGTCAGTCCATCCACATCAATAAAGGGCCAAATGCCCGTTAATCTAGGCGCCAAACCCCTCGTTTATGAAATTAGAAACACTTTAAACACGACTCACAACGGATGACGCCGCTCGAATTGTTCTCAAAAACTGCTTCGTTCTCCTCTAATGTTGGAATAACACTTCACTAAAAAGCTTCGCCCACGTACTGCACACGAATATAATTCCCAACAGACCCTCAACACCTAACCTATTTATATCTGTACATAGAATTCTGATATATAATGAATGTGAACATTTATGTGAACTAAAAAGACGTTCATTGTACGTTCACAACGAGCTATGGAATCTGTGGGGTCGGCCGCCGCCTGGACGAACAGCGGGCCTGAGGCTGCCGGGAATACTTGTGGATACACAAGATATTCTGCACCTATTTAGAAACAAGTTTGGAACCGGTTCACACTAGGGGTTGTGAGGGAACATACACGGACGCATCACACGGTAACATTACTAGCACTTATACGCCGCCAACGGTAGTGGTAACGCGTTGTGTCCCGTTTATTATGTGGTAACACGATCGCAGGGATATGAGGACGGAGTAGGAGCAGGGATATGAGAACGGGATAGGAAGGAACTGGGCTGGGTGATAAAATAACTTACTGGTCAAATAATGTAGTGTTAAATAAATTGGTCACATGAGAGATTCCTAAAAAACCATAAATGAGATGAACCAAAATGTTTTATATCGATCGCAGCCCGGCTCTAATCCACTAGACGGCTTCGTGACGATAACCAATTTAACTCAAGTGGAAGGTAACAGCAAGATAACGCCTTGCTGACACCCTCTATTGGTTGGCCCGTTCGTTTAAGGTCTTGTTGACACTCTCAAGTGATTGGTCCGTCAGTTTAACGTCTTACTGACACCCTCTAGTGGTTGGCTCGTCAGTTTAACGTCTTACTGACACCCTCTAGTGGTTGGCTCGTCAGTTTAACGTCTTACTGACACCCTCTAGTGGTTGGCTCGTCAGTTTAACGTCTTACTGACACCCTCTAGTGGTTGACTCGTCAGTTTAGCGTCTTACTGACGCCCTCTATTGGTTGGCTCGTCAGTTTAACGTCTTACTGACACCATCTAGTGGTTGGCTCGTCAGTTTAACGTCTTACTGACACCCTCTAGTGGTTGACTCGTCAGTTTAACGTCTTACTGACACCCTCTAGTGGTTGACTCGTCAGTTTAACGTCTTACTGTCACCCTCTAGTGGTTGACTCGTCAGTTTAACGTCTTACTGTCACCCTCTAGTGGTTGACTCGTCAGTTTAACGTCTTACTGACACCCTCTAGTCACTAGAGAGGGGTTGAGAAGACGTTGCCGCTTGTGAGGCGTAGACAGCGGCCACGGACGTAAACACTATTTGTTTTGGTTTCAGGAAAGACTTGTACATTAAATTATTTACGTCATTACTTACGTTATTGACGCAATATTGGTGAGGCAACAATAATTATGGCAACAATGGGTATGGCAACAATGGGTATGGCAACAATGGGTATGGCAACACTGGGTATGGCAACAATGGGTATGGCAACAGTGGGTATGGCAACAATGGGTATGGCAACACTGGGTATAGCAACAATGGGTATGGCAATACTGGGTATGGCAACAATGAGTATGGCAACACTGGGTATGGCAACAATGGGTATGGCAATACTGGGTATGGCAACAATGAGTATGGCAACACTGGGTATGGCAACAATGGGTATGGCAACAATGGGTATGGCAACAATGGGTATGGCAACAAGGGTATAGCAACAATGGGTATGGCAATACTGGGTATGACAACAATGGGTATGGCAACAATGAGTATGGCAACACTGGGTATGGCAACAATGGGTATGGCAACACTGGGTATGGCAACAATGAGTATGGCAACACTGGGTATGGCAACAATGGGTATGGCAACAATGGGTATGGCAACAGCGAGTTTGGCAACAATAGTTATGGCAACACTGGGTATGGCAACACTGGGTATGGCAACAATGAGTATGTCAACAATAGTTATGGCAACAATGAGTATGGCAACAATGAGTATGGCAACATGAGTATGGCAATAATAGTTATGGCAACACTGGGTATGGCAACAATGAGTATGGCAACAATGAGTATGGCAACAATGAGTATGGCAACGTGAGTATGGCAACAATAGTTATGGCAACACTGAGTATGGCAACAATGAGTATGGCAACAATAGTTATGGCAACACTGAGTATGGCAACAATGAGTATGGCAACACTGGGTATGGCAACACTGGGTATGGCAACAATGGGTATGGCAACACTGGGTGTGGCACCAATGACGTATCAAAAATACACACGTTATTTCCATTAAATGTAAACATTATGACCACATGACAACCGCGAGGCGTGGAGGTGTGACCACAGCTACACGGTCTGATGGTAGTTGGGTAGTTAAGTCTCCTCGGGTTGTTACGATATATATGTGACTGTGGTACCAACATGTGTAATTACCAATATATAAATATATATTATAATATATTATATATATATATATATATATATATATATATATATATATATATATTATATATACAACATATGGCGCAGCATTCTGAGTATATGCACCGTGTGAGTTCAGTGCTGACGGGTGTGTGAGTGAGGCAACAATATCGCGGGTGTGGTAACCTTGGCGGGAGTGGCGAGCCAAGCTGCAGCGGGCACCTCCAGGGGGCGGGCCGGGGACCTCGTCAGCAACACCCGCAGCCCTCCGTACGGTAGGGACAGGTCGTCGGGATCAACACCTGCAGGAGGCACACACACACACGCAGGTGTTATACACGGTGCAGGAGCGTCGCCACACGCCACCACGGCTGACACACGGATAAAACAAGCAACACACACACACACACACACACACACACACACACACACACACACACACACACACACACACACACACACACACACACACACACACACACACACACACACTCCTGTAATATATTATATATCTCCTTCTTCCTCCGTCATTCTCCCTACCCTATCATTCTCCTCCCCTTGTCATTCTCCCCACCTCCTCCATTACCCTTCTCCAGGCGGCAAGGGTCCCCCCCCCCTCCCTCCCTCCACACTGACGACACAACCACGTAGTTACAGCGGCCTGGTGGGGGCTCTTGGCGCCCTCTTCCCCATTAACTACCTAACGACCTAAACTTTAACCATGAGGTGGCAGCTGGAGGTTCGAGGCTACATAAACACCACCCGCCATGTTGGGAGTGGCCGCCATGTTGGGTGTGGCCGCCATGTTGGGAGTGGCCGCCATGTTGGGTGTGGCCGCCATGTTGGGAGTGGCCGCCATGTTGGTGTGGCCGCCATGTTGGGTGTGGCCGCCATGTTGGGTGTGGCCGCCATGTTGGGTGTGGGATGATTGTGCATATAGGTATATATCCAGGCTGGAGGAATATACCCTGGGCAGAGATGAGAATATAATTATATCTGTATTCTTGCAGGTTTGCGTTCGATTCCTGTAGGTTGTCGAAGTGGTTGGACACTATAGTCCTTAACCGTCTTTATAGCTCGGCTCCTTGATCTCATATCCTAGCGCCTTGTCCTCACATCCCTTCCACTATATAATCACAGTGACTGAGCACCTCCTCATAATAACCTTACCTTATGCCTGACACAATAGTTAAATGTAATTATCATCTAGAATAATGTTGGTGTGTGTGTACCGGTGGTATGTGGTATAACCAAAGGGTATACGCACTGCATGTATTAAGAGACACATCATACTCAAGAACATACCTAAAGAAGCTCTGGAAAANAAAGGTTCACAGTGTGAGGTTCACAATGCTGAGGAAGGGGGGAGCCCTACCCACAATGCTGAGGGAAGGGGGAAGCCTACCCACAATGCTGAGGGAAGGGGAAGCCCTACCCACAATGCTGAGGGAAGGGGAAGCCCTACCCACAATGCTGAGGAAAGGGGAAGCCCTACCCACAATGCTGAGGGAAGGGGGAAGCCCTATCCACAATGCTGAGGGAAGGGGGAAGCCCTACCACAATGCTGAGGAAGGGGAAGCCTTACCCACAATGCTGAGGGAAGGGGAAGCCCTACCCTCAGTGCTGAGGGAAGGGGGAGCCCTACCCACAATGCTGAGGAAGGGGGAAGCCCTACCCACAATGCTGAGGAAGGGGGAAGCCTTACCCACAATGCTGAGGAAGGGGAGCCCTACCCACAATGCTGAGGAAGGGGAGCCCTACCCCAATGCTGAGGGAAGGGGGAACCCTACCCAAATGCTGAGGGAAGGAGGAGCCCTACCCACAATGCTGAGGCAAGGGGGAGCCCTACCCACAATGCTGAGGGAAGGGAAAGCCCTACCCACAATACTGAGGGAAGGGGGAAGCCCTACACACAATGCTGAAGGAAGGGGAAGCCCTACCCACAATGCTGAGGGAAGGGGAAGGGCGACCAAGCACTCAACATGGACTCGTACAACAATACACTTGAGTGACGTGACACTCAAGAGACCTCACCCTGCCTACGTCCCACAACTTGAGTGCATAATCATAGGGACTATTGGGGCACTTGAGGACGTAGCCATCGAACTCCTGTCCTGCCTTGAGGGTATATTCCACTCTGTCTTCCAGGGGCGGCCACGGGTCGGGTTCGAGGTTGTCTCCAGGACAGTACTGGGGGCGGCCACACTCACGTGGTCCAGAGCCTCTGCGGCGCCTCCAGCTTTCATAATTGTTTGGTGACCTTCTTCAGTGGGTGCTGCGCTGGCTCTCTCCTGCTGAGGGATGTTCCCCCCTGCAGGTACCTGCACTCCAGTGCCTGGTGTACTGGTCCCATCTGCTGGTACCTGCACTCCAGTGTCTGGTGTACTGGTACCATCTGCTGGTACCTGCACTCCAGTGCCTGGTGTACTAGTCCCATCTGCTGGTACCTGCACTTCAGTGTCTGGTGTACTGGTACCATCTGCTGGTACCTGCACTTCAGTGTCTGGTGTACTGGTACCATCTGCAGGTACCTGCACTCCAGTGTCTGGTGTACTGGTACCATCTTCAGGTACCTGCACTCCAGTGTCTGGTGTACTGGTACCATCTCCAGGTACCTGCACTCCAGTGTCTGGTGTACTGGTACCATCTTCAGGTACCTGCACTCCAGTGTCTGGTGTACTGGTCCCATCTTCAGGTACCTGCACTCCAGTATCTGGTGTACTGGTCCCATCTTCAGGTACCTGCACTCCAGTGTCTGGTGTACTGGTACCATCTCCAGGTACCTGCACTCCAGTGTCTGGTGTACTGGTACCATCTTCAGGTACCTGCACTCCAGTATCTGGTGTACTGGTCCCATCTTCAGGTACCTGCACTCCAGTGCCTGATGTACCTGTCCGATCTTCAGGTACCTGCACTCCAGTGTTTGGTGTACTGGTACCATCTTCAGGTACCTGCACTCCAGTGTTTGGTGTACTGGTACCATCTCCAGGTACCTGCACTCCAGTGCCTGGTGTACTGGTCCCATCTTCAGGTACCTGCACTCCAGTGTCTGGTGTACTGGTCCCATCTTCAGGTACCTGCACTCCAGTGTCTGGTGTACTGGTCCCATCTTCAGGTACCTGCACTCCAGTGTCTAGTATACAGGTCCCATCTTCAGGTACCTGCACTCCAGTGTCTGGTGTACTGGTCCCATCTTCAGGTACCTGCACTCCAGTGCCTGGAGTACTGGTCCCATCTTCAGGTACCTGCACTCCAGTGTCTGGAGTACTGGTCCCATCTTCAGGTACCTGCACTCCAGTGTCTGCTGTACTGGTACCACCTTTTGATTCACTCTTTTTTGCTCTGCTCCTCATTTTGGAGTATTTAGATTTATTCTCAGACGTTTTGGCTCCGTCCCTTGAGGGCTTTGAATCGCTCTCTGACTTTCTGGCTCCGCCCTTTGAGGGCTTTGATTCGCTCTCTGACGTTTTGGCTCCGCCCCTTGAGGGCTTTGATTCGCTCTCAGACGTTTTGGCTCCGCCCCTTGAGGGCTTTGATTTCGCTCTCAGACGTTCTGGCTCCGCCCCTTGAGGGCTTTGATTCGCTCTCAGACGTTCTGCCTCCGCCCCTTGAGGGCTTTGATTCGCTCTCTGACATTTTGGCGCCGCCCTTTGAGGGCTTTGATTCGCTCTCAGACGTTCTGGCCCTGCCCTTTGAGGGCTTTGATTCGCCTCTCTGACGTTTTGGCTCCGCCCTTGAGGGCTTTGATTCGCTCTCAGACTTTCTGCCTCCGCCCCTTGAAGCCTTTGATTCGCTTTCAGACGTTCTGGCTCCACCCTTTGAGGGCTTTGATTCGCTCTCAGACGTTCTGGCTCCGCCCCTTGAGGGCTTGGATTCGCTCTCAGACGTTCTGGCTCTGCCCCTTGAGGGCTTTGATTCGCTTTCAGACGTTCTGGCTCCATCCTTTGAGGGCTTTGATTCGCTCTCAGACTTTCTGGCTCCGCCTCTTGAGGATTTTGATTCGCTCTCAGATGTTCTGGCTCCGCCCCTTGAGGACTTTGATTCGCTCTCAACGTTCTGGCTCCGCCCCTTGAGGACTTTGATTCGCTCTCAGACGTTCTGGCTCCGCCCCTTGAGGACTTTGATTCGCTCTCAGACGTTCTGGTTCCGCCCTTGAGGACTTTGATTCGTCTCAGACGTTCTGGCTCCGCCCTTTGAGGACTTTGATTCGCTCTCAGACGTTCTGGCTCCGCCCCTTGAGGACTTTGATTCGCTCTCAGACGTTCTGGCCCCGCCCTTTCCAACGCGGCCCCATGACCCACAGTTCTCTCCTGCTTTCAAACTGGCCAGGCTACGACGTTGAACGTAGATGCAGGAGTCTACTGCTACCAGCTGTTTTCTGTTGCTGGATCTGAGGGAAGAGATGAGAGGTGTAGAGGGATGGGTCAAAACTGTTAATAGTAGAATAAGAAGAGACAGAGATGGTGTAATGAAGGAGACATCAGGTGTCGAGGAAGCGATATATATATATAATATATATATATATTATATATATATATATATATATATATATATATATATATATATATATATATATACACCCTTACCTTGAGGATACCTTGAGGTGCTTCCGGGGCTTATCGTCCCCGCGGCCTGGTCATCGACCAGGCCTCCTGGTTGCTGGACTGATCATAGATATATATATATTATATATATATATATATATATATATATATATATATATATATATATATATTATATCTATATATATATATATATATTATATATATATATAAAGATTCAGGAATAACATTGCATCAAAATCCAAGGACCAGCCTAAACTGTTCCATATCTACACCAGGGAGTGTGAATGCCTAAGGCGATCACACATACACAGAAAAGAAACAGAGAGTGATAAGATAGTGTGTGTTAAGAACTTTAAATTTTTCTAATATTTTTTTAAGTAGAAACCTGATGTTCCCCTACAGCTGAGAGCCATAGCTAAGAGAATAGACCTGGAAACTCATTCTCGCGGAAATGGTCCTGAAGAAGAACACAAGTAGAGGAACTGGACGTTATTGAAGCCGCTGACCAGGACAAGATATCCCCGTGGATACTAAAAGAGGCAACGGATGCATAGTGTATTTCCTTTATTATGCTATATTAGAGTTTTCCAGACTGTTGGAAAATGAATATTGTGTTGTCACTGTATAATAAATGTGGAGGAAGACAAAAAGTGCTAAACCAGAGACCAGTATCACTAACAACCATCACATGTGAGGTACTAGAGAGTCTGATCCACAGCTTCCTAGATCAAACAATTTTAACAGCTAAATTTGGTCCCAAACTCTAGCATGGATTCATTGATGGTCAAATTTATTAGAGTTCTACAACAAGATAACATAAATATAACAGAGAGGAGGTCGGGTAGACTTCATTTTCCCAGACAGAAAGCATTTGACAAGTGTTCAGTGTGAGACTCCTATTTTGCTGTAGACACAAGCTGCTCAGTCTGGGATTAGTTAAGTTGGCTGAGGGAGTACCTCGCAGGAAGGACACAAAGCTCACAGTGATAGGGAAGATATAGAGAGGGGGGAAAAAGGCTCTACTGGCAGACCCCCAACAGTCGATACCAACACCTATTAGCTCCTAGTATGTCTATGATTTGATTTGTTCCTTCACAAACCAGTTTTGCTGTTGATGCAAAACTAATGAGAATATTTAGAACGAGATTGGGGGGGGGGTCGTTCCATATAACACTACCCTCCTCCCCCCCCCCCTCACCCACGCCATTGACCACCCCTCCACCTTAACTTACCCGGAGGCCTGGAGGTGGTGGGTGAGGCTGTAGTCGAACAGGTGAAGGACGGGGTGGTCCGGGCCGGCACAGGCACCTGCAGCGTGCCCAGGTAGATGGGCATCTTCACGCTCACAACTATCAATGGTACAGTGATACAGTTCATCAGTGGTACAGTGATACAGTTGATCAGTGGTACAGTGATACAGTTGATCAATGGTACAGTGATACAGTTGATCAATGGTACAGTGATACAGTTGATCAATGGTACAGTGATACAGTTGATCAATGGTACAGTGATACAGTTGATCAATGGTACAGTGATACAGTTGATCAGTGGTACAGTGATACAGTTGATCAGTGTTACAGTGATACAGTTGATCAGTGGTACAGTGATACAGTTGATCAGTGGTACAGTGATAGTGGTACATTAGTACTATGGAGTGACCGTGATGCAATGGAATGACAGTAATACAATAGTGTGACAGACGGACAGTGAGACAGGAGTTGAGCGCAGTGACCATTGACAGTGACAAATGTACCCCCTCCCCCCCCTCCTTCATGACAATGTCCGTTGATGGTGTAGAACACGAACCAACAATAACATTTAACAACAAGACCTGATGTTATTGGTTAACATACGAACATAAGAACTCATCCTAAGCTACGTAACGATAACAGTCACGTGGTCAGCGCCGGAGTTACCCTGAGGGTATCTGGGGCCACATTCACGAAAGGACTTACGCAAGCACTTACGAACGTGTACATCTTTCCTCAATCTATGACAGCTTTGGTTTCATTTATTAAACAGTTTACAAGCATGAAAACTTCCCACTCAACTGTTGTTATTGTTATAAACAGCCTCCTGGTGCTTCGGAGCTCATTAACTGTTTAATAATTGTAAACAAACCCTCCAAAGATTGAGAAAAGATGTACAGGTTCGTAAGTGCTTTCGTGAATCTGGCCCCTAGTGATCAACGGATTGTTACAAAGAACCAACCCCAGAGTAACGAATGGCTCCCCCCCCCCCTCTCCCTCCGGTAGTCAAGGCTACCACACGACCACTTTAGACTAGTCGGTAAAACAACGGCACTTTCTCGTAATTCCCTCCATTTTTCTCAAGATTACTTTACTTGCCTCGTCTACTGCGAGAGGTCGTCCACTACAGTACTGGAACATTTCCCCGAGGCGAGATATTTCTCAGTTTGTTGAGGCACTGTACAGATTGGCAATGTTCGGATAACAGGGTGAGGGGTTGGCGATGTTCGGATAACAGAGTGAGGGGTTGATGATGTTCGGATAACAGGGTGAGGGATTGGCGATGTTTGGATAACAGGGTGGGGGATTGGCGATGTTCGGATAACAGGGTGGGTGATTGCCGATGTTCGGATAACAGGGTGGAGGCTTGGTGATGTTCGGATAACAGCTAGGGTGGAGGATTGCCAATGTTCGGATAACAGGGTGGGGGATTGCCGATGTTCGGATAACAGGGTGAGGGATTGGTGATGTTCGGATAACAGAGTGGGAGATTGGTGATATTCGTGATAACAGAGTGGGAGATTGGTGATATTCGTGATAACAGGGTGGGGATTGGTGATGTTCGGATAACAGGGTGGGGGATTGCCGATGTTTGGATAACAGGGTGAGGGATTGGTGATGTTCGGATAACAGGGTGGGGATTGCCGATGTTCGGAAAACAGGGTGGGGGATTGGCGATGTTCGGATAACAGGGTGGAGGATTGGTGATGTTTCGGATAACAGGTGGGGGATTGCCGATGTTCGGATAACAGGGTGGGGGATTGCCGATGTTCGGATAACAGGGTGGGGGATTGGTGATGTTCGGATAACAGGGTGGAGGATTGGCGATGTTCGGAAAACAGGGTGGAGGATTGCCGATGTTCGGATAACAGGTGGGGGATTGGTGATGTTCGGATAACAGGGTGGAGGATTGGCAATGTCGGATAACAGGGTGGGGGATTGCAGGCGATGAGTCACAATAACGTGGCTAAAGTGTGTTGACCAGACCACACACTAGAAGGTGAAGGGACGACGACGTTTCGGTCCGTCCTGGACCATTCTCAAGTCGATTGTGACTTTCGGG
>WNGS01004511.1:24311336-24323836 GCA_020271785.1 Procambarus virginalis | reverse complement strand
AAATCAACCATGCACAGTGAACATACAAAAGAGGAAAGAATAATGAAAGAAATAATCCGTAAAGGAGTAAAAAGCACTACTCCTAACCAAAACATAAACCTGACAATATTCTATAAAACCAAGAAGACTTCCGAACTCCTTATCAAAAACAGCCCGAAGCCGACAGAGAACCCTCTACAGCAGTCAAGCGTTGTATACATGTACACTTGCCCCCACGAAGGATGTAACCTTCAATCTAAGTACATAGGTATGACGTCGACCAAGCTGACGAGGCGTTTGACATGCCATCTTCAATCCGGTGCCCTAGGAATCACATGAGACAAGCCCATGACATCACCCTAACAAGAGAAATGTTGAACAAGAATACATGCATAATAGACAGAACCCAAGATGCAAGAAGATTACAAATTCTTGAAGCAATTCACATAAGAACAGAACAACCTACCATGAACACCCAAATCACGGAACTATTTACTCTTCCCACAATGAGAGTAAGGACAAGACCAGAACATAACGATGCCAACACAGAAGACAATGTCCAACATAACAGGCCAATTACACTGGATTAATCTTTGTATGTAGATGCCAGCTGCTTCGTATGGGCCAATAGGCCTTCTGCGGTTACCTCTATTCTTATGTTCATATGTTTCACCCCATTTATCCCCTATGTATCCCTATGTATCCCCTATGTTTTCACCTTTATTGTTTTATCACCTGACCCAGTGCGGGTATATAATCAAACCACATTGTAACATTTCCTCACTTGAGAATGAACCATGGAGGTTCGAAACGTCGTGCAAATTGTTTAAATAAGTGTAATACATTCTATAGTAATCCACATCTTTTCTTCACCCAGAAATTACGAAAATGAGTTTTGGAGAACTCCTATTTCAGCTAAGCCCTGATGCTAAGAAAATAGTTAGAGGGATAGAAGCCCTAAATCAGAAGATAGTAAATACAGAATATGCGGTCATATTCAATGAGACATGTGTAAAAGAAAACCTGCTGCCAGTATACACCAATATATATATATATATATATATATATATATATATATATATATATATATATATATATATATATATATGCAAACAAGCCTGAATGGTCCCCAGGACTAGATACAACTGAAAACTCACACCCCAGAAGTGACTCGAACCCATACTCCCAGGAGCAAAGCAACTGGTAACTACAGGGCGCCTTAATCCGCTTGACCATCACGACCGGACAAAAGGAAGTGATAGCCTGAGCTATATGAACCACTTCCCCGCCGGCACCTGGATGGTTATCTTGGGCATAGCATTTTATCAAATCACCTCATTTTTTGGGGCAACACGTGAGGAACACAAATGCAAACAAGCCTGAATGGTCCCCAGGACTAGATACAACTGAAAACTCACACCCCAGAAGTGACTCGAACCCATACTCCCAGGAGCAAAGCAACTGGTAACTACAGGGCGCCTTAATCCGCTTGACCATCACGACCGGACAAAAGGAAGTGATAGCCTGAGCTATATGAACCACTTCCCCGCCGGCACCTGGATGGTTATCTTGGGCATAGCATTTTATCAAATCACCTCATTTTTTGGGGCAACACGTGAGGAACACAAATGCAAACAAGCCTGAATGGTCCCCAGGACTAGATACAACTGAAAACTCACACCCCAGAAGTGACTCGAACCCATACTCCCAGGAGCAGGCTTCTTCAAACATTCAGGCTTGTTTGCATTTGTGTTCCTCACGTGTTGCCCCAAAAAATGAGGTGATTTGATAAAATGCTATGCCCAAGATAACCATCCAGGTGCCGGCGGGGAAGTGGTTCATATAGCTCAGGCTATCACTTCCTTTTGTCCGGTCGTGATGGTCAAGCGGATTAAGGCGCCCTGTAGTTACCAGTTGCTTTGCTCCTGGGAGTATGGGTTCGAGTCACTTCTGGGGTGTGAGTTTTCAGTTGTATCTAGTCCTGGGGACCATTCAGGCTTGTTTGCATTTGTGTTCCTCACGTGTTGCCCCAAAAAATGAGGTGATTTGATAAAATGCTATGCCCAAGATAACCATCCAGGTGCCGGCGGGGAAGTGGTTCATATAGCTCAGACTATCACTTCCTTTTGTCCGGTCGTGATGGTCAAGCGGATTAAGGCGCCCTGTAGTTACCAGTTGCTTTGCTCCTGGGAGTATGGGTTCGAGTCACTTCTGGGGTGTGAGTTTTCAGATATATATATATATATATAATGTATATTTGTGTGTATATTTGAGCATGTATATATAACATTAACAATTGTGTAACTAGCTTCACAAGACTGTCACTTGCTGAGCTAAACCAACTCTGGGGTTCAGTTCCTGCACCCATTATGTGCCTCTGTAACCCTTTCCACCCCCGCCCACGGGATGGGTATGGGGTACATAATAAATAAATGAAATGAAACCTAAATGGGAGGGGAAACTCGGAAAGAAATGGTAGAAAAGACAAAAAGAGAAATAGTAGAAGAATTGGATAGACTGGCGAAGATCCACTCGTGAAAGAGTATAATGAAATGTGAGATTTAGAAGAGAAGGATAAAATAAGAGGAGAAGAATCTATTTATCTTTCGTCTCACTATCAAACTGGGCTGTATTTCCGCACATTCAATACATACATTTTGTGCAGCCAGTACAGAGAAGAGAGTAAAGGCCGCATTGTCCAGTATATTCAGTATAAGACTCTCGGACGAAGGTAGAGTCTGGGAGGTCCATCTTCCAGGAAGTGGAGAGCCTGGGAGGTCCATCTTCCAGGCAGTGAAGAGCCTGGGGGGTCCGTCTTCCAGGAAGTGGAGAGCCTGGGGGGTCCGTCTTCCAGGAAGTGGAGAGCCTGGGGGGTCCATCTTCCAGGAAGTGGAGAGCCTGGGGGGTCCGTCTTCCAGGAAGTGGAGAGCCTGGGGGGTCCGTCTTCCAGGAAGTGGAGAGCCTGGGGGGTCCGTCTTCCAGGAAGTGGAGAGCCTGGGGGGTCCGTCTTCCAGGAAGTGGAGAGCCTGGGGGGTCCGTCTTCCAGGAAGTGAAGAACCTGGGGGTCCGTCTTCCAGGAAGTGAAGAATCAGGGAAAAACAGTATTCCAGGAAATGGCGAGAGACTATACGGTAATTGTTTATATTAAAGTAAAGGAGTAACCAAAACTGACCAAGTTGTGGAAGCCTCGTGTCTCTTTAGCTAGAGAATAAAGGTAAAACTGTTCAGATATACAAAGAATAATTACTGTCGTCGGGGACAGTTAGCCTGCACTCTGACTTGTCCCCCCCCCAGGCCAGGTTCTGCCCCTCCCCCCCACAATGCCACCCACAACAGTTCCCCAACACACGAGTACCTATTTTACAGCTAAGTAGGCAGAGAACATTCGGTGAAGTGGAACGTTCCTAACCATTTCTGCCCGGCCGGGGATCGAGCCCGGGCAGAAATGGTTGAATTAAGTTGCTTGGCTCTGAATTTTTCTTCCCAAGATACAATCACGTTGATGTACTTTTCCACACACATAAAAAAAACTATAAGTTCAATTTGTTTATTTCAAAGAGTCCGAAGCGGGGAAATGATTCCTTGAGAGAACAAGCACATACGAGGTCAGGGCACACGGGAGCCGTTGCCAGGAGTACCGAGCAGCGGCCTCCATACCAAGCTCTCAAGAACGTTTCCTGCACCGCGAGTCAGCGCCCACCACGAGTTTCAAGCCTTTCTTCTCTACACTTTTGCCTTCCAAATGCTCCGAGTGTGTTGGTCGGGTTGGTGTGCGTGTGTATGGAAGAGTGTGTGAGTGTGTTTCACGGGTTGGTGTGTGTGTGTATGGAAGAGTGTGTGTGTTTCACGGGTTGGTGTGTGTGTGTATGGAAGAGTGTGTGTGTGTATGGAAGAGTGTGTGTGTGTATGGAAGAGTGTGTGTGTGTGTTTCACGGGTTGGTGTGTGTGTGTATGGAAGAGTGTGTGTGTGTGTGTGTTGGTCGGGTTGGTGTGTGTGTGTGGAAGAGTGTGTGTGTGTGTTTGACGGGTTGGTGTGTGTGACTTTTGATAACAGAGTTGTGACAAAAATAATTTCAACATGAGAGAGAGTTAAGGAATCGGTCAGTCTTTAATCAGGATTATATCAACGAAGAGCAAGTGTAACACACAACAACCTTCGTTCTGTGGCACTTGATCACAAAGATTTGCTTCCAGAACTAAAGCATCTTCCAGAACTGGAAGCAAACGACCCTGGAAGCAAACGGCCCTGGAAGCAAACGACCCTGGAAGCAAACGACCCTGGAAGCAAACGACCCCGGAAGCAAACGACCCTGGAAGCAAACGACCCTGGAAGCAAACGACCCTGGAAGCAAACGACCCCGGAAGCAAACGACCCTGGAAGCAAACGGCCCTGGAAGCAAACGACCCTGGAAGCAAACGAACCTGGAAACAAACGACCCTGGAAGCAAACGATCCTGGAAGCAAACGGCCCTGGAAGCAAACGACCCTAGAAGCAAACGACCCTGGAAGCAAACGACCCTGGAAGCAAACGACCCCTGGAAGCAAACGACCCTGGAAGCAAACGGCCCTGGAAGCAAACGACCCTGGAAGCAAACGACCCTGGAAGCAAACGACCCCGGAAGCAAACGACCCTGGAAGCAAACGGCCCTGGAAGCAAACGACCCTGGAAGCAAACGACCCTGGAAGCAAACGGCCCTGGAAGCAAACGACCCTGGAAGCAAACGGCCCTAGAAGCAAACGACCCTAGAAGCAAACGACCCTGGAAGCAAACGACCCTGGAAGCAAACGACCCTGGAAGCAAACGACCCTGGAAGCAAACGACCCTGGAAGCAAACGACCCTGGAAACAAACGACCCTGGAAGCAAACGATCCTGGAAGCAAACGGCCCTGGAAGCAAACGACCCTGGAAGCAAACGACCCTGGAAACAAACGACCCTGGAAGCAAACGACCCTGGAAGCAAACGACCCTGGAAACAAACGACCCTGGAAGCAAACGACCCTGGAAGCAAACGGCCCTGGAAGCAAACGACCCTGGAAGCAAACGACCCTGGAAGCATAAATCCCTCTATCCAAAATTCCTTGATCCAGAGTCAGTCATGTAGAACCAATGAGTTATACCACCCCCCCCCCCCATCACCACCTTCAGAGACGGCTTCGAGGAAAGTAAAACTCCAAAAGAATAATTCACCACCTTCGTAAAATTCCGATGGAATGTAATTCTCTGGGGAAAAAAATCTTAAATTCCTTCTGAGTTTATAAATGACTTAGGGGCGGCTCGAGGCACCTGCGAGGTGCGGGTACGATCCGTAGTTTAGTGGATCACAAACTTACGAGGTGACGGCTCTCTCTCTCTCTTGTCCTCGCGTCCCCATAAAGCTTATGGCGTCTGACAGCTGCTAACTCTGAACTGTTCCTCCTCATTTTCTCCTCCTTATCCTCCCACCTTCCTCTTTCTCCTCATTATCTTCTGCCATTCTCTGTGTGATTTTTTAATACTCCTTCACGTGCTTATCGGACCTGTGATGTCTGTGCGCATCGTTCTATACCAACTAGACCAGAAGACGCACAACAATGAAGGCTTCAGAAAGTTTATTACCGATATCTAATCTGAGTTTAAAACCTTTCTTCCTCTTCCCCCCCCCCCCCACCCCCCTAATCCTTCTGCACTCGGTCCGAGTTCAATCCTCGACGGTCCAAGTGAAGAAAATATTATTATTAACGATTGTGTCGAATATAGTTTTTTTTACTTGAAAAAGGATTGTTTTTTCTTGAATTTTGTTTATATATTCTGTTGTATATTCTGTTCTATTTTACTTGTCTGTTTCCTATATATTATATAGCAAACAGGAACAAATGAATTTTCAAGCCAAAACAATCCTTAAAGTAAAACTGAAAATTTTACTTTAATTTTACAAACAAAATTTACAGCAGGAATTCAAATTAGTGCACAAAGCCTAAACGTGAAAATATTTTACATGAGAGACATTTAAATATCAACTGACGGACGTGCACTGAAAATGATTTACAGGGCCCAAATTAGTTTTTTTCATTACGTACGTAAAACATATGTAACAGATTTACACAGTGGGGACGTAGAACAAGAGTGACTAGTTCGAACGCAGAGACAATTGTTATTTTTAGCCAAGAAACTGCCCCTCACTCGTCCGAACACGTCCCTTCACTCGTCCGAACACGCCCCCCTCACTCGTCCGAACACGCGACTGTCTTGCACCACTGTTTAATGATCAGTCTGTGCTCGGCTTAACGGCTACTTAATGCTGTTCCTAGCTGTTAACGACACTTTTAACGCTGCAGCGAACACGAATGCGTGCTTAACGACACTTGGCACGTTCAATGTTCGTGCGTTTGAAAGATTCTCTTTTTCAAACTAAATCTCACTGTATCTAATGACATCATTCATATTTTCGAGGTTAATGAACGTTAATCATGATTTATTGACGTTTCTCGCGTTTAACGAATCTGAGTCCTAATTAATATTTTAAGCGGCAACTACGTTATTGACGATTAACGACAATTGCTGAGGCTGTTAGTGTACGCTTATTCGTTACCCACGTTAACGATGCTCCTAAATTAATATTCAACGTTCAATGCAGCTCTTGTTGATCAAAATCAACGATCATTGTGCAATACTCATGCTCATTTCTAAGTTTCATTTCCCTCGTTAAACGACCTAATCTTATATATCCCTCGTTTAAAGACCTCATCTTATGTCCCTCGTTTAACGACGTAGTTCCACTCCAGAGAACCTCTCAGGTATCTAGAGTGAAGGCACTCATGTACTCGTCACTCCGAGCTCATCGTCTCATCGTAGTCTCACGCTTAACGAACTCCTGCTCGGCTCCCTTCTTCTACAGTACTCATCTTAGAAGCTTAAATCGACGTTACGTTTAACGACTCTGCTGCACGTTTACGGTTATCGAACAATCTATCGCATTGAACGTTTCCCATCAACTCATTCCACACTCTCTCTCTCTCTCTCTCTCTCTCTCTCTCTCTCTCTCTCTCTCTCTCTCTCTCTCATGCTTAACTAGAACCCTCATAACCAAGATCTCTCTCTGATGAACTATGACCCAATATACTTGTGTTATGTCAGTGGTCCGTGATCACTGTGATCCCTTAATCCCTTCCTTCCTTCCCCCTCTCTCCCATCCTTCCCTTCACATCCCTTCCCTGGGGCTCCAGACCATGACCCGTCTCTCCCCATGCAAGCTTCCACCCATGTTTTCCTTCTCCCAGGTCTCTTCGTCCCCCATGCAGGCTCAACTCATGCCCCCCCCCATCTCCCTCATGCCCCCCCCCCCACCAGTTGACCAGACCACACACTAGACGGTGAAGGGACGACGACGCTTCGGTCCGTCCTGGACCATTCTCAAGTCGATTGTCAAAGTCATTCTCAAGTCAACTGTACACCAGTTGATTGACGGTTGAGAGGCGGGACCAAAGAGACAAAGCTCAACCCCCGCAAGCACAACTACGTGAGTACATATGCATATATTAGACAATGTCTTGTAATCCCAACGAACAAACCATTAAACTACGCAGAGGATATAACGATCCATACCGCTGAGTATACTAACACCTAAAATGCTCTTAACTCTGAATTAAATGTATATTTGGACTGAGTTTACACTATCTCATCTACATGAGTGTAGAGAGTGAGAGAGAGGCTGAGGACTCCCACTGCTGTGAAGGGTTATCACCGCACCTGCCTCACAAACCTCACCATTGAAAAAACTATGTCCCTTTCTTGGCTGTTTAATTGGCTATGCTGCGCCTCAGCTTACTCTCGACCCCGAGGGACTGCTTGCAGAGTTGCGAAAGATCCAAAACGAAGCCACGAGGAGTTATCTACATTTAGTTATTAAATATTAATCAATGTTTTGACTAATATCAAATTTGATAAGGCTAATTCACCCCCCAATATCAGTCATTGCGCATAAGGCTAATTCATCTCCCAATATCAGTCATTGCACATAAGGCTAATTCATCCCCCCCCCAAGCTTTGCACAGCTACTCCTTCTTTATTTGCACAAAGATGGCTCAGGATACCTGGAGGATTCAGTTGAATCCCAGGTTGCTTTGCTTTTGACCATGTCGTGGTGCAGTGGTTTAAGGTGTGTGCATGGCAGAACCCAAAGCATTGGTTCGAATCCTTCTCATGGCTCCAACTGATTTTCTGAATGAATATAACAATAACAATGATAATTTATTATTATTAATATTATTATTATATTATTATTATTATTATTATTATTATTATTATTCTCCTTCTTCTTACTCTTATTATACAGGTCCAAAAGTCAGCTCCTAAAACCTTCTTCTCTTTTCTTCGCGATTTCCTTTTGGCAGAAAAAATATGGGCTTGTAACATCAAAATATCTTCCCCCTCACGGAAACTTTATACCTTGCCGAGTCTTGGCGGAGATCCAGGTAAGGCAGGCCAGCGATCCTGGCACTTACCCTCACGTGCCGTAGGGGAGGTTATCCCCTACTGTGGAGTTGTGGTGGGGGGTGGTAGTGGTAGTGGTAGAGGGGGGTGGTGGTGGTTGGAGAAGGGGGGGGGCAAGCAGACCCCTGCTAGGCTACAAGCTCTTTATTTCTGCCTTGCAAACATTGTGTAGTTAAGAAGCATTGAGCACTTGCTTCAGTCATCAAATGTACTTTTTAAGATTGAGTACTAAGTTAACTTCCACCATTTGTTAATGTGACCCAATTCCTTCATTTACTATCCTCTTTCTAACGTACTGGGTTTTCAAAATCGTTTTTTTATCTAATTCATATAAGTTATCACATATTATGATGTTTTTGTTTTAATGTTCAAGATAAATTTCCCTTCGGAATCTTAATTTCATAATAAATAGGAGATTACAGAGGCACATAATCGGTTCAGGAACTGACCCTCTAGTTCGTTAGCTAAGTAAATAACAATCTTTTGACGCTAGTTACAAAATTATTAATGTTATTATACATGTACACATACTCATGCATACATGTACATATACATACATATACATATATATATACATACACGTACATATTTAATCACCCACACAAATACACACATCAATAATCTTTTGTCACAAGTGATTCAACAAGAGGCTCACAACAGTCACTACACAGGCACTTTACATCTATGATGAGTCGCACAGTTACTAGTCTTGCTGCACACCCACCCAACTGGGCGGCAGCTTTACAGTCATGTGCTCCACACCCACCCAACTGGGCGGCAGCTTTACAGTCATGTGCTCCACACCCACCCAACTGGGCGGCAGCTTTACAGTCATGTGCTCCACACCCACCCAACTGGGCGGCAGCTTTACAGTCATGTGCATGCATTACCTACAGTAGCAAATTTGGATACTTCGCTAAGATTTCGGGCAGCACATCATTATGAATGAAGTACTTACACATTTCTTGGACACTGTTGATGGTGTTATCTCTAAATTCCGCGATTTTTTTCACATTCCATTATAACTAAATAAGAGAACAGTTGACATGTCAACTATCTTGTTATATTTCTTCTTTACCTTTTCGTTAAAATTCATGAGAATAGAAATACTTGTAACTAGATCAATCGTTTTCTGCTGGANGCGTGTTTGTGTAATTACCTAAGGTAACAAAAAGGGCGCGCATGACAGCTGAGTGGACAGCGCAACGGGTTCGTAGTCCTGAAGTTCCGGGTTCGATCCCCGGTGGGGGCGAAGACAAATGGGCAAAATGCATTCCATCTGTAACCTACTCCGATACTGAAAAAGTTCTTTCTAGTGATAGAAATGTAGATATGATAGAGCCCAGTAGGCTCAGGAACCTGTACACCTGTTGATTGACAGTTGAGAGGCGGACCAAAGAGCCAGAGCTCAACAGTCTCCGCGGCGTAGTGGTAAGACGCTCGCCTGGCGTTCCGGGAGCGCTTTGTCATGGGTTCGTATCCTGGCCGGGGAGGATTTACTGGGTGCAGATCCTTAACTGTCGCCTCTGTTGTCTGTTGTTGTTTAACTCAACGGTAAAATGGGTACCTGGTTGTAAAAGCGACTCTTCGCGGGGTCGTATTCCAGGGACCATAGGATTAAGGACTTGCCCGAAACGCTACGCGTACTAGTGGCTGTACAAGAATGTAACAACTCTTGTATATAAAAAGAAATAGTGTCTCTGTGGTTCATTTGGATACTAAGTTTGCACCTGTGTGCAGCACGCCCCCCCACCCAGCAACACCCCCCCCCCACCAGCAACGCTCCCCAACACCCCCCCCAGCAACACACCACCCCCCCCAACACCCCCCAGCAACACCCCCCAGCAACACCCCCCAGCAACACCCCCCAGCAACACCCCCCAACAACCCCGCAGCAACACCCCCCAGCAACACCCCCCCCAGCAACACCCCCCAGCAACACCCCCCAGCAACACCCCAGAGCAACACCCCCCAGCAACACCCCCCCGGCAACACAACACGCCCCATACCCATGCCCCAGAGTACACCTTCCCCTCCACCATGGCTCCACAGGGCATACATTCTCTCCCACAAACAAGTCAATTAAGACTAATGACTTCCAACAATGCTGCCTCGTTATTGTCTCTTCTCCTCCCTTTCTCCTCCCTTTCTCCTCCCTTTCTCCTCACCTCTCTCTCTCTCTCTACTTTATTCTCTCTTCATCATTTTTCTCATCATACCCTCACTTCCTCTTCTGCCTTTCTAATATTACACTAATTCATCTCTTAATTCCATTCCCTTTTTAATACACTTCCTGTTCTCTCTTTTTATCCTCCTCTGGGTCAACTCATTCCTCCTTATCTTACTCATATCTATTGCATCAGCCTCATTTTACGCCTCCTCCTCCTGCTCCTCCTGCTCTATCTCGCTCTTGAGGTAGGTCTCTCAGAGGCCGCCCCAACAGAGGCAGACTCTGGTCCCTCTGCAGGCGATGAGTCACAATAACGTGGCTAAAGTATGTTGACCAGACCACTCACTAGAAGGCGAAGGGACGACGACGTTTCGGTCTGTCCTGGACCAGGTCCGACTTGGACCATCGACTTGAAAATGGTCCAGGACGGACCGAAACGTCGTTGTCCCTTCACCTTCTAGTGTGTGGTCTGGTCAACATATTTCGGTCCCTCTCGTAGGGAGCGTCCTGTCTGGCCACAGTATCCAGCAGCTGAGAGCACAGTGGTAGGTGATTGTATTCACCTAGTTGTATTCACCTAGTTGTATTCACCTAGTTGTGCTTGCGGGTGTTGAACTCTGCTCTTTCGGCCCACCTCTCAACTGTCAATCAATTAACAGTTATTAACTACTACTAACTAACTTTTTTTACACACACACACACACACACACACACACACACACACACACACACACACACACACACACACACACACGGGAAGCAGCCCGTAGCAGCTGTCTAACTCCCAGGTACCTATTTACTGAGCATCAGGGTGAAAGAAACTCTGCCCATTTTTGTTTCCCGCCAGCGCCGGGAATCGAACCCCGGACCACAGGACTACGTATCCAGCTTGCTGTCCATTCAGCCACCGGCGCCCCCATTGTGTACATGTGTGTATGTATGCATGTGTTTATATGTGCGAGTATATATTGTCATGACTGTAATTACTGAGGCGATATTTTCATATTATTACCCATTTCATTATTTAATTAGTTTTAATGTTCTTAATGTAATTTTTATACAATTTTAGCACAACGGACCGTAAAGCCGGATTTACTTTAAAGTCCATCTGGCTTTACTACACACACACACACTATATATATATATATATATATATATATATATATATATATATATATATATATATATATATATATATATATAACTGAAAACTCACACCCCAGAAGTGACTCGAACCCATACTGCCAGGAGCAACGCAACTGGTATGTACAGGGACGCCTTAATCCGCTTGACCATCACGACCGGACATAAGGAAGTGATAGCCGGAGCTATATGAACCACTTCCCCGCCGGCACTCGGATGGTAATCTTGGGCATAGCATTTTATCAAATCACCTCATTTTTTGGGGCAACACGTGAGGAACACAAATGCAAACAAGCCTGAATGGTCCCCAGGACTAGATACAACTGAAAACTCACACCCCAGAAGTGACTCGAACCCATACTGCCAGGAGCAACGCAACTGGTATGTACAGGGACGCCTTAATCCGCTTGACCATCACGACAGGATGTGTTCCTCACGTGTTGCCCCCAAAAATGAGGTGATTTGATAAAATGCTATGCCCAAGATTACCATCCGAGTGCCGGCGGGGAAGTGGTTCATATAGCTCAGGCTATCACTTCCTTATGTCCTTATGCACACACACACACACTATATATATATATATATATATATATATATATATATATATATATATATATTATATATATATATATATATATATATAGTGTGTGTGTGGTGTGTGTGTGTGTGTGTGTGTGGTGTGTGTGCATTTCATTCAGCTAGTCAATCAGAGGCTCGAACCCCGCACCACAGAGGCAG
>WNGS01004511.1:24303836-24308836 GCA_020271785.1 Procambarus virginalis | reverse complement strand
TGCCAGTGTGTGTGTGTGTGTGTGTGTGTGTGTGTGTGTGTGTGTGTGTGTGTGTGTGTGTGTGTGTGTGTGTGTGTGTGTGTGTGTGTGTGTGTGTGTGTGTACTCACCTATATGTACTCACCTATATGTGTCTGCAGGATCGAGCATTGACTCTTGGATCCCGCCTTTCGAGCATCAGCTGTTTACAGCAATGACTCCTATCCCATTTCCCTATCATACCTGGTTTTAAAATTATGAATAGTATTGGCTTCCACAACCTGTTCCTTAAGTGCATTCCATTTTCCCACTACTCTCACGCTAAAAGAAAACTTCCTAACATCTCTGTGACTCATCTGAGTTTCTAACTTCCATCCATGTCCCCTCGTTCTGTTACTATTCCGTGTGAACATTTCGTCTATGTCCACTCTGTCAATCCCTCTGAGTATTTTATACGTTCCTATCATGTCCCCCCTCTCCCTTCTTCTTTCTAGTGTCGTAAGGCATAGTTCCCCCAGGCGCTCCTCATACCCCATCCCTCGTAGCTCTGGGACGAGTCTCGTTGCAAACCTCTGAACCTTTTCCAGTTTCATTATGTGTTTCTTTAGATGGGGACTCCATGATGAGGCGGCATACTCTAAGACTGGCCTCACGTAGGCAGTGTAAAGAGCCCTAAATGCCTCCTTACTTAGGTTTCTGAATGATGTTCTAACTTTTGCCAGTGTAGAGTACGCTGCTGTCGTTATCCTATTTATATGTGCCTCAGGAGATAGATTAGGTGTTACGTCCACACCCAGGTCTCTTTCGCGCGTCGTCACAGGTAGGCTGTTCCCCTTCATTGTGTACTGTCCCTTTGGTCTCCTATCTCCTAGTCCCATTTCCATAACTTTACATTTGCTCGTGTTGAATTCCAGTAGCCATTTCTCTGACCATCTCTGCAACCTGTTCAGGTCCTCTTGGAGGATCCTGCAATCCTCATCTGTCACAACTCTTCTCATCAACTTTGCGTCATCCGCAAACATCGACATGTAGGACTCTACACCCGTAAACATGTCGTTAACATATACAAGAAATAGAATTGGTCCCAGCACCGATCCTTGTGGTACTCCACTTGTTACTGTTCGCCAGTCCGACTTCTCGCCCCTTACCGTAACTCTTTGGCTCCTTCCTGTTAGGTAGTTCCTTATCCATGCTAGGACCTTTCCCCCTACCCCCGCCTGCCTCTCGAGTTTGAATAGCAGTCTCATGTGCGGTACTGTATCAAAGGCTTTTTGGCAGTCCAGAAATATGCAGTCTGCCCAACCATCTCTGTCCTGTCTTATCCTCGTTATTTTATCATAGAATTCCAGAAGGTTTGTTAGGCACGATTTCCCTGTCCAGAACCCATGTTGATGCTTGTTCACAAACCTAATGTTCTCCAGGTGTGCAACCAGTCGTAGCCTAATTATTCTTTCCAGTATTTTACAGGGGATGCTTGTCAGTGATACAGGTCTATAGTTAAGTGCCTCCTCCCTATCGCCTTTCTTGAAGATCGGCACGACATTTGCCTTCTTCCAGCAACTAGGCAATTCTCCCGACATAAGTGACTCATTAAAGATCATTGCCAGAGGCACGCTGAGGGCCTGCGCTGCTTCTTTTAGTATCCACGGTGATACTTTGTCTGGTCCTACTGCTTTAGATGCATCTAGAGTTGTCAACTGTTTCATTACCTCCTCTACTGTCACCTCTATATCTGATAGTCTTTCATCTAGGGTAACCCCTTCCAACAATGGGAGCTGCTCGGGCTCGGTAGTGAACACTCCATGGAAACTGGCATTCAGTGCCTCACATCACAGCCTCACAGCCCCTGTGTGTGTGTGTGTGTGTGTGTGTGTGGTGTGTGTGTGTGTGTGTGTGTGTGTGTGTGTGTGTGTACTCACCTATTTGTGCTTGCGAGGGTTGAGCTTTGGCTCTTTGGTCCCGCCTCTCAACTGTCCATTAACTGGTGTGCAGGTTCCTGAGCCTACTGGGCTCTATCATATATACATTTGAAACTGTGTATGGAGTCAGCCTCCACCACATCACTGCCTAATGCATTCCACCTGTTAACTACTCTGACACTGAAAAGTTCTTTCTAACGTCCCTGTGGCTCATGTGGGTACTCTTTTTTTTTTTTTTTTTTTTTTTTTTGAGATATATACAAGAGTTGTTACATTCTTGTACAGCCACTAGTACGCGTAGCGTTTCGGGCAGGTCCCTGGAATACGATCCCCTGCGGCGAAGAATCGTTTTTTCATCCAAGTACACATTTTACTGTTGCGTTAAACAGAGGCTACAGTTAAGGAATTGCGCCCAGTAAATCCTCCCCGGCCAGGATACGAACCCATGACATAGCGCTCGCGGAACGCCAGGCGAGTGTCTTACCACTACACCACGGAGACTGTAAATACTCATCTCCACCTGTGTCCCATTGTTCGCGTGTTAAAAAGTTTATCTACCCTGTCATTCCTCTGAGAATTTGTAGGTAGCGATCATGTCTCCTCTTATTCTTCTGTCTTCCAGTGTCGTAAGGTACATTTCCCGCAGCCTTTCCTCGTAACTCATGCCTCTTAGTTCTGGGACTAGTCTAGTGGCATATCTTTGGACTTTTTTCAGCTTCGTCTTGTGCTTGACAAGGTACGAGCTCCATGCTGGGGCCGCATACTCCAGGATTGGTCTTACATATGCTGTGTACAAGGTTCTGAATGATTCCTTACACAGGTTCCTTAAGGCTGTTCTGACGTTAGCCAGCCTCGCGTATGCCGCAGATGTAATTCTTTTTATGTGGGCTTCAGGAGACAGTTTGGTGTGATATCAACTCCTAGATCTTTCTCTCTGTCCGTTTCATGAAGTACTTCATTTCCCATTCGGTATCCTGTGTCTGGCTTCCTGTTTCCACTGCCTAGTTTCATGACCTTGCATTTGCTCGGGTTGAGCTTTCGTAGCCATTTGATGGACCATTCATTCAGTCTGTCTAGGTCATCTTGTAGCCTCGTACTATCATCCTCTGTTTTAATCCTCCTCATAATTTTTGCATCATCAGCAAACAATGAGAGAAACGAGTCTATTCCCTCTGGGAGATCATTTACATATATCAGAAACAGTATAGGTCCAAGGACTGACCCCTGCGGGACTCCTCTAGTGACGTCTCGCCAATCTGAGGCCTTACCCCTCACAGTGATCGCAGTGACTCGCTGTCTTCTGTTGCTTAGATACTCCCTTATCCAATGGAGTACCTTACCTTTCACTCCTGCCTGCATCTCCAGCTTTTCATTAGACTCTTGTGTGATACTGTGTCAAAGGCTTTCCGGCAATCCAAATATATGCAGTCTGCCCACCCTTCTCTTACTTGCCTGATTTTTGTTGCCTGGTCGTAGAATTCAATTAATCCTTTGAGGCAGGACTTGCTATCCTTGAACCCATGTTGATGATGTGTCGCAAAGTTCTTTCGCTCCAGATGTTCCACAAGCTTTTCGCACAATCTTCTCCATGAGCTTGCATGGTATGCAGGTTAGGGACACTGGCCTGTAGTTCAGTGCCTCCTGTCTATTCCCCTTTCTTGTATATCTGGACTACATTAGCAGTCTTCCAAATTTTTGGCAGTTCCCCTGTTACCAGTGTTTTGTTATACACTATGGAGAGTGGCAGGCACAGTGCTTCTGCTCCTTCCTTAAGTATCTAAGGGAAGATTCCATCCGGGCCTATAGCCTTTGTCACATCCAACTCTAGCAGAGCCTCCTTACATCCCCACTGGTAATCTCAAACTCTTCTAGTGGTTCCTGGTTAACTATTCCCTCTTTTATCTCTGGAACTTCCCCTTGCTCTAATGTGAAGACCTCATGGAATTTCTTATTCAGTTCCTCGCACACTTCCTTGTCGTTTGTAGTGAATCTGTCTGCCCCTATCCTCCATTTCATTACCTGTTCCTTTACTGTTGTTTTTTTCTCTTGATGTGGATATGCAGCAATTTAGGTTGAGTCTTTTCCTTGCTTGCGATGTCATTTTTGTATTGCTCTTCTGCCTCTCTTCTGAACCTGACATGTTCATTCCTGGCACTCTGGTATCGACTGTACTGTTGTTTCTATAGATTCTCCGTGCCCTTTTACTTTGCTGCTTAGCTAGCCTACATCTCTGGTTAAACCATGGGTTTCTCATCTGCATTTCGTTGTTTTCCTTTTGGACTGGGACAAACCTGTCTGCTGCCTCCTTATACTTCTGCGTGATGTAGTCCATCATGTCTTGGGCCATCTTTCCTCTGAGCTCAGTTTCCCATGTTATGTCTGTTAGGAATTTCCCTATCTCCTCATGGTTTCCCTTTCGGAATGCCAGCCTTTTGTTTTCAGTTCCCCTCCTAGATTTCCTTAACTCTTCTTCAACAAGATACTCAAACGTCAGTACACTGTAGTCGCTCATTCCTACCGGGGCCTCGAAACCGACATACCTTATGTCGATGCGTTCAAAGTGAAGACTAGGTCAAGTCTAGTGATTTGATTAAATTACAGTACTAGACTTGACGGATTTATCATTTCCTCTCATCCTTGTGGGTTCCCTGACATGCTGGCTTAAGAAGTTTCTTGTCACCACCTCCAATAGTTTAGCTCTCCACGTATCCTCCCCTCCATGCGGTTCCTTGTTCTCCCAGTTTATCCTTCCGTGATTGAAGTCGCCCATGATGAGCAGAAGGGATCTATTTCTACAGGTAGCAGAGGCTGCCTCTCAATTATAGTGTTAACTGCCATTTTGTTGTTGTCATACTCTTGCTGGGTCTTCCTGTCACTGGTGGAGGGTTATATATCACTGCTACTAATATTTTGGTCCTCCCTTGTCATGGTGCCTGCTATGTAGTCTCTGAATTCCTCACAGCCCGGGATGGCCATCTCCTTGAAACTCCATTCCTTTCTCATTAGTAGGGCATAGCATAACAAATATATTAGAGGAACTAAGAGAAGGTTAAACCGACTGAATTCAAATACAGAAGCCAGACTTATAACAATGTGGGTGCTC
>WNGS01004511.1:24246861-24263076 GCA_020271785.1 Procambarus virginalis | reverse complement strand
AGCCTAAGCTACTCAATCCCTTTGAGATGTATTTTTTTTCTTGTCTCGATAAACATACTTAAACTAGAACGCATATGATTTAATAAACAATGAACATTACCAGGTATTCATTGTTTTGTTAACACTAATCCTATTTAGAGAGTATTCCTCTCATGTGAACTCTATATATTTAAAACTCTGAATTCTAATGTTAATCCTGACCTTAAAAGCTTCTTAGACGGTTGTAACAGAACCCATGGCACCACACCAGAAACAAATACCGATTTGATATTCCAAGAGTACGACTTAATCAAACTAGAATACTCTACAAATCAAGGGACCAGAATGTGAAATGACCTTCCCATCATGTTAAAGACTGTACCTCTCTCAATCAGTTTAAGATGAAAACTAAGTACTACCTAACTAACTCCATGTAACCTACCTTACCCTAAATGTCAACCCATGTCTTACTTTTTAAACAATGCTGTTTGTTGACCTACTTGTATATTGGCTAGTTTCTACCATGTTCCCCTTTTTTTATCATTTATTTTCTTTATTTCAACGCATTTTATACTTAAGAGCCCAATTACTATTAAGTTTTTAGTCTAAGTGTTTTTTTTCCCCACCTCACCTTGCCCGAAACGCTATGTGTACTAGTGGCTTTAGGTATTGTATGTACTACCTCTATCTAAAATCCAACATTATGTTTGTAATAATTCTCTATGTATGTACTTCTACCCGAATAAACATTTGATTGATTTGCGTCGTGATCTACGTCGTCGGCTCACAAGTTCGATTCCCGGAAAGGACATAGACAGTTGGGCAATATTTTCTTACACCTAATGCCTCTATTCACTTAGAAGTAAATAAGTACCCCTGGAGTTAGGTAACCGTCGTGGTGGTATCCTAGGAAAGATCAGTCGTTGACATAGAAGTGCCTAGGGGTCAGCCTACCAAGCCATCTGTTCCCAATGACGAGAACGCAAATAGTGGCCCCCAGTTCTCTGACATCCTGAGACGAAGAAAGGATAAGAAGTGTATAACAGCCTAATTTACTCTATCCATTTGGGATACATATATATATATATATATATATATATATATTATATATATATATATATATATTATTTCAATAAGCAAGCGATAAGTCACAATAACGTGGCTAAAGTATTTGACCAGACCACACCCTAGAAGGTGAAGGGACGACGACGTTTCGGTCCGTCCTGGACCATTCACAATCGACTTGAGAATGGTCCAGGACGGACCGAACGTCGTCGTCCCTCACCTTCTAGTGTGTGATCTGGTCAACATTTCATAAGCTTACTGGAACCTGAGCGTGTCAGGATTAGAGCGGTGCTCACGGAGAGCAAACACCTGCCCTGCTGGGATGTGATCTGTTTGCGTCACTAAGTTCCCACGAGCAAGAAGACAATTAAGTTGCTTGGGAACGGATTACTCTCGGCAAGATCGAATTACCTTACCTCTCAGTGAGAGTCTCTGTGGGAACAAAGGGTAATTCGATCCTGCCTGGTGTAATCCGATAGACCTGTGCATACGTTTTACTTATTTCAGCTTCGATATCCGCATCAAAGAGCAGATATGCAGTGTGGCCTAAAGTAGTGTTACCCATGTAGTCGGAGACTTTTCTAGTGTAGCTGCGGGATGTGCTGAAGTTGACCCGCCCACATAAATAATAATAATAATAATAATAATAATAATAATAATAATAATAATAATAATAATAATAATAATAATATATTTCTTAATAAAAAAATAATATTTTATTTACGACACAAAGGATCATTTTACAGTAGTTACATAACATGTGTTATAATTGTATATTATATACAACCATTAATAATGCACAGCGTTTCATTCATTTGGTTCTTTACCAGACACTTTCAACTTACCTTGAGTGCAGCGAGGAGAGTAGCCCAGGCTAACTGATCTGTCTGTGGTTGTCCGTGTTATAACTACATCTTGAACGTCCTGAAGGGTATCTGAAGGCAATACCATCAAGGTATGTGTGGTGTTCTCTGTCCTTAGTTGCTTTACAGGCATCGAAAAAAGGCCTCCGCCTGTACAAGCCTCTGGATCAGTTGCAAGATAAACTGGTAGCCTGATCGAGACGCTTTAGTCTGTTTACACCTCGTCTGGGAAAACACAGGTGTGAAATCGATTCTGGTGATGGTTACAACTTTAGTGGTTCACATATCCACCAGCAAGGGTTAAGCAAATGCAAATCACTTGTTATAATACACATATATCTGTACAAACCCAAGGAGGGAGCGGAAGAAGGATTCTGTGTTGATCAGCGCGTGGCGTCCGGATAGGTCGCTTGCCTCCCGTCAGCGCCTCTGCCGTTTTCTCTGATCTCCGGCGTGTTGTAAGGGCGATAGAAATCACTACAAGGACAGCACAAGGGCTCTTGTTCCTCGTTTTGTTAACTCTTATAGTGAAGGAAAAATATATTTGTCCTTGAAAACATGTGATTCGTAATATTAGACGATCAGTAAGTACTGACCGTAATTCTAAACGATCAGCTGGGTCAACAGTACTAAGCTCGTTGCACTTCCAGACTGGGGCTAGTCCCAACAACTTGCACCCTATTCCACCATCATACTGGGGCTACACCGAACAATAAGACCCCTCTCCCATCATTAGACTTGGGCCAGACCCAACAACTAGCCCCCCTCTTTCTCTACCACACTGAGGGTAGGTCCAGCAACTAACCCCCCCTCCCCTCTCTCACCACCAGACAGAGGCTAGACCCAGCAACTCCCCTCCACCAGCACCAGACCAGGGCTGGGCCATCAGCACCAGATTACCAATAAAAAATATGAATAAACCCATAATTGATTTCAACCACTCTACACACGAAGGCGGCGACATCGACGTCCTGGGCGAACCCTCACCTCGATGAAAAACACTCCAGTGACGTCAAAGACACTCTTCGTCCTCCACGACGTTAGAAAGACATTCTAGGAGATAAGACGCTCATCAGGCCGCTATCATGAGCCCGATATGCAAATTAAGAGCGAGCTGGGAGCAAAAGAATGCCAGACGATATAGGATTTTTGACAATTACCGACTTGATTTAAGTTTAAATGTGCAAGATTTAATAGTCATATATACAACACTTATTTTGCGTGGTGTGAGGGATGGAGGAACCTCGCAATGAGGGGTTGAGGAACCCCTCCTCCCGGTGAAGGGTAGAAGAACACCACGGTGAGGGGTGGAGGAACCCCCCGTCTGCAGACGACACCATGACAAACGGCTCACTCACACATATAATAGTGTCCCATTCACAAAGGAAATCGAGAGAGAGAACGCGGCGGGCGCGCCTTACGACCAGACTCACCTCACTCCTGAACAGAAAATAGACCCCCTATGCAACAATAAACACCGGTGCTCTGCAACACCTGTCCTCCCTGCAACCACACTGGCTACTTCGTGATCACGTAATAGCAATTTAAACAATAATAATTTTGTTATCAAATTAAATTGTTCCGTATTATCATCTCTATTTTATTCAATGTTTTTACTTACCCGGTATACATCGGCTCGCTAATAACAATAGTTTCTTTTTTCTTGTTTTTCAAATATTTCCGTATTATCAGTTTATTATTAAGCTTTGTGTGTATCAGTGTTTTCAGCTCAATATTTTGTCTAAGTATTGCATACTTTATCCAACTTGCGATTTTACCATATGATGTTTTTATTTTATTATTAATATACAAGAAGGAATACTTAATAACAGAATTTGAATTCACAGAATTACTAAATCAGCATAAAGGGTTATGCTGATTTAGTAATTATGTGTTAAACAAAATTATAAACAAATTATACAGATGACGCTGTATTTCTAGACTGTAAAATACAGTGTGAGTAAGTAGCACAAGGTGGGATACAGTGAAGACATTAGGCACGTCATTGATCCATTTTTGAATACAATATAAGTTGCCACAGATTTTTTTTAACTCATTAGGAAGTGATTTCCATACACCAGCCGTCCTTTTATTTGCATGATGTGTTTGCACAAATTTAGTCTAACTGGGAGACAACTTAACTCAAAGAGATAACTTATCTCTGGTGTGATGTTCAGGTGTTGTATTACATATATCTAGGAAAAGTATTACATCTATCTAGGTAATAGATAGATGTAATAGATGTCGTCGTCCCTTCACTTTCTAGTGTGTGGTCTGGTCAACATACGTCAGCCATGTTATTGTGACTCATCGTCTGCAGCTTTCCATTATATTATATATGATTTGAATTTTATTTGTGTAACGAGGATCCGCCTTGGTGGAACTACAGGCCTCCCCAAGGGTACAACCCGAAAACATTCTGACCAATTCCTGGATACCTATTTACTCCATAGGTGAATAGCGGCATTAGGTGATGGAAAACGGGCCCAACCCCCATGCAAGATTTTCGATTTTGAGTCGAGAACAAACCCATTTACGATTGAATCAGCAACAAATGTACTTTCACAACCCACTGTACCCTCTTTCATTTAAATAAATATAATATAATAAATAAATAACGTAACCAATTAACATGTCAGAACGAATAAAAGTCCACCATGCTACAAGTGTCTTGATCCGTTTTCTCTTACACTAACATAACAGAAAATGGAATTTCTGCATGTGGGAGAAAGGACCTTCACAGCCGTTCGACCCCAGCAGCTTGGCACCCTCGCCCGGTGCCAGGCTCACTCGCCAGATGTCTCTCGTCGACTGACGCCCATTATTCCTTCATATCTTAGTCACTCCTGAAATAGATTCTTGACTCATCGGCAGATAATAGGATATAGAGGGGGGGGGGGGTGCGGGAGCAATTTTTGTTTAAATAGCTAACAAATGGGTCAAGGAAGCCCTAAGCAACTTAATTGTCATCAGCACAATTATGTAAACACACCATAACTGTAGACTGTTAACCTAATGGTTTCCCATAGTCGGGGAGAGGAAGCATGCTACGCCAAGTAAATTTCATATATTATATGTCCCTGAGGGCAGTTTACTGGGGCAGAATTCCTGTCTCATGGGAGATCACACCTTGCCTGCCCCATGGGAGATCCCACCTTGTCTGTCTCATGGGAGATCACACCTTGCCTGTCTCATGGGAGATCCCACCTTGCCTGCCTCATGGGAGGTCCCACCTTGCCTGCCTCATGGGAGATCACACCTTGCCTGTCCCATGGGAGATCACACCTTGCCTGCCTCATGGGAGATCACACCTTGCCTGTCCCATGGGAGATCACACCTTGCCTGCCTCATGGGAGATCACACCTTGCCTGCCCCATGGGAGATCCCACCTTGCCTGCCTCATGGGAGATCACACCTTGCCTGCCCCATGGGAGATCCCACCTTGCCTGCCTCATGGGAGATCACACCTTGCCTGTCCCATGGGAGATCACACCTTGCCTGCCTCATGGGAGATCACACCTTGCCTGCCCCATGGGAGATCCCACCTTGCCTGCCTCATGGGAGATCACACCTTGCCTGCCCCATGGGAGGTCCCACCTTGCCTGCCTCATGGGAGATCACACCTTGCCTGTCCCATGGGAGATCACACCTTGCCTGCCTCATGGGAGATCACACCTTGCCTGCCCCATGGGAGATCCCACCTTGCCTGCCCATGGGAGATCACACCTTGCCTGCCTCATGGGAGATCACACCTTGCCTGTCCCATGGGAGATCACACCTTGCCTGCCTCATGGGAGATCACACCTTGCCTGCCCATGGGAGATCCCACCTTGCCTGCCCCATGGGAGATCACACCTTGCCTGCCTCATGGGAGATCACACCTTGCCTGCCCCATGGGAGATCACACCTTGCCTGCCTCATGGGAGATCACACCTTGCCTGCCCCATGGGAGATCACACCTTGCCTGCCCCATGGGAGATCACACCTTTCCAAATTACTGTCCCCACTTTCCCACCCAGACGCTGATTAAAGAACAAGCCTTGCTTCGACAAGAAGCAAAGTACAATGCCTTAAGCCAAACTAATGCTTTAGTTAGAGAGCGCTCCATTCCCAGATTATTTACACTGATGGCTCCTTGCACCAGTCCCATGGTGCAGCTGGAAGTGCAGTTGTTGTGACAGCGAGAGATGGTTCCTTCTCCCATGAGTGTGGAACGCGTCTAAGTAACTGGACCTCCACTCTTCAAACAGAATTGGTTGCCATAATCCTTGCACTCGAGCGCGTATTTGAATCCAAGTTGACACGCTAATTGTAAGTGACTTCTTGTCATCCTTGACTGCCCTCAGCTCCCCAAGGTATAACTGTGAAGTGCTTGTGTCTGAAGCTAGACACAGATATGGTGAAATAATCAATGATGGAGTCAGAGCCTGTCTCTTGTGGATTCCTTCCATATTGGTCTCCGAATGCATGATAGAACTGATGAGTTGGCCAAGACTTTTACTCATAAAGATTGAATTGATTACCAACTTGGACTGCCTTTGAGCAGCCTGAGGGCAGTAATATTCCGGGAACATCAACAAATTTCGTAGACTTGAGGCAAAGTGAAATTTACAACAGTTGCTCCATCTATCATCATTCTACTATGCTGGAAGAACCGCACGTCTGTGGGTCATCTAAAAAGGTGAGCAGACTTCCAGATGTTACCACTGTTAGGCCGCAATGGTGACAGTACTGGGCAGCGTCACTCATGCTGTGAGTTACCATACGGCCATAGAGACAGTATGGCTGCTTCGAAGTCCAGTAGAGCTAGTGTGACATCGGATATGGTGTCACATTCCTAAAGAATTCTTTTGGATCATTGATTTTCACTGTGTTCAGGGGCTCCACTGAAAACAGAATCGTACTGAAGCCTCAGTATTTCTCTCATTTCTTTGGAAAATGAAACTCTGTGAAAGTTCCATCACGCTTGCGCAAGAGGTCCAATGCTGGATGTAATTTTTGTTTTAGTTTTTGCATCGGAGAAAAAAGTATTTCGGGTTCTCCCCTTGTTAAACTTATTACCGTTTGCTCTATTTGCCTCGCCTGGATTTAATATGATTCTTGCAGCTTGAACTCGATCATTTCTATTTCTGTACACAGCCTTGTCGTTGTTGGTATAGAGTAGAGCGTTTGTGAGGTTCTTGGCCTGTAGAGGGAACGCCGTTCTCGTTCCGATTTGCATATTTTTATCCATTTTCTTAGTGGTATTTGACGTACAGATTACTCGTGCAACTGTGCCTATTTTCTCGAAGCACTGGTTCAAGTTTGCATTATCAAGGTGTTCTTCCCAGCATATTTCTGCGAGGTCTTGGTTCATTTGTTCCCATACCTGGTACCATGTTATGTACCAGGTATGTAGCCTGGTACCATGGTACCAGGCTACATACCTGGTACCATGTTAACCACACCTGGAACCATGGACACTACGCCTCCAACACTTACAGGAAACCATGACGATGGTTTTAAAAGAGTGTTTATGGCTGGTGTTGATTTAACAGAATAACTGACCAAGCAAAAAATCAAAGATACTGCCAGTTGACGAAGATGTGGGTGGTGGTGGGCGCAACCACCCACATATTGGTGTTAGTGGTAGTGGTGGTGGTGGTGGTAGTGTTATTAGGGTGGTAGTGGTGGTAGAGGAGGTGGTAGTGGTGTTAGGTGTGGTAGTGGTGGTCGTGGTCGTGGTATTAAGTGTGGTGATGGTGGTAGAAGAGGTGGTAGTGGTGTTAGGTGGGTAGTGTAGTGGTGGTGGTCGGTGAGACCTCTCCCTGTACCTGGAAGAGAGACAGCACAATATTAGTTAAAGAACTGAGACCTTCAACTACGAGGTAATAATAATATTTGAATTGATCAAGATTCTTGGGTAATATTAGCAATATAATGACAATGAGAAAATGATTCGGATCCATGAAGTGGATTACCTTCATACTGGGAGTATTCATATATATATATTATATATATATATATAATATATATATATATATATATATATATATATATATATATATATATATGAGGTCCCCTCACGGTCGAACTACTGACCCTTCCCAGGATGCAACCCCCACAACAAGCTGACTAACTCCTGGGTACTTATTTACTGGTTGGTGGACAGGGGCATTAGGTGATAGAAAACACGCCCAACCATTTCTGGCCCGGGATTCGAACCCGAAATTCTCCTTGTGAGTCGAGAACGAACCGAACTGTTACCACCGGGCGCCTAATATATGAATGCACACCTCCCGTCCTCTCTCTCACCGTCTGGGGTCTATTAAATAATGTGATAATTGGCCTAAAACACATTATATCTTTATTTGACAAAACACAGGTCGCGGCGTTGAGCCATTAGCAACGCTAATTACCTCATTACACCAGGACGCGAACAGTTCCACTGAAAATCAGGACAGTTTAAAGTGAATTAAACAGAAATTAGCAGTTACAACTGAAACTGCTGGAATAAAATTAAAGTTATATATGTATATATAAGTTATCCGACGTGGACCCGAGAGGGAGGCTGTCGGATGCCTCACCCTATGCCTGGTACCCTAATGTAGGGTCACCCTAGGGTACTCTGAGAGAGAACTCTATCAACATCAGAGGCCCGAGACTGTTCAACACGCTTCCACTACACATAAGGGACATAACTGGCAACCCCTCACAGTGTTCAAGAGAGAACTGGATAAGCACCTCCAAGGATACCTGATCACCAGGCTGTGACTCATACGTCAGGCTGCGAGCAGCCGCGTCAAACAGCCTGGTTGATCAGTCCAGCAACCAGGAGGCCTGGTCGATGACCGGGCCGCGGGGACGCTAAGCCCCGGAAGCACCTCAAGGAAGCACCTCAAGGTAGGCCTCCACAAAAGCCTCACCCTAGGCCTCCACAAAAGCCTCACCCTAGGCCTGCACATAGCACAAATTAGACACAGGAAATGTTATCAACATGCCAGTCAAGGAGCCTCTCTCACACCACACATGTTAGGTCACCTGACGGCTTGCTGGAGTTCTTTCTGTTCTTCATAGGCAAAACAGTTATATTTTGTTACGGAGTGGCAAATCGGGAGACTGGACGCTATTATATTACGGTATCTAAGATTCCATCCTATTTAACTGTACCTGACAGATGTAGTCAACAGCTCTATTTCATAATGATCCACTGTAATGACACTATTTTATAGGAGTTAAATAAAAACTTCGAACAAAAACTTATATATCAGAAAATTAAAATGTTGTTATACTTTCAATATACCAAACAACCTCTCGCAAAGCTTCAACAAAACCAAAAGCCTCTCTCTATTAGACTGTTTTGGTTCAGTTCTTGAACTCATTACGGTATGTAACTTGTTTATCAAGACTGTAAACATTCATAAAGAATTGAACAGCAGCACAATGCTATGTAAACGTAACTTCAGTTCCTGAGCCCATTATATACCTCTATAAATTTTGGGTACATAATAAATGACCCGATTTAAAAACTAGTCTTCGAGAAAAGAGAGAGAAGCCTCATGCTAGGCTTCCCACGCAAACAGCTCTACACCAGCCAGCTTCTTTAATGTTCAGAAGATAAAAAAAAACACAAAAGCCTCGTTTGGGCCACAAACAATCACTCACAAGTATCTTCCTCTCTCCCTCAGTCTCTTTGTGTCCGTCTTCCTCATATATACCCAAGGCAAGATATTCCTGGCGTCGGGCGGCGGTATATCCAAGAGTTTAGGAGGCGGGAGGCAGTGGTGGTGAGTGGTTTATGTTAGCGGTAGTCCTGCATCACGCTCCCCGCCACACACACCACCAGGATCACGCTCCCCGCCACACACACACCACCAGGATCACGCTCCCCGCCACACACACACCACCAGGATCACGCTCCCCGCCACACACACACCACCAGGATCACGCTCCCTGCCACACACACACCACCAGGATCACGCTCCCCGCCACACACACCACCAGGATCACGCTCCCCGCCACACACACACACCACCAGGATCACACTCCCCGCCACACACACCACCAGGATCATGCTCCCGCCACACACACACCACCAGGATCACGCTCCCGCCCACACACACCACCAGGATCACGCTCCCCGCCACACACACACCACCAGGATCACGCTCCCCGCCACACACACCACCAGGATCACGCTCCCCGCCACACATACACCACCAGGATCACGCTCCCTGCCACACACACCACCAGGATCACGCTCCCTGCCACACACACCACCAGGATCACGCTCCCCGCCACACACACACCACCAGGATCACGCTCCCCGCCACACACACCACCAGGATCACGCTCCCCGCCACCAGGATCACGCTCCCCGCCACACACACCACCAGGATCACGCTCCCCGCCACACACACACCACCAGGATCACGCTCCCCGCCACACACACCACCAGGATCACGCTCCCCGCCACACATACACCACCAGGATCACGCTCCCTGCCACACACACCACCAGGATCACGCTCCCTGCCACACACACACCACCAGGATCACGCTCCCCGCCACACACACCACCAGGATCACGCTCCCTGCCACACACACACCACCAGGATCACGCTCCCCGCCACACACACACCACCAGGATCACGCTCCCTGCCTCACACACCACCAGGATCACGCTCCCCGCCACACACACTCCACCAGGATCTATATCCTGCGGCAGCATGGCATTACCATATCATAGTGACGTCTCTTACCGTATATAAAGCCCAACGTCCTATCCGATATTTTCGTTACGTCAGGTTGGACTGGTTTATGTAGCGATGACGTAGACGGGTACAAACTTTTAATTCATTTTTAATAATAATAGTGTCGGGGGACAGGGAGCCAATGTATATATACTTACTATCCCCCCCTCCCCAAAGTCGAAATACTGACCCCTCCCCAGGATGCAACCCCACATCAAGCTGATCAACTCGTGGGTACCTATAGTTACGGCTACGTGAACAGGTATATACGGTGACAGGAAATACGCCTAACCATTTCTGTCCCGCCTGTAATTCGAACCCGGAATTCCCGATTTTGAGTCGGGAACGATCCCGACTGTACTACCAGGACCCAGTTATCGTCAATTTTAGAGAGAACATCGAGTCCCTACAATATAGAAAACATTGAACCCACAAATATGTATAAAAGAAAGCCTAAGAAATATTTACTTAATATCATGTAATTATTATCCTATAATCTATTCCATGTAACTAGTTTCACTCACATTACCCCCTGTAATAACTTTTGTGTTACTCTTTTTCCTAAATTCACATTTACTGAGTCTTATGCACTTTGCATTTATTGTCCTCTTAATTTCCTTGTTGATGTGTTTACTCATATATTAAATATTCCAGGTTCATTTCTATTGACCTTAAATTACTTCATTACTGACCAAGTTCGGTTATATTCCAAACAAAATGTTATGAGACAGATCCCCAGTTGCTGTTCTAAACTGCATTCTGTATTTTCTGTTCTGTCAGTAATGTAAATAATGTAGTGTAGTGGCTAAATCTACTGACTCCATATTGTAATAGGCTATGCCTGTCATTCTTAAGTATCATCTCATTTTCCATTCATTTGTTATTCCCCATGAACGTTCTGCTCTGTTAGCTGTTCTACTTTAGTATTAAGTGTTTGACCCCCTAACATGTTGGTCAAATTTGTTTGATCGTTTATAGTATGTTTTTGCCTGAAACGCTTAGCGTAACAGTGGCTTCGTGGATTGTGTATCTCCTGTCCCCGCAATTGTACATTAATAGCATGTTCTTTGTACACATATTCTTTTGAATAAATATTGATTGTATTTATATAGAGAGAACATTGAGCTCCCACATTATAGAGAACATTGAGCCCCAAATATATAAAGAACAATACTTTGGAAATTATATGTCTCTGTGTTCGACGAGTGGCTTCATCACGAGCACCTCTCCTTCAGCGGCTCCTGCCGCCCTCCTTGTATTCAGGTACAACGTTGGCTGTCAACTATATCTCTGGTAGGTTGTTTGTAGCGATGAGTTTAAGAACATTGCGATGGGGAGGCTCAGAGCCCCGGTTGTTGCCTACAGTATCCAGGATGAGATCCCGTCTGGCTCCAGGGCTACCCAGCCTCTCCAGCGGTCACCTCGCTCCAGCAACCGTAGCCTCTGTTTCGCCAAGTCTTTCTAAGAGTTCTCTCCCTTCTTCCTCTTTTACTAGGAGATTTAGACTAGGAGATGTCTTGGTTACTGATAAGCTGGAGATTTTTACACGCCTCTGCCTTCCCCAGGGTGCTTGTTAGGTGCTAGGGGCACAGAGAGAGACACAGACATTCAGTATAGAGGAAGACAGATGTGAGAGAATTTCTGAGAGTATGAGGCACGACAGATGAGAACACTTTTCNCCCCGGGGGATGGTACCATGGTGTACCCCGGGGGTGGTACCATGGTGTACCCCGGGGGATGGTACCATGGTGTACCCCGGGGATGGTACCCTGGTGTACCCGGGGGATGGTACCATGGTGTACCCAGGGGGATGGTACCCTGGTTTACCCCGGGGGATGGTACCCTGGTGTACCCCGGGGGATGTACCATGGTGTACCCCGGGGGATGGTACCATGGTGTACCCAGGGGGATGGTACCATGGTGTACCCAGGGGGATGGTACCATGGTGTACCCCGGGGATGGTATCCCCCTATCATTGTGATGGTGAATCTATCATCATATACGGAGTGAGAGGACTCCCTATCACTGCCCTTATGACGATAGGTTCACCCACAAGAGTGACACTACCCAGTACTGTCCTTACACCAGTAGGTTCACCCACAAGAGTGACACTACCCAGTACTGTCCTTACACCAGTAGGTTCACCCACAAGAGTGACACTGCCCAGTACTGTCTTACACCAGTAGGTTCACCCACAAGAGTGACACTGCCCAGTACTGTCTTTACACCAGTAGGTTCACCCACAAGAGTGACACTACCCAGTACTGTCCTTACACCAGTAGGTTCACCCACAAGAGTGACACTACCCAGTACTGTCCATACACCAGTAGGTTCACCCACAAGAGTGACACTACCCAGTACTGTCCTTACACCAGTAGGTTCACCCACAAGAGTGACACTGCCCAGTACTGTCCTTACACCAGGAGGTTCACCCACAGAATCCAGACCCGTATATAAATGAGCCATTTGGGGCAAAGGCTGAAGAATTGTGTATTAGGGCAAATGACCGCATATACTTATAATATTCATAATTTGTTTACTGTGGTTATCCGGCTGTGTTGGTGTGTTTACCCGTCAACACGCGGTCCTGGCCACCTGCCGCCGTTATCTTATCACCGTGACACAGGGGGCGTCACGCCCTCCTCCTGGCAATCAATATCTTAATTCTGCGTCGTAGTCAAGAGGGTCAACAGTGACAGTTGCCTGGAGGCTCTCGTCACCCTGGGGGAGTGGTGTACTCCTGGGGCTCCATACCCCCCTTGTACAATCCCCCCCTCCCACGCCCCACCTACTCTGTGGACACTTTCTGACAAAAAAAGTATATGAAACTTGTGATGGTCCACCAGCTCTAATCACTACGGTCTCGTATATACTAAAGTCGGACACATTATGCCAGTGGCCTATAAACAATCGCTGTTGAGAGCTCTCATATTAACGTATAATTTGTCATTAACTCCGAAAGTTTAGAGAGGAAAGTTTGAAGTGGGTCGACTATTTCATGAAAGTTGGAACATAGATATTCGTTAAGAAAGGACCCTACCAAGGGCCAAGAACTAGAGCTTCCTTTCTTGGGTGCAGGAGGTGTGAAACCCCCCCGGAGCGTCCTACCCTGGGTGCAGGTGGTGTGAAAGACCCCCGGAGCATCCTACCCTGGGTGCTGGTGGTGTGAAACACCCCTAGAGCGTCCTACCCTGGGTGCTGGTGGTGTGAAACCCCCCCGGAGCATCCTACCCTGGGTGAAGGTGGTGTGAAACCCCCCCGGAGCATCCTACCCTGGGTGCAGGTGGCGTGAAAGACACCCGGAGCATCCTACCCTGGGTGCTGGTGGTGTGAAACACCCCCAGAGCGTCCTACCCTGGGTGCTGGTGGTGTGAAAGACCCACAGAGCGTCCTACCCTGGGTGCTGGTGGTGTGAAAGACCCCCAGAGCGTCCTACCCTGGGTGCTGGTGGTGTGAAACACCCCCGGAGCGTCTTACCCTGGGTGCTGGTGGTGTGAAAGACCCCCAGAGCGTCCTACCCTGGGTGCTGGTGGTGTGAAACACCCCGGAGCGTCTTACCCTGGGTGCTGGTGGTGTGAAAGACCCCCAGAGCGTCCTACCCTGGGTGCTGGTGGTGTGAAACACCCCCAGAGCGTCCTACCCCGGGTGCTGGTGGTGTGAAACACCCCCAGAGCGTCCTACCCTGGGTGCAGGTGGTGGGAGACACCCCCAGAGCGTCCTACCCTGGGTGCTGGTGGTATGAAACACCCCCAGAGCGTCCTACCCTGGGTGCTGGTGGTGTGAAACACCCCCAGAGCGTCCTACCCTGGGTGCAGGTGGTGTGAGACACCCCCAGAGCGTCCTACCCTGGGGGCAGGTGGTGTGAAACACCCCCAGAGCGTCCTACCCTGGGTGCTGGTGGTGTGAAACACCCCCAGAGCGTCCTACCCTGGGTGCAGGTGGTGTGAGACACCCCCAGAGCGTCCTACCCTGGGGGCAGGTGGTGTGAGACACCCCCAGAGCGTCCTACCCTGGGGGCAGATGGTGTGAGACACCCCCAGAGCGTCCTACCCTGGGGGCAGGTGGTGTGAAACACCCCCAGAGCGTCCTACCCTGGGTGCTGGTGGTGTGAAACACCCCCAGAGCGTCCTACCCTGGGGGCAGGTGGTGTGAGACACCCCCAGAGCGTCCTACCCTGGGGGCAGGTGGTGTGAGACACCCCCAGAGCGTCCTACCCTGGGGGCAGGTGGTGTGAAACACCCCCAGAGCGTCCTACCCTGGGGGCAGGTGGTGTGAGACACCCCCAGAGCGTCCTACCCTGGGGGCAGGTGGTGTGAAACACCCCCAGAGCGTCCTACCCTGGGGGCAGGTGGTGTGAGACACCCCCAGAGCGTCCTACCCTGGGGGCAGGTGGTGTGAAACACCCCCAGAGCGTCCTACCCTGGGGGAAGGTGGTGTGAGACACCCCCAGAGCGTCCTACCCTGGGGGCAGGTGGTGTGAAACACCCCCAGAGCGTCCTACCCTGGGTGCTGGTGGTATAAAACACCGACCAACATTGATGTCTATTTTGGCCCAACTGCGGCACCTGTGGCACATTCACCCAGCAGACTGAATGCATTATTTTTCTGCTCAAATCTTGGGCCATTAATTTAAAATCTCGTGACTTATTGGCAACATCGCCTAATTAGTATACGTCAAAAATAATTTCGAACATAGATTAGCAAGTGACGCTACTTTACAAAATACTCTATTCCAGCTCTGGTATATAAAAGGTAATGATGCATAGAAAATATTAATTCCCACAATAGAATATAATATATATCAATAGTTGACTATAACCGGGTCCCGCTAGTACAATCGGGGTCGTTCTCGACTCAAACCCGGGAAATTCCTGGTTCGATTCCTGGTCGGGACAGAAGTGGCTGGGCATGTTTCCTTGAGTTACGTAAGATTAAGTTAAGTTAGAATCGGTTAAATTAGGTCAAAATACGTGTATTTAAACATAAGACACGACGTAAAGTGATATATACTTTCCTCAGGCGTGACGCTCCCTTGTGTTGCTTCAGACAGAGGACCAACCAGTAACGTAGCGTGTTCCAGGGACACCAGCGTCGCCAGTACTCGCCCCCCCCCCTCACAAAGGCTAATTCATGGAATGATTAATTGTATTTATTAATTATTTATTTATTTATTTATTTATTATTTATATACAAGAAGGTACATTGGGTTTGTGAGGGTACACAGCACGGTGTTAATATTCTTGTAAAGCCACTAGCACGCGCAGCGTTTTAGGCAGCTTAATCGCAGTTTCGGGCGTTTAATAAATAAATAAATAAATAAATATGTTTATTCAGGTAAGGTGCATACATACAAGTGATTTTACATAATTTGATCGGCTTATAGATAGAGCTAGTACATACAATGCCCAAAGCCACTATTACGCAATGCGTTTCGTGGTTCTTTAGACAAGCTTTAGCCTCACCCATAGAAGCCTCGCCCACGGGAAGTCCTTATTTTGCTGTAAAAATTTCAAAATATAACGAAAATGAAACCAGTGTCTAACTCTAATAAATAATATACTTTATTAACTGTGTTAT
>WNGS01004511.1:24198117-24208130 GCA_020271785.1 Procambarus virginalis | reverse complement strand
CACTCCCATGGTCAGAACACCACCAACAAGCACTCCCATGTCAGAACACCTCCAACAAGCACTCCCATGGTCAGAACACCACCACCAGGCACTCCCATGGTCAGAACACGTCCAACAAGCACCCATGGTCAGAACACCACCAAACAAGCACTCCCATGGTCAGAACACCTCCAACAAGCACTCCCATGGTCAGAACACGTCCAACAAGCACTCCCATGGTCAGAACACCTCCCCAAGCACTCCCATGGTCAGAACACCACCAACAAGCACTCCCATGGTCAGAACACCACCAACAAGCACTCCCATGGTCAGAACACCACCAACAAGCACTCCCATGGTCAGAACACCACCAACAAGCACTCCCATGGTCAGAACACGTCCAACAAGCACTCCCATGGTCAGAACACCACCAACAAGCACTCCCATGGTCAGAACACGTCCAACAAGCACTCCCATGGTCAGAACACCTCCAACAAGCACTCCCATGGTCAGAACACGTCCAACAAGCACTCCCATGGTCAGAACACCACCAACAAGCACTCCCATGGTCAGAACACCTCCAACAAGCACTCCCATGGTCAGAACACCTCCAGCAAGCACTCCCATGGTCAGAACACCTCCAACAAGCACTCCCATGGTCAGAACACCTCCAACAAGCACTCCCATGGTCTATACACTGGCCTTAACACGTATGGCCAGTGTACATGGCATATGTATGGTCAGTGTATACACTGTGTATGACATGTATGGGCCGTGTGTATGACATGTGTGTGCTGGCGATAGTTGTAACCTGTCCCCGCCCACACCTGGCCGCCAGATGTGCACGCTGACAGGTGTTGCAGGTGTGGGCAGCGGTGGGTACGAAGCAGCGTTCTCCGGGGGACAGGAAGCCTTCACAGAGACTTATCGACGCCCCCCCCCTCCCTCCCTCCCCACTCATTCATCCAAATTCATCCAACAACAGTTGCCTAAACCCAGGGTACCTATTTATTGTTAGGTGAACAGAGGCATCGGGTTGAAAGTGAACGTGCCCAACCATCTCTGCCCTACCACGGGGGATCGATACCGGCAACCCTGGGTTGTGAGGCCACGACGCAGACCACTGCGCTAAAGAATCAGAAGGCGCTCAGTGCAAGGTCTTAATTACCTGGACCTCGTCGCATCTTAAGAGATGTACATCCTTACATACGAAACCGCTACATCTTTCCTCTATCACGGAGATTTAGTTGGCAACATTACATTTTGTAACTGGCTGATCACGACTGTAACTTGCTTAGCTAAATGAATTTTGGGGTTCGGACCCTGAGCCCATTATGTGCCTCTGTAACCCTTTCCCCCATCCACATGATGGGTATGGGGTGCATAATAAATAAACTAACCAAATAAACCTCATAGCGCTTATAATGACTACTATAATACAACAATAACGTATGACATCTATGGCCCTACCAGTTGATTCACAGTTGAGAGGCGGGACCAAAGAACCAAAGCTCGACCCCCGGAAGCACAAATAGATGAGTATGATTAATATGAATCTCTTGGAATAAAGGGAACATTCTGAAGCAAAGGTTAACACCGTTCTAGACCATCTACAGTATTTGTAGCAAGAAAATAACGGTACAGTATTTACATAAAGGTACAGCACTTGACACTATGGGTACAGCACTTACATAAAAGTACTTCACACTACACTATGGGTACAGCACTTACATAAAAGTACATCACTTGGCACTATCTTCTTGAGGTTATCTTGAGATGATTTCGGGGCTTTTTAGTGTCCCCGCGGCCCGGTCCTCGACCAGGCCTCCACCCCCAGGAAGCAGCCCGTGACAGCTGACTAACTGACTGATACAAGATTCTCAGAGGAATTGATAGGGTAGATAAAGATAGTTTATTTAACACATGTGGTGCACGCACAAGGGGACATAGGTGAAAAGTGAGTACCAAGTTGAGCCACAAAGACATTAGAAGGAACTTTTTAGTGTCAGAGTAGTTAACAAATCGAATTGAGTGACATATTCTATACGCAGTTCATAAGGTAGATATGACTAAAACTGGAAAACAGTGCAGAGGTTTCTAGTGCCAGAGCTGAGAGGGTTAAGTTATGAGGACAGGCTGAAGGAAGTGGACCGCACAACCTTGGAGGACGGATGAAATAGCGGATATGATAAAAAAGTATGAGATACTAAAGATGAATAGGCAAGGTGGACAAGGCGAGCCTCTTTAAGTTGAGATAAAGTAGGACAAGAGGACACAAGTGGAAGCTGGAAACGCGAGTCGAAGAAATGTAAGGAAATACTGGTTACCCTGTATGGGAGGTCAACACATGGCATGAACTTAAAGAAGAAGTTGAGGAAGCCACCTCCATTCACAACTTTAAGGACAAGTTCGCCAGTGATATTGAACGTTAGAATAGTGAAGCTTTGACGCAACAGGTACAGCAAGGCTAAAAGGCGGGGCATCGAGGCCTCACTCCCCCGTAGCCACTGATAGATCAGTACAGAGTCCAATAGGCTCAGGCACCTGTACACTAGTCGACTGATAGTTGAGAGACAGGCCCAGAGAATCGAAGCCCCTTCCCCACCCCTACCTAAGCATAACTAGGTGAGTATATACACTCCCGCGCAAACATTGTTTATATAAGAACATTACATTAGAACAACTAGCTGCTCCATGCTCCCTCAAAACAGTTTAACAACGGTGACATAGCGTTGAAATGTTTGCGAACTCAATCTAGTCGCTGCATCAAATAATAGCATGTTTGCAAAAATAGATCCGATCTCAGTAGGAGAACGGGAGCGGAGGCCGGCGGTCGCGGTGCTGGTGGAGGGGGGGACTAAAACAGTCCGCCTGCCCTCCCAGGTGCGCATTCCTCCTACCTCCTGGAGCACTCCGCCTCGACACTCTCACCCACCGCAAAACACAGCCATTGTACAAACAAAATACTTTACCAAAGCTTTACATTTCTATAAAAAGCATCATGTATCAGTTATATACATCAGTTCCCATCATGTTATGTAAGTTTTGATTTTTGTCAAAATTATTGTCACACCGCAGAGTATTATATTCACCAGAAGATTAGCAACGATTGACTATTTAAAGAACTAAAGCCTCTGTACTATTAACTGAAACCTCTATCTATAGTGTTACCTTTGACTGGGGAAACCTGGTGGAGGTCATCAGTGCCCACAGGTGCTGTGGCCAACAATAGCAACCAAGATTTCCACTGAGATTTAACAGGGCAAAACAAGTTGTTACACATTGGATATAATCTTCCTGAGGCCAATATACGAGTCACAAATACTACTTTACCGCCCAAGTAAGACAGAAATTAGTAACACTTGGTGGGCCAGTCAGAGGCTCGAGGCCCACTCAGGAATATCCCTGAAAAACCACACCTGCTGACGAAGGTATGGATGAAGTATGAGGGTGTTGCCTTTGTCAAATGACATCTTTTCTGGCCTCATCCTCCAACTTCACCAAAGGCACAAAGTTATCACATAACATATTATTGTAATTGCCATCCAAAATTATAAGTCTTTTTAGTGTGTAATTGTGAAAAGAATGCATCAAGCACCAAAGACTGTTTATGAACCCATCCCTATATTTCACAAATCACAATACTGTTTAAGTGCAAAAAATAACTACCTTCCAGTTTTGCTAAAGTAATTACATCATCACGAACAAGCAATATGTACACAGAGAGGTGTACCTTATTTCTCGGTGTACATACACTGAGTACAGTCTAGTCCTGGACCATATTCAGGACTAGAGTAACTTGCTGGTTGATGTGCTATTATAGTGGCCTTAACAACCCACTTCCCCTTCAGTCACAAGCATTAAGACCATCAAAACTGCCACCGTTAACGAGCCCCATGAAGGATACAATGTCTTAACCATAACTAAGTACTTGTTAAGAGGATTCCCCCCCCCCACCACGTGACACACGGTGTTACTGTCACATGACACAACCTGTCACAGGACACAACCTGTCACATGACACAACCTGTCACATGACACAACCTGTCACACATGTCACACAAACCTGTCACATGACACACCCTGTCACATGACACAACCTGTCCACATGACACAACGTACCTTTCTCCTCCGATGCTGCCTTGGTGAAGTATTCGCCGAATTCGTCCTTCATCGCCGGGTCTGTTTCCGGGTTATACTTTGCTCCTTTATTCGGGCCCGAATTTTTGCGCCGGCATCTTGGTGACGGATTAAACTCCCGGGTCGTCTTGGTGGGGCGTCGCCGGCCGTCCTCCGGGTGTGTACGTCTTGGACGCGGGCGTCGGTAATTTCTTCTGAATCAAAAATGTATTCCCGGGAGCACAGTACTACCTCTGACGAGTCTGGCCGCGGATCGTAAACACACTCTACAACAGGATTTTTCCATTCACCGATTCACTGTCCTTCAGGTATGTGACTGAGGAGGGTGTCAAAGGGATTCCAATTCCCCTCTATGAGAAGCGTGCGGGCGGAACTAGAGAGGCCTGGGAGCAGGGTGGACACAACTGGCGTCCCTGGAGCTCACACCTCACTGTAAAACCCGGCAAGAGACCTTGTCTCCACCGCCACCCTCTGTTCCTTCCCTCGGGGGGCTGGAGAGAGCCTCGCCTCGCCGGCCTGCCACACTATCGCCCACCGATGACTACGACGCCTACTCTCACCCACGTGGTCACTTCCCCGGCTTACAGCATCGCTCGCGGCTCCTTTGCAAAAGTTTTTCTAAAAAAATGCAACGAAAACTCTCAAGAGATTGCCGCCAGTGTCAGATGGCTTGCTGATGCTACGGTTCCCAGGAAATCTTGTTGTTGTGGCAGCAGAAGTCGCAGAAGGAGAGGAGGATGAGGAGGTATGCGGTGCTGGTGTTGGAACGTCGGAGCGGTAGCCCGGGAGCGTGAAGCGGGGGCCGGCAGTCCCAACCCAGCCAACAATGGTAGAATTCCTGGCAAAAACGCAACACCCTCCCTACCAAAAATAATCACAAACACATGGTTCAATTTGAAAACGGGGACAGAGGACGTTAGGCCATTCTCCTCTCCCCTCTGACAACTCAACCAACACAATACAAACACAAACACACACACACACACACACACACACACACACAATAATCACAACATTTCACTCCCTGAAATCTGATAGGCAGACAAGCCACGTACACCAACAACCAGCTGGAACTTGCCTCTTGTACACGCAGGTGGTGGCGTTGCTACACAGCCCGCCGGTGGCAACCACTATGCATATGATATCGTTCACACTTGGATACAAATATAATCAGATATACATTGTTGCTTGCAGCAAGATACGTCACGGCCAGGTCTGGCTGCTCCTTCCCATAACTTGTGTTACAGTCGAGTGTCCTAAGAGTGGACGCACCACACGGAGGGACACCAGGTACCAGCTGTGTAAACATCACAACACAATTTTTATAGCTTGAATTCCACGAGTAACAACAACGTTCCTCAAACATTAACCAACGTTCCGCGAGCTCCAACAAAGCTCCACGAAACATTCCAACGTTCCGCGCACATTAACAATATTCTACAGTAATAAATAATGTTATATGAGCATCATCAACGATCCACGTGCATCAAAAATGTTCCACGAGCACAACAACGTTCCACGAGCACAACAACGTTCCACGAGCACAACAACGTTCCACGAGCACAACAACGTTCCTCGGGCACAACAACGTTCCACGAGCACAATCAACACTCCACTAGCGCAAACAATGTTCCACGAGCACAAACAACGTTCCATGGGCACAAACAACGTTCCACGAGCACAAACAACGCTCCACGAGCACAACAATGTTCCACGAGCACAAACAACGTTCCACGAGCACAAACAACGTTCCACGAGAACAAACAACGTTCCACGAGCACAAACAACGTTCCACGAGCACAAACGACGTTCCACGAGCACAACAACGTTCCACGAGCACAACAACGTTCCTCGGGCACAACAACGTTCCACGAGCACAATCAACACTCCACTAGCGCAAACAATGTTCCACGAGGACAAACAACGTTCCATGGGCACAAACAACGTTCCACGAGCACAAACAACGCTCCACGAGCACAAACAATGTTCCACGAGCACAAACAACGTTCCACGAGCACAAACAACGTTCCACGAGAACAAACAACGTTCCACGAGCACAAACAACGTTCCACGAGCACAAACGACGTTCCACGAGCACAACAACGTTCCACGAGCACAAACAACGTTCCACGAGCACAACCAACGTTCCATGAGCACAAACAACGTTCCACGAGCACAACCAACGTTCCATGAGCACAAACAACGTTCCACGAGCACAACCAACGTTCCATGAGCACAAACAACGTTCCACGAGCACAACCAACGTTGCACGAGCACAAAAAACGTTCCACGAACACAAACAACGTTCCACGAGCACCAAAAATGTTCCTCGAGCACAACAACGTTCCACGAGCACAACAACGTTCCACGAGCAAAACAACGTTCCACGCGCACAAACGACGTTCCACGAGCACAAACAATGTTCCACGAGCACAAACAATGTTCCACGAGCACAAGCAATGTTCCACGAGCACAAACAATGTTCCACAAGCACAAACAATGTTCCACGAGCACAAACAACGTTCCACGAGCACAAACAATGTTCCACGAGCACAAACAATGTTCCACAAGCACAAACAATGTTCCAAGAGCACAAACAATGTTCCACGAGTACAAACAATGTTCCACGAGCACAAAACAATGCTCCACGAGCACAACAACATTCCACGAGCACAATGTTCCACGAGCACAAGCAACGTTCCACAAGCACAATGTTCCACGAGCACAACCATTGTTCCACGAACACAACCATTGTTCCACGAGCCAAACATCGTTCCACGAGCACAAAACAATGTTCAACGAGCACAAACAATGTACCACGAGCACAAGCAACGTTCCACAAGCACAATGTTCCAAGAGCACAACCATTGTTCCACGAGCACAAACATCGTTCCACTAGCACAAAACAATGTTTAACGAGCACAAACAATGTTCCACGAGCACAACAACGTTCCACGCGCACAAACATCGTTCCACGAGCACAAACAATGTTCCACGAGCACAAACAATGTTCCACGAGCGCAAACAATGTTCCACGAGCACAAACAATGTTCCACGAGCACAAACAACGTTTCTCGAGCACAACATCGTTCCACAAGCCCAAACAATGTTCCACGAACACACACAATGTTCCGCGAGCACAAACATCGTTCCACGAGCACAATCAATGTTCCACGAGCACACACAATGTTCCGCGAGCACAAACATCGTTCCACGAACACAAACATCGTTCCACGAGCACAAACAATGTTCCACGAGCACAAACACGTTCCACGAACACAAACATCGTTCCACGAGCACAAACAACGTTCCACGAGCACAAACATCGTTCCACGAGCACAACAACATTGGTTGTGCTCGTGGAACATTGTGCTCGTGGAATGTTGTTGTGCTCGTGGAACGATGTTTGTGCTCGTGGAACGTTGTTTGTGCTCGTGGAACGATGTTTGTGTTCGTGGAACGTTGTTTGTGCTCGTGGAACATTGTTTGTGCTCGTGGAACGATGTTTGTGTTCGTGGAACGATGTTTGTGCTCGCGCGGAACATTGTGTGTGCTCGTGGAACATTGATTGTGCTCGTGGAACGATGTTTGTGCTCGCGGAACATTGTGTGTGTTCGTGGAACATTGTTTGGGCTTGTGGAACGATGTTTGTGCTCGAGAAACGTTGTTTGTGCTCGTGGAACATTGTTTGTGCTCGTGGAACATTGTTTGCGCTCGTGGAACATTGTTTGTGCTCGTGGAACATTGTTTGTGCTCGTGGAACGATGTTTGTGCGCGTGAACGTTGTTTGTGCTCGTGGAACATTGTTTGTGCTCGTTAAACATTGTTTTGTGCTAGTGGAACGATGTTTGTGCTCGTGGAACAATGGTTGTGCTCTTGGAACATTGTGCTTGTGGAACGTTGCTTGTGCTCGTGGTACATTGTTTGTGCTCGTTGAACATTGTTTTGTGCTCGTGGAACGATGTTTGGCTCGTGGAACAATGGTTGTGTTCGTGGAACAATGGTTGTGCTCGTGGAACATTGTGCTTGTGGAACGTTGCTTGTGCTCGTGGAACATTGTGCTCGTGGAATGTTGTTGTGCTCGTGGAGCATTGTTTTGTGCTCGTGGAACATTGTTTGTACTCGTGGAACATTGTTTGTGCTCTTGGAACATTGTTTGTGCTTGTGGAACATTGTTTGTGCTCGTGGAACATTGTTTGTGCTCGTGGAACGTTGTTTGTGCTCGTGGAACATTGTTTGTGCTTGTGGAACATTGTTTGTGCTCGTGGAACATTGCTTGTGCTCGTGGAACATTGTTTTGTGCTCGTGGAACATTGTTTGTGCTCGTGGAACGTCGTTTGTGCGCGTGGAACGTTGTTTTGCTCGTGGAACGTTGTTGTGCTCGTGGAACGTTGTTGTGCTCGAGGAACATTTTTGGTGCTCGTGGAACGTTGTTTGTGTTCGTGGAACGTTTTTTGTGCTCGTGCAACGTTGGTTGTGCTCGTGGAACGTTGTTTGTGCTCATGGAACGTTGGTTGTGCTCGTGGAACGTTGTTTGTGCTCATGGAACGTTGGTTGTGCTCGTGGAACGTTGTTTGTGCTCATGGAACGTTGGTTGTGCTCGTGGAACGTTGTTTGTGCTCGTGGAACGTTGTTGTGCTCGTGGAACGTCGTTTGTGCTCGTGGAACGTTGTTTGTGCTCGTGGAACGTTGTTTGTTCTCGTGGAACGTTGTTTGTGCTCGTGGAACGTTGTTTGTGCTCGTGGAACATTGTTTGTGCTCGTGGAGCGTTGTTTGTGCTCGTGGAACGTTGTTTGTGCCCATGGAACGTTGTTTGTCCTCGTGGAACATTGTTTGCGCTAGTGGAGTGTTGATTGTGCTCGTGGAACGTTGTTGTGCCCGAGGAACGTTGTTGTGCTCGTGGAACGTTGTTGTGCTCGTGGAACGTCGTTTGTGCTCGTGGAACGTTGTTTGTGCTCGTGGAACGTTGTTTGTTCTCGTGGAACGTTGTTTGTGCTCGTGGAACGTTGTTTGTGCTCGTGGAACATTGTTTGTGCTCGTGGAGCGTTGTTTGTGCTCGTGGAACGTTGTTTGTGCCCATGGAACGTTGTTTGTGCTCGTGGAACATTGTTTGCGCTAGTGGAGTGTTGATTGTGCTCGTGGAACGTTGTTGTGCCCGAGGAACGTTGTTGTGCTCGTGGAACGTTGTTGTGCTCGTGGAACGTTGTTGTGCTCGTGGAACGTTGTTGTGCTCGTGGAACATTTTTGATGCACGTGGATCGTTGATGATGCTCATATAACATTATTTATTACTGTAGAATATTGTTAATGTGCGCGGAACGTTGGAATGTTTCGTGGAGCTTTGTTGGAGCTCGCGGAACGTTGGTTAATGTTTGAGGAACGTTGTTGTTACTCGTGGAATTCAAGCTATAAAAATTGTGTTGTGATGTTTACACAGCTGGTACCTGGTGTCCCTCCGTGTGGTGCGTCCACTCTTAGGACACTCGACTGTAACACAAGTTATGGGAAGGAGCAGCCAGACCTGGCCGTGACGTATCTTGCTGCAAGCAACAATGTATATCTGATTATATTTGTATCCAAGTGTGAACGATATCATATGCATAGTGGTTGCCACCCGGCGGGCTGTGTAGCAACGCCACCACCTGCGTGTACAAGAGGCAAGTTCCAGCTGGTTGTTGGTGTACGTGGCTTGTCTGCCTATCAGATTTCAGGGAGTGAAATGTTGTGATTATTGTTGTGTGTGTGTGTGTGTGTGTGTGTGTGTTTGTGTTTGTATTGTGTTGGTTGAGTTGTCAGAGGGGAGAGGAGAATGGCCTAACGTCCTCTGTCCCCGTTTTCAAATGAACCATGTGTTTGTGATTATTTTTGGTAGGGAGGGTGTTGCGTTTTTTGCC
>WNGS01004511.1:24169159-24182315 GCA_020271785.1 Procambarus virginalis | reverse complement strand
TATATTAGCACAACGGGTAAAGCTTCAGTGGTCACGAAGCCACAACGGGTAAAGTTTCAGTGGTCACGAAGCCACAGGAAGCGACACAATAGCCTACCACCCAACGGGTGGATTTACACAAAAATGACAACATTTTTATCATTACAACCACACTCTAATATTTTATAAATATAATCTTTATTATTATTATTATTATTATTATTATTATTATTATTATTATTATTATTATTATTATTAGTAGTAGTAGTAGTAGTAGTAGTAGCAATATTAAGTCATACAAGAGTTACGACCAAACTATAATATTCACAGAGAGTCAGAACCAGGTACATGGACCCGGAGCTCAAGGCGGGAGAGCACAAGCTCCCCAACGTCGTACAATCTAATCATGGCTCTAATCTAAATAATTTTTGTTGGTTCTCTCCTCGTGAGAAGATTGCAAGCAGGCTGTGCAAGGGCTTGCCTAATCATTTGGGGCTAACCATTAAGAGCATATAGTCTTTGGTGACGCAATCTGTGACCTTGTTAAGAATCGCTCTTAATCTGGGGCTACGACCCCTGCGACGACGTTCATATAGTCACGAATCACGTTAAAACGACGTTTCATTTCAACGACCAGCTCGTTGATTGATTCATCAATCAACGTTAACAATTCTGATCAGTTGATTCAACTTAACCTTTCCGTTGAGACCTATTAGTTAACTATTGGTACGAGGTCATCCAAGGACGTGCTCGTATTCTGATCTGCAATGTAAATCCAGTATTACCTCAGGTGTAACCAATCCGGTATTACCTCAGGTGTAACCAATCCGGTATTACCTCAGGTGTAACCAATCCAGTATTACCTTAGGTGTAACCAATCCGGTATTACCTCAGGTGTAACCAATCCAGTATTACCTCAGGTGTAACCAATCCGGTATTACCTCAGGTGTAACCAATCCGGTATTACCTCAGGTGTAACCAATCCAGTATTACCTTAGGTGTAACCAATCCGGTATTACCTCAGGTGTAACCAATCCAGTATTACCTTAGGTGTAACCAATCCAGTATTACCTCAGGTGTAACCAATCCAGTATTACCTTAGGTGTAACCAATCCGGTATTACCTCAGGTGTAACCAATCCAGTATTACCTTAGGTGTAACCAATCCAGTATTACCTCAGGTGTAACCAATCCAATATTACCACAGGTGTAGCTTGGAGGTACTGTAATACAACAGGCAGTGGAGGTGGGGGGGGGGGTACAATAAATTAAGATTATAATGTATTCAAGGTGACTCATTTTAACAGTTCTGACGTGTACCCAAAAATTTCCTAATTACCCCTCTCAACTTCTTAATTATAGTTCAAAACTTTCTTTTTTTTTTTGGGGGGGGGGGGGAGGGGTAATTTAGATTTAGACCCATGATTAGATTATATAAAGTTCCCTGACCGTAGGGAGTTTGGATCCAAATCTTGCGTCTCAGTTCTCAAATATTGTTTGTTTGATGTCGAGATTTTGAACACAGTAAATTACTGATTTAAATAGACTACTTACTACCCGTACCCACCTCCAAAAGCCATTTTACTGGTTAAAAAAACACACACACATTTAGTCACTAAATTTTAAATTAAGACAAAATGTCATAATATTTTATTGATTTGCATCACCATAAATATTACAAGTATTTACCTTTTCCGATCAATAAGTAATAAATGTGAGGTTATGTGTGAGGAAGACTAGGCTTGTCCCAGCCCGTTCCCCCGGGCGCGAGGCTTCTGTGCACAGCATCAAACACTATCTACATTACACACAACTCACAATAGCGTGATGCATCAAATGAACAAATCCACAAGGGCCGTGACTAACTACATCACAGGACCAGCTTCAGCACCATCTTCACGCCGTCAACACCATAGGCCTTCACGAACCCCCACACGCACCCCCTCCCCCACCTTTTATTAATATTCTTAGACACATCTGCATCTACACAGCTGCTCTAGACTATTCCAGAACTTTGTCGACTCTCGTACCAGGAACGGTTGAGGGCCACAGGCCTAACAATACTACAAGCCAGGAAAGACAGGGCAATCTCATCGAAACTTTTAAAACACAAAACAATATTGAGGATATTGATCAAGACCACTCCTCCTGAAGGTCAGCTGTAACACAAATAAGGAGCAAGGGTTTCAAGCTCAACAAGCAACAATGTAGGACAGAAAACAGGAGATGCTTTAACCCATAGGGTTATAGGCCCATGGAACCGCCTACCCACCGAATCCTTAAAGGCTTAAACATTGTTGCAGTTCATAAACCAGTTGGATCCATAAATGAGGAGGACCTTTGACAAGCCGGCAGCTTCCTGTCCTCGTCGAAGCCATTAGAGAGACGGTGGCTGTCGGGTAAATTCACGCAAATATGAAGGGTTACATATTCTGTGTCAAGAGCTAGCTATGTGATACTAAAAGCGCGCATCTCTCAGGATGGTTATCCAAAGAGGAGCCCAGTGGATGTATTATGATATCTAGAACACAAGACTGAATGAAGCAATATGCAAAGTTCCAGGTACCAGATATCGGCAGGTCAAATATCCTGGACCTCCGGAAGCCTGATCGAGAACCGGGCCGCGGGGACGCTAAGCCCCGGAATCATTTCAAGGTAAGTCTGAAAGGCCTAATGACTGGACCTCAACAACATAGTGTGAGATCATGACCCAGTACCCGTTGGCCGAGTGTAAACAGGAGCTGTCCGTATTGGGAGACCGGTCACGGGCAGTCGCCAGCCGTCACGGGTAACGAATGACAGCCCAGCCTGATCCTGTCCGTCCTTGCAGGTGTCAGATCTCAGCAAAATATAATTTTTCATGTGCACAAATCCAATATTCCTGGCAGAGAGTACGCCTAGGGCTCCCACACACAACCAGAGCTCCTGAGCATTATCCGCGAGATCGCAATTTTAACGAAGCTTTAAAACAAAAATAATGACATTGAAAATATGACGAGTGGAAGGGACTCGACAGACGCGGGCGACGGAGGGAGAAGAAGGGGAAATCAAATTATGATTTTATTTAAGAGGGGACACAATAATGAATCTCGCAGGGAAGATAAGAAGTTCATTAAATTCTTTAATAGGTTTAAGAAGGGAAGGCGGGGCGGTGAATGGCGCCGGCCTCACACGCTGTTGTGTTCACAGGTGTTGACAACGACCACCATCACTGGGTTCAGGGGAGGAGGTGTCTCACCGCCATGCTTCCCCTCACCTCTATCTTTCCCTCCATTTCCTCTCTACCTCCCCTCACTCCTAGTATCTATCTCCTCTCTCCTTCGCTTCTCTATTTTTCATCTTTCCTAGACCACTGGTTCCTCATTTCTCTTCCCACCCTTTCGTTCACTACTGCTTCTTACTTGCCTCACTCTCCTCTGCTTTCTTCCCTCACCGTTTTTCTTTAGCCGGAACAATCCGACACCATTTACTAATATTCAATACAATATTCAGATAATATTGCTACTGTTTGTAAATAATAAATTGACTCATAGAAAACGAGTTTTCCTCCCATGGAAAACGGAATATCATTGCCACGTTGCTATTAATTTCACCAGCTAATTCTGTTGGAAATTATTATTATTATTTTTTTTTTGAGATATATACAAGAGTTGTTACATTCTTGTACAGCCACTAGTACGCGTAGCGTTTCGGGCAGGTCCCTGGAATACGATCCCCTGCCGCGAAGAATCGTTTTTTCATCCAAGTACACATTTTACTGTTGCGTTAAACAGAGGCTACAGTTAAGGAATTGCGCCCAGTAAATCCTCCCCGGCCAGGATACGAACCCATGACATAGCGCTCGCGGAACGCCAGGCGAGTGTCTTACCACTACACCACGGAGACTGTTCTTAATACAGCAGGCTTTGGACTGTTAACATCATAAAAAAATCTTGAATTAACTTAATTATTAGTACTAAAATAGAGTAAATGTGACCTTTCTACCACTTCGTGACATCTAAACAAGAGAGCCAGGGCGTCAGTGGAGGAGGGCCAGTAGTCAGCCATTGTTAATTTTCAACAAGTCTCTGGAGCAGAACAGCTCCTATGGATTCCCTTGGACAACGGAGTTACGGGACTAATAGTGTCCCTTTATCAACTCCAACCTCGTCTACAATAAGGGGTAGTCTCCCTTCCGATTCCTATGCTATCTAGCTTATTAGAGGCTTTTAATATTTAGATTTAGGATATTTTCCGGTTAGGATACGAGACAGCGACATAACCCAGGTAAATATTCCTTGGTGCTTATCTCATAATCAATATGCCAATATTTCCTCTGATATAGCTGCCATATATATATATATATATATATATATATATATATATATATATATATATATATATATATATATATATATATATATATATATAGGATTACTGCTATTATTTGTGAATGTCCTTCGACAGGAACAGAAGAGGAACAAGAATTAACACTAGTATCTTAGTACTCCAGTACATTAGTTGGAGGCCAGCCACATCCACACAGTGGTTCGACTGGCTTATTCATCCGTATTCATACTGGTTGTCTAGGATATAACAACAATAAGATAAGGCCTCCCCATTTTAGTTAAAATATATATATATATATATATATATATATATATATATATATATATATATATATATATATATATATATATATATATATATATGTAGTCTAATATTGTAGTGAATGTCTGCTAATCAACAATTTTGATTAACTTAATATTAACCATAAACCTCAGTGTGTAAATCAAGCGATTTGTGAGAATTTTAAGAAATGCAGTCCACTTTAAATCATCATACAATTTGCTATCGAAAATATAAATTAACGTAAAATATAAATTCTATATAAATTAAATAAATATAAATCTCACAGGTCAATTCCCCACATCTTACCCCCCCCCCCCTTCCCTCACTTTCCTCCACTATCTCCCTCCTTTTGTTCCATTTGTCATGTTTGTTTTCCTTCCCTCCTCACATTCCCCCTTCTTCTTGTCTTCTTATTTCCCCCCCTCACTCGCTTCACTTACCTATACCTTTTTTTCTTCATCCTCTCCCCTCACTTCTGCCCTTAGTCAGCCTCCATTGCTATCCCCCTCCCTCACTTCCCTCACCTGAGGGGACGGAACGGAACCTAACCCAGGAAAGGGAGGGTGCCCGTCACAACCAAGGCGAGGGGAGACATCTCCTGTCCACGAGGCTAACCATAGCCCGTGCTTCTTGCCCAGCTCCTGTGCCAGGTAAGTTACGGGCTCACCATAGCCCGTGCTACTTGCCCAGCTCCTGTGCCAGGTAAGTTACGGGCTCACCATAGCCCGTGCTACTTGCCCAGCTCCTGTGCCAGGTAAGTTACGGGCTCACCATAGCCCGTGCTACTTGCCCAGCTCCTGTGCCAGGTAAGTTACGGGCTCACCATAGCCCGTGCTACTTGCCCAGCTCCTGTGCCAGGTAAGTTACGGGCTCACTATAGCCCGTGCGACTTAGAACTTGTTCCGAGTAGCTGAATCTATAACATCAACAACAACCAAGGCGAGGGGTTGCAGCATGACAGCGAGTGCAAGGTGATTGATTGATTGATGAAGATTAAGCCACCCAAGAGGTGGCACGGGCATGAGTAGCCCCGTAAGAGGGCAAGGTGTAAACTTGTCCCATATAGTCTGGTGCTATCGGCTCAGCACCGCTCCTGTGCCAGGTAAGTCCACTACGGGCTCACCATAGCCCGTACTACTTTCCCATGCTCCTGTGCCAGGTAAGTTACGGGCTCATCATAGCCCATGCTACTTGGAACTTGTTCCGAGTAGCTGAATCTATAACTAGAACAAACAACGGCTCACAGTAGTGAGCCACACTAGTGAATGGACCACACTAGTGAATGGACCACACTAGTGAATGGGCTACACTAGTGAATGGACCACACTAGTGAATGGACCACACTAGTGAATGGACCACACTAGTGAATGGACCACACTAGTGAATGGGCCACACAAGTGAATGGACCACACTAGTGAAGGGCCACACTAGTGAATGGGCCACACTAGTGAATGGGCCACACTAGTGAAGGGCCACACTAGTGAATTGACCACACTAGTGAAGGGCCACACTAGTGAAGGGCCACACTAGTGAATAGGCCACACAAGTGAACACTGTGCATCTATATCCGCCACCAAGATAATGTTATTAAAACAAGACTAAAACCGGTGCGCTAAAACAGAAGAGGAGAAAGAAACGGGAAAAAGGGAGGAAACCCCACCTCCATTTAAAACTTTGACCCAAATATCACAGTAACAAGGTTATCGTGAATAACCGAACTCAATTGCGGGCTCACCATAGCCCGTGCTACATGACTAGTTCTGACTATCTAAATCTAAAACAACAATATGCTATTTATTTACTTTCACCCTGCCTCCGAAGATGCCGAAGTGAGCTTCAACGAAACGTGTCCTCCAACGTCATGAGTTAAGCCAAATAACATTGGAAAATAAGCTTTATTGAGTGTTTTCAAGATTAGTTCCCAAATCATTAATCAAACCCATTTGGTGGTATTCAATAACACCTGTAAACAAGAAAGAGTGTTTGCAAGACTGCTGTGAATGTATATATAATATATACAGAGATGTATGTGCTAATACATAAATGTATTGTGGATAAAAACACATTAAACATGTTATTATACACGTTTGTTGTGGTTATCAATTTATATGACCTGGTCGTGGATCACCTAACACCTGTGTGCTCAGGTGGCTCACCGGGGGATACATACTCTCAATTGCATGTCCGCTGCATATCTCTGAGATCCTTCCTTATTGTGGTGTGTTCAGTAGCCTAGCGGTTAGCGCTGTGGGTTACCATTCTGTTGGTCGGTGTTTCCAGGCTCCTATAGTGCCCGGGTGCTGATTGGTTCATTCACCACCACGTAATCTCTCATGATTGGTTCATTCGCGGCCTCAAAATCTATCCTAAATGGTTCATTCGTGTGTGTATGTGTGTTGCATCCTGGGGTATGGTCAGTAGTTGTACTAGTACAGTATAAATCATGGAGAAAATATCTCTGGAATCGCTACATTAGGCAACCAGAAGCTGGAATGTCGAGGTCCAAGAGCTAACAGCTCGTTCCTGCAGGCACACATACTAAGTACACACATACACCGTCGTAGCCGAGCGGTCAAACACAAAGTTACACACCACAACTTTGCCTGGAAGTCTTGCCATCTTGCGTGTAAATACTGCTAAATGTGCCAGAAGCGTGGCCCCCGGGAGCGGTTGTGTTGTGTGCTGCGGGAAATGTGTTGAGCGGAAGCTGCGTGTAGCGGGGGACGAAATCTTCCTATCGCACTGAGAATTGTTGTTTTTTGTCTCGTTCCTCGCTAAATTTGTTTCTTTTCCTCTTTTCTTTTTCTGAGAGAGAGAGAGAGAGAGAGAGAGAGAGAGAGAGAGAGAGAGAGAGAGAGAGAGAGAGAGAGAGAGAGAGAGAGAGAGAGAGAGAGTGAGAGAGAGAGTGTATGTGTGTGTGTGCGTGAAGCGAAGTATGGTGTGTGTGAACACACACAACACACACACAAGCGACAAGGAGACAAAGCGACAAGCGACAAGGAAGTATGTGAGGAACTGAATAAGAAATTCCAGAGGTCTTCACCCTAGAACAAGGAGAAATCCCAGAGTTAGGAGAGGGGATAGCTAACCAAGAACCACTGGAAGAGTTTGAGATTACAAGCGGGGAAGTAAGAAAGTGTTTACTAGAGTTGGATGTGACAAAGGCTATAGGCCCAGATGGAATCTCTCCTTGGATACTTAAGGAAGGAGCAGAAGAACTGTGCCTACCACTCTCCATAGTGTATAACAAATCTCTGGCAACAGGGAACTGCCAGAAATTTGGAAAGCAGCTAATGTAGTCCCGATATACAAGAAAGGGGATAGACAGGAGGCACTGAATTACAGGCCAGTGTCCCTAACCTGCATACCATGCAAGCTGATGGAGAAGATTGTGCGAAGAAAGCTAGTGGAACACCTGGAGCGAAGGAACTTTGTAACACAGCATCAACATGGGTTCAGGGATGGCAGGTCCTGCCTCACAGGGTTACTTGAATTCTACGACCATGCTACAAAAATAAGGCAAGAAAGAGAAGGGTGGGCAGACTGCATATTTTTGGATTGTCAGAAAGCCTTTGATACAGTGCCACACAAGAGGCTAGTGAAAAAGCTGGAGATGCAGGCTGGAGTGAAAGGGAAGGTACTCCGTTGGATACAGGAGTACCTAACCAACAGGAGACAAAGAGTCAGTGTGAGGGGTGAGGTCTCAGATTGGCGAGACGTTACGAGTGGAGTCCCGCAGGGGTCAGTCCTTGGACCTATACTGTTTCTGATATATGTAAATGATCTCCCAGAGGGTATAGAATCGTTTCTCTCAATGTTTGCCGATGATGCAAAAATTATGAGGAGGATTGAAACTGAGGACGATAGTAGGAGGCTACAAGACGACCTAGACAGACTGAGTGAATGGTCCAACAAATGGCTGTTGAAGTTCAACCCGAGTAAATGCAAAGTAATGAAACTAGGCAGTGGAAACAGGAGGCCAGACACAGGATACAGAATAGGAGATGAAGTACTTAATGAAACGGACAGAGAGAAAGATCTAGGAGTTGATATCACACCAAACCTGTCTCCTGAAGCCCACATAAAAAGAATAACATCTGCGGCATATGCGAGGCTGGCTAACATCAGAACAGCGTTCAGGAACCTGTGTAAGGAATCATTCAGAATCTTGTACACCACATATGTAAGACCAATCCTGGAGTATGCAGCCCCAGCATGGAGCCCGTACCTTGTCAAGCACAAGACGAAGCTGGAAAAAGTCCAAAGGTATGCCACTAGACTAGTCCCAGAACTAAGAGGCATGAGTTACGAGGAAAGGCTGCGGGAAATGCACCTTACGACACTGGAAGACAGAAGAGTAAGGGGAGATATGATCACAACCTACAAAATCCTCAGAGGAATCGACCGGGTAGACAAGGACAAACTATTCAACACTGGGGGACGCGAACAAGGGGACACAGGTGGAAACTGAGTACCCACATGAGCCACAGAGACGTTAGAAGGAACTTTTTCAGTGTCAGAGTAGTTAACGGATGGAATGCATTAGGCAGTGATGTGGTGGAGGCTGACTCCATACACAGTTTCAAGTGTAGATATGATAGAGCCCAGTAGGCTCGGGAATCTGTACACCAGTTGATTGACAGTTGAGAGGCGGGACCAAAGAGCCAAAGCTCAACCCCCGCAAGCACAAATAGGTGAGTACAAATAGGTGAGTACACACACACACACACACACACACACACACACACACACACACACACCACACACACACACACACACACACACACACACACACACACACGGGCTTCTGGGGAGTAATAATAATAGTCACACACAAAAAGGATGCCATCTCGCGCCCTTCCCACAGTGACTGGGTCTCAGCCTCGTCACTTGTTTATCACCTCAGGTGTTTCAGCCACCACCACCACCACCACCATTACCACCACCACAACCACCACCACCACCACCATTACCACCACCACAACCACCACCACTACTACCATTACCTCCATCACAACCATCACCACCACAACCACCACCACTACTACCATTACCTCCATCACAACCATCACCACCACCATTACCACCACCACAATTAACACCACCACAACCATCACCACCACCATTACCACCACCACAACCATCACCACCACCATTACCACCACCACCACCATCACCACCACCACAACCACCACCACCATTACCACCACCACAACCATCACCACCACCATTACCACACCACAACCATCACCACCACCACAACCATCACCACCACCATTACCACCACCACAACCATCACCACCACCATCACCACCACCACAACCATCACCACCACCATACCACCACCACAACCATCACCACCACCATTACCACCACCACAACCATCACCACCACCATTACCACCACCACAACCATCACCACCACCATTACCACCATCACAACCATCACCACCACCATTACCACCACCACAACCATCACCACCACCATCACCACCACCACAACCATCACCACCACCATTACCACCACCACAACCATCACCACCACCATTACCACCCCACACCATCACCACCACCATTACCACCACCACAACCATCACCACCACCATTACCACCACCACAACCATCACCACCACCATTACCACCACCACAATTATCACCACCACCATTACCACCACCACAACCATCACCACCACCATTACCACCACCACAACCATCACCACCACCATTACCACCACCACAACCATCACCACCACCATTACCACCACTACAACCATCACCACCACCATTACCACCACCACAACCATCACCACCACCATTACCACCACCACAACCATCACCACCACCATTACCACCACCACAACCACCACCATCATGGTTGTGATGGTAAAACTTACAACTTCAAAAACAAACATACATGGATTGAAGCAAATTAAACAAAGGTGCCGAAAAATTATTAGAACGTTCTTGTTCGCAAACTGAAGGGAAGAGAACTATCAGGGAAAGCGCCCAGCCATTACGACTATATAGCACTTGGAAGGAGTCAGGATAAGGATTTGGGATAGGACGGGGGGGGGGGGGGGAGGAAGAATGGTGCCCAACTACTTGGACGGCCGGGGATTGAACGCCGACCTGCATGAAGCAAGGTGGTGGAGGCGGAAACTGTCAGTAGTTTCAAAGCGTCACATGACAAAGAGCACTTGGAAGACGGGACACCATAAGCCACCACTCTAATCCTGTAACTACACTTAGGTAATTACACTTAGCTAATTACAAGGAAATGGATAAGGTAGATAAAGAAGACTATTTAGCCTGGGTGGTAGTGACAATTGGGGCAGACGGGAGACATCTCATGTCCACGAGGCTAACCATAGCCCGTGCTACTTGCCCCGCTCCTGTGCCAGGTAAGTTACGGGCTCACCATAGCCCGTGCTACTTGCCCCGCTCCTGTGCCAGGTAAGTTACGGGCTCACCATAGCCCGTGCTTCTTGCCCCGCTCCTGTGCCAGGTAAGTTACGGGCTCACCATAGCCCGTGCGTCTTGCCCCGCTCCTGTGCCAGGTAAGTTACGGGCTCACCATAGCCCGTGCTTCTTGCCCCGCTCCTGTGCCAGGTAAGTTACGGGCTCACCATAGCCCGTGCTTCTTGCCCCGCTCCTGTGCCAGGTAAGTTACGGGCTCACCATAGCCCGTGCTACTTGGAATTTGTTCCGAGTAGCTGAATCTATAACAACAACAACAACGACAATTGGGGACTCTGTTGCAAACCAAAATGTGCAACACAGACGTTAAAAAGAATTTTAAGTGTCAGAGTAATTAACAAATGGAATGCACTAGGAAGTAACATGGAGGCAGACTCCACACACAAGGCTACTCCACCCCCCACTCCATTTCCCTTACGGGTTATTCATGCCCATGCACCTCTCGGTTGGCATGGGCATGGGCAATCTTTATCAACCCATCTCCATTTCCCGAGAAGAGCGCCAGCGACGAGGGCACATCTCCTCTGCCAGGAAACTACGGGTTCACCATAGCCCGTGCTACTTGGAACTTTTTGTTCCTAGTCGCTAAGCCTAAAACACCACCACCAGCAGCCAGCGACCAGACCACACCAACTCCCGGGGAACGAGGCGCACTACAAGCTGCGAGCGAAGACCTGACGGCTGAGTGGACAGCGCTCGGTATTCGTAGTTCTAAGGTCCGGGGGACTAATCCCCGGCGATAGCGGAAACAATGGGAAGAGTTTCTTTCACCCTGATGGCCTTGTTCACCAAGCAGTAAATAGGTACCTGGAGTTAGACAGCTGCTACGGGCTGCTTCCTGGGAGGGTGGGGGAATGGGGGAGGAAAAAATTAGTTGATTGATTGACAGCTGAAAGGCGGGCCCAAAGAGCCAGAGCTCAACCCCCGCCTCTTGAGTATGTTGAGCTCAACGTCAACACACTCCAGGCCATAGAGCGATTTACTGTACTCCAGACGACGATTTACCATACCTGTCTCCGGGATCGAACCCTGGTTGCCAAGAAACAGTGGTGGCTCACCTGGCTATATATAATCTTCTAACGAATAGCTTGGCTATATCGGGAGGGAAGAAGTGGGTGTAGAGGCATGGGTAGTGATGGGGGGAAGGGGTATGGGTAGTGATGGGGGGAAGGGGTATGGGTAGTGATGGGGGGAAGGGTTATGGGTAGTGATGGGGGAAGGGTATGGGTAGTGATGGGGGAAGGGGTATGGGTAGTGATGGGGGGGAAGGGGTATGGGTAGTGATGGGGGAAGGGGTATGGGTAGTGATGGGGTAAGGGTTATGGGTAGTGATGGGGGGAAGGGGTATGGGTAGTGATGGGGGGAAGGGGTATGGGTAGTGATGGGGGAAGGGCCATCACTACCCATACCCCTTCCCCCCCATCACTACCCATACCCCTCACCCCATCACTACCCATACCCCTTCCCCCCATCACTACCCATACCCCTTCCCCCCCATCACTACCCATACCCCTTCCCCCCCATCACTACCCATACCCCCTTCCTCCCCATCACTACCCATACCCCTTCCCCCCCATCACTACCCATACCCCTTCCCCCCCATCACTACCCATACCCCTTCCCCCCCATCACTACCCATACCCCTTCCCCCCCATCACTACCCATACCCCTCACCCCATCACTACCCATACCCCTTCCCCCCCATCACTACCCATACTCCTTCCCCCATCACTACCCATACTCCTTCCCCCATCACTACCCATACCCCTTACCCCATCACTACCCATACCCCTTCCCCCCATCACTACCCATACCCCTTCCCCCCATCACTACCCATACCCCTTCCCCCCCATCACTACCCATACCCCTCACCCCATCACTACCCATACCCCTTCCCCCATCACTACCCATACCCCTTCCCCCCCATCACTACCCATACCCCTCACCCCATCACTACCCATACCCCTCACCCCATCACTACCCATACCCCTTCCCCCCATCACTACCCATACCCCTTCCCCCCCATCACTACCCATACCCCTCCCCCCATCACTACCCATACCCCTTCCCCATCACTACCCATACCCCTTC
>WNGS01004511.1:24128290-24165849 GCA_020271785.1 Procambarus virginalis | reverse complement strand
ATAGCCACAGTCAGTAAGATGATCCAGATAAATGTTTAGTCTTTTGTAACTTTATAATTAGGGAAGTTTAAACTTTCTTAATACTGATACTAATGATTAGAAACCTTTGTAGAAATTGATAGTGTCCCCAGGCACATCTTATCTTCAGATTGCACATAAATACTCCATATATAGAATATTGTAAAGTTTAGGATATGATTGTAATATTTGTACAGCATTAGCTCTTCTAAAAGCTTCTCTTAATCATGTATAAAAGAAAACTTTCTAATTTTGTTGGCAACCTTGTTTCCTTTAGCTTGAATCGGTGTTCTTTTGTTTGTAAAGTTGCCGGTTTCAGGAATTCCTCTTTGTCAATTGGGTCGATTTCTGTTAGTTTTTTTTATAAGTGGTGATCATATCTCCTCTTTTTCTTCTATCTACTAGTTTAGGCATGTTTAATGCCTTTAGTTTCTCCTTGTAACTCTTGTTTTTCAGTTCTGAAAGCCATTTTGTAGAGTGCTGTTGCACGTTATTCATGTGCTTCTTGAGATTTGGGCACCATACAACTGCTGCACATTCCAATTTTAGTCTCACAAAAATCATGAACAGTTTCTTTAGTATTTCACCATCCATAATTAACACTATCGGTCACTGGGCATGTGCACGGTCAACTTAGGGGTCATGCACCCAACATGCGGGCGAGCGTGCGGGCGAGCGTGCGGGTAAGCACGCGGTGACGCCTAAATGTGTACCCGCGTTCCATTTTTCTCGCCTTAATTCTCGTGCTACGTCGCTCGTTTTGGTATCATTGTGTTCGCAATTAAATTCCCTACAGATGTGTATGAATGTAATGTACAAAAGCCTGGAGTTCCTCCCCGCAGAAAAGCCTAAAGTTACCCGCGAACGAGCACCAATTTGTACACTGCAACCTAATGTGTACTGTATACTCGTTCAGTTTGATAACATCAATTTTCGTGTTACGTCTTTCATTTTCAAACACATGCATTTATCAGAGATGGTCAGTTTGTTGAGTTATAATGAAATGCCTCTCTGTGGATTCTTATGCTTGCTACCTGAATACTGTAGCTCCACCCAATTCAATCCATGCCAGGCACTTGCAAGCAATTGTAAGCCTACTGGGGCCCCAAGGCCAAAACCTGACCTGCCCCCCCCCTCCCTCACCTCTAATGAGGCACAAGGAGCAGGGGGGATCCTGAATCACCCTAAGAAAAGGCCACCAGAAAGGTGGGTTAACCAAAATACACAATCAGTAAGGTAAACAAAGAATAGAAAATGAGATCAAGAACCCCCACTTTAATCAGAACCACCACACAGTCACGAAACAGTTTACTTGTTAGTTCCATGTCTGCACACCTTCCTACTCAATCCCTAGCCCTGTACCTCAGTCATTTAACCAGGAAGACAGAAAACCAAAGCCCCTGAATGCAGAAGAAAGGGTCTTGAGGAGTCACCAAGGATCCACCAGAAAGAAGCATTTCATTACATTCAATGCTGCTTTTCTGAGAGTGATCTTTTCACTTTTTCTGAGATTAGTGGCTATGTAACTAGAGAGAAAACCAAATGGGGGTACTCGCCAAGGGTGGAGGAGTGCCACAGAAAGTAACCCTCAAGAAAAAGGAAGTTTGGGACAGTTAAATCATCACCAAGACATACAAGCCTGGCACAGACCAAGACAGTTCACTAAGGAACAAGCTGCCAGCACTGTTGGACAGCCAAACCCCGAGCCTGAATATCCACCCAAGATATTAAAACAAATGCAGATAGAGCAACCAACTTACAAACACCAATGGCCCAAGGGTAGACCACAGGCTAGCTAAACTTGAAGATACTGCAGACAACCCTGAGACAATGAGCCCTGGAACAAAGAACCTGGACAGAATACTGGGTCCACAACGAGTCCCTTCCCTACCCATACCCAGATTTTAAAAAATCTTTGCTTAAAGCTTCAGGGAGTCACAAGGGGCTTTCCCCAGAAAAATGAAGCATAAAAACCATGTTAAAGGCAGTTTCCTACAAGATGAAAGTAAAACTAAAAATAAGCAAAGAAGGAAAAGAGAAAACAGCAAAGAGTAAATAAAGGAAAGAGAAATATATAACAGAACCAAATTACACACACTAAGAGTTAGGGACAGAAAAGATAGAAGACCACAAGGGACAGATAGACAAGCGAGATCATGATTGCTAGGAAAAATATAGCATTTAACTATATACTGAGAAAGGCAAGTGCTGACAGCAACAAAGCCAGGACTAAGATTCATGTTGAGTACAAGATTCAATTCAACAAAACCTGCATTTGTGGAGAGTAGAGGCAGGAAAGAGTATTTTGGAAGACCAAGCTATAGTATACTGTACAATGACTGGAGTCCCTAACATAATAGAAGAGAGCATTGTTGATGTCAGCAAGTTTAAAATTGTTGCGTTCTAAAAGTCTACATCCTATATACTGTATTCAGTTCTCTCATCAGATGCACCCACACCTGGGCATCCCACTGACTATTAATATACTACACAGTACCCACTTTCTTTAATGAAATGGAGCACTGGTACAAACAGAATGCATTAGACAAAGATACAGTAAAACATAAAAATATAATATACTGTATTATATAATGTAAACTTTAAGTCATTACAACAGACTAAATGGGTTCCCAAAAAGAAAAAAAAAAAGACACTACATGCTTAGAAGTGCTATAATAACAATATGGTAAATTTTGTGCTCAATCAGGTCACACTGACTTATATTTTTGTTTTAGACTAGTTATAACTGTACTTGAATGGTGAACCAAGGAAAACTATCACTCCAAATACTAATGATGGAAAAAATTAAATAGGCTAGGCATCTTCCCAATAGGCAAGTAATGCAGCGACAGTCTTGGCAAGCACAACGAACCTCTCAAAGCGCCCTATTCTTGGCTCTCTTGCAGTCTAGGCACACAGGTAGGATAAATGAATAGCAAGCAACTCATTCTTACATTCTGAGCAATATCTGCAAAGCCAGTTCACTCGTACAGTGTATAAAATCTATACGAGACTATACAAACAGAATTTAAATTACCCAAGGACATACACCACATACTTCAAGACCTCCGTAGTTGGATAGAATTGTCACAAAATGCCCTCATGGAGGAAATGCGCTCATGGTAATGGATTCAGAACGACTACATAATTAGTTCTTATTTACTCTATCCATGGTTAGGTTAAGGTTACTTTGGTTAAGGTTCGGTTAGGTTTCAATACATTTGATTATGTTAATATGGTATAATAGTGACCAACATGTAAAATATGGAATTCAAAAAATTTAAAGTGTACCTTGGATATTATTTACAGAAAACAAAATTCTTCAGACCGTTTCTAAGAAATCATTTTCAGCACACTTTTTATATTTTAAACCAATGATTTATAATATTTGAGATTAATATCTGTTTAGGACAAAGGTTCACTTGCCAGTTTACAAGAGACTGTTACTAGAACCGTAATATGCTTTCAGACCATCACAAATATCTAGATAACTATCCAAGTAGTTTGAAGGGGCAGTTGATTGCTCGTGGTAATGGATTTGCTCCAAAGACAGGCTCCAAATATGGCAGAAGCTTTAAATATACTCCAGTGAGTATATTCAATATACTCGCTCTCATGTTCCATGCTGGAACATGAGAGGTATCTAGTGTAATATGAAAAAAATAAAAATTAGAACATTCAGTTTTCTTTGACTAAGTTTCAAGAATAAGCTACAAAAAATAAATTTATTATCAAATGTAAGGGGTTATACTGTACTATATTTCTTTGTTGTTTTAAGCAGATATTTATGATGTAATGACTGGCATTTTACATCTATTAATTTCATTTTCTGTTTTTTATTTTATTGTCATTATGTTTGTTATACAATATAAGCCTCGTTCCAGCATTATGTGTACGAGAGAAGAGCACGAGTGTGTTGGATGTATTCCAAGCACTTTTGTTTACAAGAGAACATGACGACATTTTAAAGCTTTGTCTCACATCATCTCTCTCGATCCCTCCTCAGAGAAGCCGCCGGAGGGTGAGGAAGTCGTGGCACCAGCTGTGAGGTGTTTACCCTAGGTTCACTCTCCTAGCAATGGGAAGTTCTTCAATTATTCGGGTTGAGCGATAAACAAACATTTGTCAGCTTATTTCATGAGTTTAGCAAATGTTCTAACAGTACATATGCAAATACACAAAGAATATAAACTAGTTGGTTTCAATTCTTCAATTCAAATGTGTGTTACTTGATTAATGAATCTACCTTCAAAATATTTTCATTCCAAGAGTAAGAGTGAATGTTTGCATGGTGTGTGTTTTTATTCAATGAAGCCCTGAACATTGTGTGTTGTACAGTACTGTATTCATTAGTATTTTATTTTACCCTTACATTGCATTGTGGGTAATACTTTGAACTCTTTCCGAGTATTGTATTAGATATAAATTTAATACTGTATATATATATGATTTGAATAACAAACGGATTAATTGGGAACAAATAAACCAAGACCTTGCAAAAATATGCTGGGAAAGACAGCTTGATAATGCAAACTTAACTAGTGCTTTGAGAAAGAAGGCACAGTAGCACTAGAAATATTTGCAAGTCACATACCACTAAAGAGAAAGGGGAGAAAAATATTCAAATTGTAACGAGAACCACATTCCCGGAAAAATTGAAGAAAAATCACAGTATCTCAAATGCTCCACTGTATCCCAAGACTGACAAAGAAAGCTATGCAGAAAAATAAACACAATGGAACTAAAGTTGCAACAAGCATATAAAATATATAAAATCCTGGAGACAACGAGAGCAAAAGGCCATAAGTGAAAGAGGAATCCAAAATACTTTTCTCCTATGCAAAATCTAGAACAAAAACTACATCTAGCATTAGGCTCTTGAGCAAGGGTAATGGAATTTTCACAGATGACAACAAAGAAATGAGTGAAATGCCGAGGCAACAGTACGAGTTTGTTTTCAGCGAACCACTTAACACATTGAAGATCAATGATCCAAACGAATTCTTTATGAATGTGATGCCACCATCGAATCATATATTAGATGTCACCCTAATCTCACTGAACTTTGAAGTAGCCTTACACAGCATGGCCATACACTCTTCACCAGGCCTGGACTCCTGGAATTCTATATTCATCAAGAATTATACCATGAAAAGCTTATTCACCCAAGGTATTGTGCTTGCTCTGATCCTCATTCTCATCCTCATATCACACATAAACAATGATACGAACTGTAGTACTGAATCATTCTTTAAAGATGGAACTAGGATTTTCACAAGAGTAGACAATATAGAGAACACGGCAAACCTCCAATCTGATGTCAAGTCCTTCAATGAGCCACAGAAAATAATGTTTAATGATTAAGTTCCAGTTACTGCACTATGGAAAAAATAAAAAATATAAAAACAGAAACTACCTAAAATGCAGTTAAACCTCACTATTGAAAGAAGCCAAGTAAATGATTTATAATTAATCATAAATGGCAAAAGGTGTTTATGATTACTCATGTTGGAAAACCATATTTTTAAAGAATACAAATTAGGTGTCACAACTGCAAGAAAATGACAGGTTGGATAACAAATCTTTCAAACAAGATGCCACACCAACAATGATACTGTACTTTTTAAGACACTAGTACTCTCTTAGAGTGCAATACAGTAGTTGCACACTGACAGTCCCATTCAAAACTGGAGAAATTGCTGACCTTGAGAGCATGCAAAGATCTTTTACTATTAAAATCCATTTGATAAAACATCTAAATTATTGGGACCACTTAAAAATTTTAAATCTGTATTACCTAGATTGTAGGTGGGAGAGATCCACAATAATTTACATTTGGGAATTTACTAGAAGAACTGGTTCAAAGTTCTGCACAAAGAAATAATGCTACACGAGTCCAGAGAGCATGACAATGTGCAAAATAGCTCCATTGATAAGCATTGGTGCAATAGGCATGCTGAGAGAGAATTCAATCAACATCAAAGGCCCAAGACTTTTCAACACTCTCCCGCTACACATAAGTGACATAACTGGCCGCCGTCTCACAGTGTTCAAGAGAGAACTTGATAAACACCTTCAAAATGATACTTCATCAACCAGGCTGTGACTCTTGTCAGGCTGCAAGCAGCCACATTAAACAGCCTGGTTGACCAGACCACCGGGTCACTGATCATCAGAATCATTGATGGGTATACCCTACCTTTTTTATGCAAAAATGTTCCCATTATACAAGCCCTCCTCAGTAAGAAAATCAGTAGGAGCCATGAGGAGGATTTGAACCACACACTTGGTACTGTTGAATGATACAGGGGTACACACTTAAAACAGTACATTACACTGTAGATAATAAACTACATGATCAAACATTAATATCACAGTGACCTAAAAACTGGGCCACATCTGACCCGCGCCACATTAATACCTGGCCCACCAACAGCTAAACACAGAAAAACACCGCCTCGTCGCAGTACCAAGGATCAGCTGAGACCATAAACACAACACTACGGTGCGGCAAGTCTCGCTCTAACTACAACCTCTGTCCTAGTCGCCGCTCCTGTCTACACCACAACGCAACAAGCACTTTTGAAACTCTTATCATCCTCAAGATAAACGCGTCACCAACATCTGTACTGGTGCAGTCATCGGGAGGACAACCCTCATGCAAACTGCACCTACTATCAAGAAGAAGAAGAAGACCCAAGGACCAGTATCCAGTCAACCAGGTAAGCACTGTACCGTATCCCTAAATCAGTTGAAAATCCCACCAATGCATGCCAAGAGACCATGCTATATTACACATTAATGAGAGGTAACACAAAGTGGTTAGAAATGAACACGGCACAAAACACTAGAGTGACTGATGCTGGTGACCTGCCAGTGCCTACTGAATGTACAGGTTGGACCTGTATGTATGAGGAATGTTAATATAATAATGGTGCTCAATAGTGGTAAATAAAATAGGTGGTGGTTATAATATAGATAATAAATGAATTAAAAAAATTCTGCCTATGCTCATTAATTTGAATTACATGGAACCCACTCCCATTTGAGTTAGCCAAACATTCAAGTTAGTCAATTTTTTACCCAGAATGCCTGTACTGTATCTAAAATTTATAAATTTAAATTTATTTGGATTTCTTATTTGACAGAAATCATTAACCCAAAATTTCTATTCAAGTTAAAGTCAAGCACTAACAATGAATTTATAAGTTTCACAAACATGAATTAACTCTTTATTTTTCAGAGTCGGGTTATAGGAATCCAAATTACCAAGCTCCGACAGTAGTTAACAGGTACTGCACTCCTATTTTCAATAAAGCTATTTTGTGCCTTTTGCCAAGCATACTGGTCTCATACGGAATAATTTTATAGTGCATAGATTTGGAACTAGTCCCTCTTAATTAATATTTTCCAGATGTAGATCATCTCTCTCTCTCTCTCTCCCCCTGCACTCTAAGAAAGTATAATTTGAGAGATTTTAAGCAGTCCCAATAAATTAAATATTTTATTGAAGGTATTTGGGTAATAAAGATGCCTGCAATTCTCCAGTTTTGAATGGGGTAGTTGATGTGTAATGAATTAGTACGGAGTATCTTAACAGTGACTGAACACTTGGCCTGTCATAAATCCAGATGCCAACATATTTCGGTTACTGTGTTGCAATATCTCAATATGTATTGCACCCACATACTAAACTTTGATGTAACTTTAAAGATAAGCATCTCATTGTTATACATATCATATTTTTTGTATTCTTATTTTATTTAAATACAAAATATTAAATAGCTGGATATTGGTAACTTTTCCCAACCTTTTTTTTCCACAATCTGGTTTAACCTGACTAGCTTACTCTTGATATTAGATAACAAAACAAACAGGACAATTTCTAAAATCTTTAGTTGGTGAGAGATCATACAAAATCATAAAGTGCATTGTACAATATAAAAAAAAAGATAGAATTTTTACTAAAAACTTCTTTCTGTAAAATTCACTTGGTTGTTCCCTAGGCCTAAAATAAGAATGGCTGTGGAATTTGGCCACGATTGGCAAGTCAGACAATATGACATTCTGACAAGTGCCAATAGGAATGCTTCAAATGGTCCTTAAATGGTCATACAGCACTAGCATAAGAAATAAACTATCCAGTTTAATACGGCCTTCAGAAATGTCAATACATCTTGACACTTTACCATGCCCTTCCTGGCATCACTAGTGACCAATGGAGGTGCTCACAGCAACGATCCTATGGGCCAGAAACAAACTGCCACCAGAGGGCAGCTTTTTGCTCACAATAGGACCACCAGCATACATACTTCCCGATTCCCTTCAATCAACAACAACAACATCATCATACTTCCTAATTCTCAAAACAATCCTACACTTGGGAAGCATGGCAACAAGGGAGGAAACAGGAGCAACCCAGCTTGTGCATTCTATATGATTTTCAGATTTAATGCAAAAAAAAAAAAAAAAAAATTATCAAGTACATTTCTGCTTACAGCAAGGTACCAAAATATTGACCCATGTTAAAATCAGTCTTGATACAATTACAATTTTTTTAGGATATTCCATTTCATTTCTCATCGCGTCTTCAGAAAGGCATACTGTATCTTCATTAGAGAATGTTCAACACCGGACAACAAAAATAATGCCAGAACCAAGTCGACTTTCTAACCAGGATAGGTCGAGGGCCACAGGGATAAGAACACTGCAAACCAGACATATAGAGGAAAACAAAACGTTCAAAATACTGAACAATTTGAAGGATGTTTATCTGGACAACAACTACTAAAGGTCAGATGTAATGCAAATAGGGAGTAACAGTTTCAAGCTCAACAAACGAGAGTGTAGCACTGAAAACAGGAGATGCTTTTTCACCCACTGGGTTATAAACCCATGGAACTACATGTGCGTATTCAATGAAGCCATAACTGCCAAAATTCTGCTGAACTTTAAAATCCAGCTTGAAAAAAATCATCAGGACAAATAGGGGGACGTTTGAAAAACCACCAACTTCCTGTCCTCATCAAGGCCACTAGTGTCAGTGGCCCCTTAAGTAAATTCCAGTAAATTTCATTGCATTGCTTACTCAATTCTGATTAGGCCTGTTATTTTTCCTGTTATACTGTATCTAAACAGTACAGTGCCATCTGGGACATCAAGGCATGCACACAAAAATCGGAGCCTGATAGCCGAATGAACAGTGCTCTGAACTTGTAATCCTAAGGTCCGGGTTCGATTCCCGGTGATGGCAGAAACAAAATGGGTAGAGTTTCTTTCGCCCTGATGCGCCTGTTACCTAGCAGTAAACAGGTACCTGGTTGTTGGACAGCGGTTACGGGCTGCTTTCTGGGGGGGTGTGTGTATGGAAAAAAAAAATTAGTAGTAACAGTTAATTGATCGACAGTTGAGAGGCGGGCCGTAAGAGCAGAGATCAACCCCCGCAAGCACAACTAGATTAATACAACTAGATGAACATACACAGTAAAGCACCTAAATTGCTGGGACCATCTCAAAGTACTCAAAATGTACTCTGGAAAGGAGATGAAATCACATTAAATATACAGTACATGGAATATACAGTACTAGAAGGCCAAGTCCCAAATATGCATAACAAAATAACAACATACTGATGGATAACATATTAATTACTGGAGTAGGAAATGCAAATCAGACTAAGTGAAATATAGGTGCGCCATTGGCACAATCAGAGAGCATTGTATAAACACCAGATGTCCACAGTTCTTCAGCCTCTTCCCATCAAATAAAAGGAATATTGCTACGGTAGAACACAAGTAGTCATTTTAAGAGAAAACTGGGCAAGTTCATGCAGGAAGTGCCAGATCAGCCGGGTTATGATGGATATGTGGGGCTGCAAGCCTCTCCAAGGAAAAGCCTCTCAAATCAATATTACAAGACGAGCATGGCCCCAGGATGGGCTATGGAAGTAGAACTAAAATTTACTACAGGTAAACTACAGTACAGTACAGTTTACTGTACCTGAACGGCAGAATACCATGTAAGCCTGTACAGTATTTAACAGTCATAAACCACATACAGTACTGGGCAAGTCTTTTGTTGTTGCTCTATAGTTTGCTTTCCAATCATGTACTGTACTGAATAGTAAATAAAATTTTTGTTGGCATGGCACATGACGCTGAATGTCATGCCACGTTCCCAAATTAATCCTAACCAAACTTATCTAGAAGAGCATGGCAAACTGTAAGAGGCAAGTTGAGAATGGAGTAACTCAAAACGAAAAAAAAAACAAAAAATTATTTGCTCAAAGAAATAAGAAATACTGTAATTTGCATTATAGTTAAACAAATTATTAGTGTAAAATTCTCTAATATTTCCATTCAAAAAACAAAAGTCAGCAGTAAAGCTGCTGCACCTATTGCTTTCACTGTTTGCTGGATAGTGTTCATTGATTTAATACTGTACTGCTTTCAGATGAGTGAAAGTCATTACAGCAGTTAACACATTATTTATGGTACATTTTTTGTATAACCAAATAACCCCAGGCTTCCTGTCCTGCCGGGACCACTGAAAATAGTGGCATTCAAGTAAAACGTGCTTTGTTCATACTTGTGTGATTTATATACAATAACTGAACTCTACATTGTCCCTGCTTTTATTCTCAGAAGTTAAAATGTGAAGCTAATTTAAAATGGTTATACAGTAGTGTTATCAGGCAGAGAAAAATGTTTTAACAAATAAAAAACATCACACTGAGGAACTTCTGTGCTAAATTTCAAAGAGGAAATTCACCAATAAACTTGCATTTCAAAACCAATTTTATCTAGAATAATTTGTCACATACATAAAATAAATCACCACCATACGTTTCTTATTCTTACCTGACCTCCGTGGCCATCGAACACTCCAAAGAAGGACATTTTCTTCTCCCCTACGTCCACATCTTGCATTATACTGAACCGATCTTCCATGTTCCCCCGGCGGCCCTGCATACCATACAGTCCCACAATCCCGTCTTTAAATTCCCAGCCAACATTATCACTTCCGAGAGCCCCGGACACCAGGTCAAGGCTGCTGATGGTCTTGAAGGTGGTGCTGGTGACGGAGTTGAGACCCAGGACGTAATGGGCCTTCACCATCCACTGTCGCATTAAGTGACTGCTGCTCTGCAGGATCACACTAGCCACTATCACCAGGAACATGAGGAACATGAAGGGCCCAGGCTGGAAAATCTTTGTTTTGAAGCTCTCTCCTGGGCCCGGGACGAGGAACTCCACCAGCCTGGAGGTGGTGAGCCTGAGGTAACGGAGGGTGATGTGGGCGTGGGCGGTGAAGAGCTCGCACACGATCTCGTCTTCCATGTCGTCGTCCATGGTGGTGGTGGAGGTGACGAGGAGCAGAGGCTCTCGGTCGAACAACTCTCAGGGACCACTGAGACCAAATAACCCGAGGTGGGGGGAGGTAAACCTGCGTCTGCAAGCCGCCGCTCGCTTGTCGTTCTCCAAATTTAACTGCCGGGTGATATTAAGTCATGGCGAGGCAGCAGCAGCAGCAAGAGCGTGGTGACGTACGCGCCCGGCCGGGGCTAGTCTCCTGTTCACTGAGGACGGCGGTGCTGCTACACGGGAAGAAATGCGAGAGTTGGTGCGGCCATCACCACCCTGGCGGAGACACTCTGACGTCACGTGTTACAGCCCAGGGCTCGCAGGGGGACTCCTCAATCCCAGGAAACGGCTCCTCCCTTAATTAACAATCATCATTCCCCCCCCTCAAGCCCTTAACCCTCCTCGCGTTCACCCTCCCCCACCCCTTCTCCTAGCCCTTACCCTGCCTTGGCCGTTCACCGCCAGCCCTTACCCTTCCCGTTCCCCCTTTACCTTCCCTGGCCATTCACCCCCCTAATCTTACCCTTCCCAGGCCGTTCATCCCCCCAGCCCTTACCTTCCCAGGCCATTCATCCCCCAGCCCTTAACCTTCCCTAGCCGTTCACCCCTCCTTACTCTTCCCTAGCCCTCCACCCCCACAACCCTTACCCATCCCAGGCCGTTCAACCGCCAGCACTTACCCTTTCCCCTGGCCCGTTCACACTTTACCCTTCCAAGGCCGTTCACCTCCCCCCCAGCTCTTACCCTTCCCTGGCCCGTTTCACACCCCAGCCCTTACCCTTCCCAGATCGTTCACACCCCACCCCCCAGCCCTTACCCTTCCCTGGCCGTTCACCCAGCATTCCTACAGCTCACTGCAGTTTTTTTTTTAGTTTTATACAAGAGTTCTTACATCTTTTTGTAAAGCCACAGCACGCATAGCGTTTCCAGCAAGTCCTTAATCCTAATTTTCCCCGGAATACGACCGCCAAATCGTTTAACAACCATTCACTGCTGGGTGAACCGAGGCTACAGTCAAGGACTGGCGCACAGTCAATTCTCCCCGGTCAGGATACGAACCCAGGCCAAAGCGTTCGCGCCAGGCGAGTGCTTTACCACTGTGCCACGGGAACTGTGCCACATGGGAGAGGTCGTACTCTTCCCGTTCACCCCAACCGCAATACAAGTCAGCTAGTACAAGTTGTTAGCTTTACAATAATGTAAAAATTCCAATATTATGTAATCTCACAAACCATTGTACCTTGTAAATAAATTTAAATAACTTATTATTATTATTTTATTATTATTATTTATTTAGTACAGAAGACGGATCGCGCACATATTTTTACAATATCGCACACAAAATTTTAAGTTCCGTATGTAAATTATTAGTCACTTATAACACAAAATAATGCTGTTAACAGCTAAAATCTTGTATTTAGCAGGCATAGCCTTTACCATACCCCGGCCGTTCATCTCATCTTTGAGATCCCCAGAGTCACACTAAATCTGTGCAAACACTCCATGCAAATAAAAGGACCCAGTTCTTTGGAACTCACTCCACGATGAATTAAAATACATAAATTCTAACCCATGCCCTGTTCAAAAGTATACAAGAGTTTATACTGTACTTTAAATTAGGTACTTTATGCAAAAAGTACCTAATTTCATCATGGTTTCCTACCTTGTGCTTCAAACTCACACTGTATCTTGTACTACTCACTTCTCAAGAAGATAACTTCCCCAATATTAGTACTTGAGACATATATCCTTACCAGTGTTATCACCTCTGTCAACTTATAATGTTGTTATTTGTTGATATAAAACTATGCTACAATGTACCTTTTCACCTTACCTGATGTGTTAGATTAAGGACCTGCCCGAAACGCTATGCATGTTGGTTGCTATGCATAAAGGTAAGAATACCAATCTTGTGTAATCTGATAGAGCTGATAAGTTAGCCAAAGAATCTGCCTTTAAAGGAGCCGTTGAGTGTAACCTTGGATTGTCAATGAGCAATCTGAGAGCAGCAGTACACCGAGAACTTCAACAAGATCTTGTAGATCTGAGGCAAAGTGAAATTGACACCAGTAATTCCATCTATCATCATACTATCATGCAAGAGGAGCCACACATCTATGGATCATCCAATAAAATCAGCAGACTTCTAGATGTTACTACTGCTCGGCTTAGACTCGGTTACAAGTATCTCTGGGAATTCTCATTATCTGCCGATATAGACCTGACCAAATGTGTCAACAAAATTATTCGCACACCCTCCGTCACTATGTGATGGAGTGCGAAAAGATACGTGAATTTAGAGACAATTCTATAACCAATGTTCCAGCGATGTGTAAATATTTCATTCAAAATGATCTGCTACCAGAAATTTTAGCCAAATATCCCAGTTTGCTAACTGTAGGTAGTAACTGAGTGATTGTAACCTATCCACCGCTGCCCACTGGATGGATGGGGGGCGGTGTGCAGGACAAACATATAAATTGTGACACTAGCTCTCCACATATGTCAGTTACTTAATTTAGAACTTGTACTTGAGGTCGATCTCGAACCCATTGTTGATGTGACGACTTATATTGAATTTTGTAACTAGCTCATCAAGATTGTAACTTGCTTAGCTAAATGAATTGTGGGGTTCAGTCCCTGAGCCCATTATGTGCCTCTGTAACCCTTTCCACTACCGCCCACAAGATGGGTATGGGGTGCATAATAAATGAACTAAACTAACTTATGTAATCTCACCAATCCATTGTACCTACTTGCAAATAAATTATTATTATTATTATTATTATTATTATTATATTTTATTGTTCACTTAAAAATGTTGCAAATGTGTAATTTTTAAACTTTAACACCACATGGCAATTTCGCAACTTTTGGATCCCAATAGAATAGACGTGCAGTATGTCAACAAACGTCGACATACTGCAGGCCATATTGTCCGCCGGCTGCGAAAACTCTAAACCGGCAGAGGCAGCCTACTTCACTGTAGCAATGTTACGAATCTTACAAGGATTCTAACATACTCCTGATGCTTATATACTTTATTGTCTTGTTCTATAATTATTATAGTATCCAGTTGGATGATTATCGACTATTGTATGTTATATATTGTAGCATGCTGTAGTGTGCCTGAGTTGCATTATATTGTATGAGGCTTTTTTGTGCAAGTATTTTCATGTTGGTTTCTTCCGTGTGGGGGGAGGACCATATTTGGACGAGGCCAGTGTGGAAACTTGATGTCAAGCGAGTGTTTATAGTTCAACCTTGATTAATTCTTATTATTGTTTACCAGTAAATTCTATTGAGTAATGTAACAATATTATATATTCTTAAGATTAATGAGTTGATGTGATTAAGTACTACATTTTGTTAGTAGAAGTTCCACAATAGTTTATGTGGATGCTTAGCTGATATGTGTGGTAGGACGCCGCCCTGGCAAGCCAGGATTTGGTCAAAAGGCGTGGCAGCGTTGATCGGGAGGAGACATGATTTTAAGTTGTCAGTGGTTATTGTTATTTTAGCTAGATACTAGGTTAATTCTCTAGTTAGATGATTGTGCATTTACTCCATATAATAATTCATGTGCTAGTGATTATGGTCATTGCTCAATAAGGATTTGTATTTATATTGCATGCTAAAGAATATTTCTGGCTATTACATGTACCATTTAATTGTTATGTTTGTCACTCTTAGCGTAGTTACATTGTTTTCCCAATTTATGCAGTGTTTCCTTTCACCTCCCTAGACACCTGTTGGCAAGGCCGATTTAATATACTTTGATAACTGCGGGAAAAGAACCGTACTAAGTCTCAAGGTTGTAACAAGCACCAAGGAAGCCCACAACTCCTCCCGACACCAACAGGGCACGACACCAACAGGGCACGACACCAGCAGGGCACGACACCAGCAGGGCACGACACCAGCAGGGCACGACGCCAGCAGGGCACGACACCAGCAGGGCACGACACCAGCAGGGAACGACGCCAGCAGGGCACGACACCAGCAGGGCACGACACCAGCAGGGCACGACACCAGCAGGGAACGACACCAGCAGGGCACGACACCAGCAGGGCACGACACCAGCAGGGCACGACACCAGCAGGGCACGACACCAGCAGGGCACGACACCAGCAGGGAACGACACCAGCAGGGCACGACACCAGCAGGGCACGACACCAGCAGGGCACAACAACCGGACAACAGCAAGTCAGCAATCCACCCTTGCGACAACTCCCATCGGGAGCACCTCGTCCACTCCCGGTGGCGGTGTTGGCAGTGTTAATATCATTAGGGAGGTTATTCCAAAGTTTAGAACCCTTGATTTCCAGAGCGTTTCTACTTTACTGACATTTACTTACATAGGTCGCACTCTTTGAGTATCTAAATGATACTTAGTTTCTCGTGTGATGGTCGTGGGTTCTTTTACACTCCTCTTTGAAGCGCTTAAGATCAGGATTAGCATATTACAGTGCAGAATTGTATAGATGTAGAGCACACTTGAGAGGATGTGCAGCAACTTGATCCTAACATATTCAAAGATCTGTTTTTGTTGTAATTGCTAATATATGTTGAGTAATTAGGGATCGAAGATAATTTTAGGTTGTACATCAACAGGCACAGATACCGTCGGTAAAATATGGATAGAGAAGAGAAACATGTTAAGTTGTTACCATGCAGGGTGAAGCATGTAGTATCTGATCGTGGAAATTATGCTTACTGATTTAGAAACCTTTTTTTTAGTTATATTTTGTATATGGTAATAGAAGTTCAGCGTGTTGTCAATGTGAACACCAAGGAATTTAACCATCTACGTTGAACATTATTTGAGAATTGTTAATTTGAAGCTAAATTTGACCAATGGACTTGCTACCAAACGATATGTAAAATGTTTTGTCAGTGTTAAAGGAAAGTTTGTTAGCAGTCAGCCACTGATGGACTTTTTTTAATTCGGTATTCTCTGTGTCATTTACAATAGGTGGGTTAGCATTAGATTTAGGAAAGTATTTACTTAAAATTTTCTTAGATTAAGGACCTGCCCGAAACGCTGCGCGTACTAGTGGCTTTACAAGAATGTAATTACTATGCTATATATTCTCACAATCCCAATGTACCTTCTTGTATATAAATAACTAAATAAAATAAATAAATTAGAGAAAATAAGAGTTGCGTCATCTGCAATTAGGATTGGCTTCAAGCGTTGAGTGGCATAGTGCAGTTGGTTATTGAATAGTCGACCACAGAACTTGATTGATGTGCGTATACGTGAAGGCCACCATCTCTCTAGTCACTATAGTGGCCTTAGCGAGAACAGGAAGCCGGCGGCTTGTCAAAGGTCCCACCATTTGTCCTGATGATTTTATCAATTTTGAAATTCATCAGTGTTTCGGCAGTCAAAGGTTCGCCTGACAATACCTAGGGTTTGATTTTTTTTACTGCACCCCCCACTTGTGCAACTTTCAGTAGATATAATGACCTTAGCATTTACCATAATGACCCTATCAGTTAATATATAATGATCTTTGCAGCTAAAATAAACCTCAAACCATAACACGTGCTTTCACATCATGTGTTTTGGGAATACCGCAGTCCTTGCAAGAAAACGCCAGTGATACGCGAGCTATAGCCAGATACAATTCTTGGCATCCAGCAGTATAGTTTACCCCAGCGACCGCTCCAACGTGTTCTTGGTGACGTCAGCCGTGTTTATTGAGTGCGTGTGGCCTCTAGGATCCAAAACCCGTGCCGGCGTTCAAATTATGACGCCACAGTGACGTCAACTGTTTCGTACACACCATACAAAAATCATATTTTATCTCTTATCTTTGTTAGGTTAGGTTAGGGGGTAGGGTTGTGTAGGTTAGGTTAGGCTAAGATAGGGTCAATTAAGTTAGGTTAGGTTTGACTAGATTAGGTTAGGTCGGGTGAGGTTAGATCAGGTTAGGTTAGGTAAGGTAAGGTTAGGTTAGAATGGGTCGGGTTAGTTTTCTTTAAGGGGAGCGATGACGTAGAGGGGCCTATACTTTTCTCAGATCTTTGACCCTTATATGGAAACTCTAAACACTGTTTTTACGGGAAACTAACCTAACTTCCGCGCCGTTTTCAGACGAACTGCGTTTTTTGTTTTTCCTAAATTAAATTATTGTTTAAGTGGTTCACGTCTTGATTAAAGGCAGTGGTTCCTGGACGTTATATAGAGACACGCAAATTTAGTCGTTTCCTTCTATGCAATAAGGATGGAAATAAGCAACAATAAGATGAAGCTTTCTGCCATGTGAGTGATGCAGTAGGTGATGAACTAACTAAACTTAGGTTAAGCGCCGTTGGGTCTTAAAAGTGAAAGAATGGGTGACCGCGTAGACAGTTTCGTCTTTAGCTTGGGGGGGGGGGTCGATAAGCCTAACAAATGGAATGACAGTACCTACGCACGATTTCTAAATATTTGTTGATGAGTGAATACAAATACGCCTGGAGACAATTATGAATGTCCCGGGCGGGACAGAACTGGTTGGGCATGTTTCCTTTCACCTAATGCGTCTGTTCACCTAACAGTAAATAGGAACCCGGGAGATAGGTCTTGCATCCTGGGGAGGGTTGGTATTTCATCCACGGGAAGATCTTGATAACCAGCCTATCGTACTTTTATCCACAGGCTGCCTGCCACCCGATGATACGAGTTATCCCTCTAACAACTACATTAATTTAAAGCATTAATTTAATTTTTAAATTTGTAAAGCATTAATTTAATTAACGGTGATAAATTCCAGGTACTCAGATACGGCAAAAATGAGGATCTTAAACATAATACAGGGTACAAAACACAATCGAATCTGCCCATAGTAGGAAAACAGCATGTCGAGGATTTGGGAATAATGATGTCCGACGACCTAACGTTTAGGGAGCATAACCAAGCAAGTATTGCGTCAGCCAGGAAAATGATAGGATGGATTACGAGAACCTTCAAGTCCAGAGATCCCATCACAATGGTTGTACTCTTCAAATCACTTGTATTGTCCCGTCTTGAGTACTGCTCAGTACTCACTTCCCCCTTCAGAGCAGGAGAGATTGCTGAAATTGAGGGAATACAGAGAACATTACGGCACGCATAGACGAGATAAAGCACCTAAATTATTGGGATCGTCTCAAAGCTCTCCAAATGTACTCACTAGAAAGGAGACGAGAGAGATACCAAATAATATACACATGGGAAATACTGGAGGGACAGATCCCAAATCTGCACAGTAAAATAACATCGTACTGGAGTGAACGATATGGAAGACAATGCAGAATAGAACCAGTGAAAAGCAGAGGTGCCATGGGCACAATCAGAGAACACTGTATGAACATCAGAGGTCCTCGGTTGTTCAACGTCCTACCAGCGAGCATCAGAAATATTACAGGAACAACTGTGGACATTTTCAAGAGGAAACTAGATTGTTTCCTTCAAGGAGTGCCGGACCAACCGGGCTGTGGTGGGTATGTGGGCCTGCGGGCCGCTCCAAGCAACAGCCTGGTGGACCAAACTCTCACAAGTCAAGCCTGGCCTCGGGCCGGGCTTGGGGAGTAGAACTCCCAGAACCCCATCAACCAGGTATCAACCAGACGCTAAATACACAAGTGGACAAACGCATAATTACACAGACCCACATATACAATTCGGGGGCCTCATGGCTAAGTGGACAGCGCTTTGGGGTTGTAGTCCTAAGTCCTGGGTTCGATCCCTGGCAGAGGCCGAAACAAATGGGCAGAGTTTCTTTCACCCTGATGAAACTCCCAGTTTACCTAGAAGTAAATAGGTTCCTCTGAGTTAGACGTCCTGGGATGTGTGTGTGTGTGTGTGCGCGAGTGTGTAAGAGAAATATATATAGTAGACGTAACAGAGGAAAAATAAATTGGTCCAAGAGCTAATAGCTCGATTCTGCAAGCACAAATAGTAAATACAAACGCAGAGATTCATACATTTACAAGCTCACAGACAAAATCTCAGGTAAGGACATAGTCACAGAGAGACATATGCACCTTCACAAACGGATAGACGTTGATAGACGTTGTTGGATAGACGTAGTTGGATAGATTGATGTTAATAGACCCATATGGGTGGTGTCAGACCCAGACGAACCCTGCAGGGTGCCTGAGAGAATAACAAGGCCATGAATTGTTAAACAAGTACCAACACGCTTCTGAGAAAGGAAAAATATCGTGCATAAGGAACTTGAGTTCTTACAAGTTGTTATTAAGTCAGGGGTAGCGAAGGATGAGCAAGCTGCATATTTCTAGACTTCCAAAGAGCCTTCGAAAAGTTCCGCATAAAAAGGTAATACCTGTCGGAAACCGAGAGAGCACAAAACTGTATGACACAGTGCCTGACAATGTATTCTGTGGTTTNTTTTTTTCCACACACACACACACACACACCTACAGGAGACACTGAACTACAGGCCAGTGTCCCTAACTGCATACCACGCAAGTTGGAGAAGATTGTGCGAAGAAAGCTAGTGGAGCATCTGGAGCGAAGGAACTTCGTAACACAGCACCAACATGGGTTCAAGGATGGCAGGTCCTGCCTCACAGGGTTAATTGAATTCTCCGACCAGGCAACAAAAATCAGGCAAGAAAGAGAAGGGTGGGCAGGCTGCATATTTTTGGATTGTCAGAAAGCCTTTGATACAGTACCACACAAGAGGCTAGTGAAAAAGCTGGAGATGCAGGCTGGAGTGAAAGGGAAGGTACTCCATTGGATAAAGGAGTACCTAAGCAACAGGAGACAAAGAGTCAGTGTGAGGGGTGAGGTCTCAGATTGGCGAGACGTTACAAGTGGAGTCCCGCAGGGGTCAGTCCTTGGACCTATACTGTTTCTGGTATACGTAAATAATCTCCCAGAAGGTATAGAATCGTTTCTCTCAATGTTTGCTGATGATGCAAAAATTATGAGGAGGATTGAAACAGAGGATGATAGTAGGAGGCTACAAGATGACCTAGACAGACTGAGTGAATGGTCCAACAAATGGTTGTTGAAGTTCAACCCGAGTAAATGCAAAGTAATGCAACTAGGCAGTGGAAACATGAGGCCAGACACAGGATACAGAATAGGAGATGAAGTACTTAATGAAACGGACAGAGAAAAAGATCTAGGAGTTAATATCACACCAAACCTGTCTCCTGAAGCCCACATAAAAAGAATAACGTCTGCGGCATATGCGAGGCTGGCTAACATCAGAACAGCGTTCAGGAACCTATGTAAGGAATCATTCAGAATCTTGTACACCACATATGTAAGACCAATCCTGTAGTATGCCGCCCCAGCATGGAGCCCGTACCTTGTCAAGCACAAGACGAAGATGGAAAAAGCCCAAAGGTATGCCACTAGACTAGTCCGAGAACTAAGAGGCATGAGTTACGAGGAAAGGCTGCGGGAAATGCACCTTACGTCCCTGGAGGACAGAAGAGTAAGGGAGACATGATCACAACCTACAAAATCCTCAGGGGAATCGACCGGGTAAACAAGGATAAACTATTCAACACTGGTGGTACGCAAACAAGGGGACACAGGTGGAAACTGAGTACCCAAATGAGCCACAGGGACGTTAGAAAGAACTTTTTCAGTGTCAGAGTAGTTAACAGGTGAAATTCATTAGGCAGAGATGTGGTGGAGGCTGACTCCATACACAGTTTTAAATGTAGATATGATCGAGCCCAGTAGGCTCAGGAATCTGTACACCAGTTGATTGAGAGTACACGATTGTTGTACACCAGTTGTACACCAGTTGATAGAGAGGCGGGACCAAAGAGCCAAAGCTCAACCCCCGCAAGCACAAATAGGTGAGTGCACACACACACACACCGGAAGCAGCCCGTAACAGCTGTCTAACTCCCAGGTACCTATTTACTGCTAGGCAACAGGGGCATCAAAGTGAAAGAAACTCTGCCCATTTTGTTTCTGCCATCACCGATGATCGAACCCGGACCCTACGATTTCGAGTCAAGAGCGCTGTCCTCTCGGCTATCAGCCCCCTCCCCCCTGTGTTGCCTGGTGGTGGAGGTGCTGCAGAGACCAGCCTCGTGTGTTGCTTGACTCTCTCCCTCCTTATTGTTCCCCCTCTCAGAATCTTAGAACGCTGACCTTCACATACGCACAATGTGGAGTACGGCACGTAGATGCTACATTACCCAAGGGCGCATGGTTGTGTACATGCGGTCACCCATCCATCCATACTGGCCATGGGCAGCAGCGCTTAACTCACCGACACAACGAACCAAGGTTTACGAAGCAGAGTGCAGAGGTGGAGCACTTCTCCGCCTCAGGACTATACACAGAGAGGCATGAAGTAGAGTATCTGAAAGAGCATCTCGGCCATGTTATATTCTCGCTGGACCTACATGTTTATTTTTCTGAAGAGAGAGTTCACGGAGACCTGAAGGTCTTCAGGTCTTTAAGGAGACCTGAAGATCGGAACAGATATTATGAGGGAATTGGGTCATCTTGTCACCTGGTCGAGAGTAAGGTTATTTAGCAGTCAGTGTCTATGGCAGCTTGAATGGAAGTGAACTATATGGACCGACAATTGGTTAACCGAATTGGGAATACTGAAAATGTGGTTCATGGCGTATCTTAGCAGTCCATCGTCTCACTCACTGCGACCTCCTGCCTGACCTCACTTTAGTCTAAAGTGTCCGCATCTACACTTTAGAATAATTCACAAACATATGATATCTTTTTTTTGGAGGTAGTTTCACCTCTCCAGCAAACAAAATGGGCGCTATAAGGGGAACTGTGCCCCCTGACGACCGTGGCAGAGGGGAACTGTGCCCCCTGACGACCGTACTCACCTAACTGTGCTGGCGGGGGTTGAGCTCTGACTCTTTGGTCCCGCCTCTCAACCGTCAATCAACAGGTGTACAGGTTCCCGAGCCTATTGGGCTCTATCATATCTACACTTGAAACTGTGTATGGAGTCAGCCTCCACCACATCACTTCCTAATGCATTCCATTTGTCAACTACTCTGACACTAAATAAGTTCTTTCTAACATCTCTGTGGCTCATTTGGGCACTCACTTTCCACCTGTGTCCCCTAGTGCGTGTGCCCCTTGTGTTAAATAGCCTGTCTTTATCTACCCAATCAATTCCCTTGAGAATCTTGAATGTGGTGATCATGTCCCCCCTAACTCTTCTGTCTCCCAGTGAAGTGAGGTTTAATTCCCGGAGTATCTCCTCGTAGCTCATACCTCTCAGCTCGGGTACTAGTTTGGTGGCAAACCTTTGAACCTTTTCCAGTTTCGTCTTATCCTTGACTAGATATGGACTCCATGCTGCGGCTGCATATTCCAGGATTGGCCTGACATATGTGGTATACAAAGTTCTGAATGATTCCTTACACAAGATTCTGAATGCCGTTCTTATGTTGGCCAGCCTGGCATATGCCGCTGATGTTATCCTCTTAATATGGGTTGCAGGAGACAGGTCTGGCGTGATGTCAACCCCAAGTCTTTTTCTCGCTCTGACTCCTGAAGAATTTCATCTCCCAGATGATACCTGGTATCTGGCCATCCGTGGCAGGGGGAACTGTGCCCCCTGACGACCGTGGCAGGGGAAACTGCGCCCCCTGACGACCGTGGCAGGGGGAACTGTGCTCCCTTGACGACCGTGGCAGGGGGAACTGTGCCCCCCTGACGACCGTGGCAGGGGGAACTGCGCCCCCTGACGACCGTGGCAGGGGGAACTGTGCCTCCCTGACGACCGTGGCAGGGGGAACTGCGCCCCTTGACGACCGTGGCAGGGGGAACTGTGCCCCCTGACGACCGTGGCAGGGGGAACTGTGCCCCCCTTACGACCGTGGCAGGGGGAACTGCGCCCCCTGACGACCGTGGCAGGGGGAACTGTGCCCCCTGACGACCGTGGCAGGGGGAACTGTGCCCCCCTGACGACCGTGGCAGGGGGAACTGTGCCCCCCTGACGACCGTGGCAGGGGGAACTGTGCCCCCTGACGACCGTGGCAGGGGGAACTGTGCCCCCCCTGACGACCGTGGCAGGGGGAACTGTGCCCCCCTGACGACCGTGGCAGGGGGAACTGTGCCCCCTGACGACCGTGGCAGGGGGAACTGTGCCCCCTGACGACCGTGGCAGGGGGAACTGTGCCCCCCTGACGACCGTGGCAGGGGGAACTGTGCCCCCTGACGACCGTGGCGGGGGGAACTGTGCCCCCCTGACGACCGTGGCAGGGGGAACTGTGCCCCCTGACGACCGTGGCAGGGGAACTGTGCCCCCTGACGACCGTGGCAGGGGGAACTGTGCCCCCCTGACGACCGTGGCAGGGGGAACTGTGCCCCCCTGACGACCGTGGCAGGGGGAACTGTGCCCCCCTGACGACCGTGGCAGGGGGAACTGTGCCCCCATGACGACCGTGGCAGGGGGAACTGTGCCCCCCCTGACGACCGTGGCAGGGGGAACTGTGCCCCCCTGACGACCGTGGCAGGGGGAACTGTGCCCCCCTGACGACCGTGGCAGGGGGAACTGTGCCCCCACTGACGACCGTGGCAGGGGGAACTGTGCCACCCTGACGACCGTGGCAGGGGGAACTGTGTCCCCCTGACGACCGTGGTTAGGGAAGGGTGGTCGCACCAGCGTCCTTCTTGCCGGTGTGAAAACAACAGTGTAATACATTGTATAAATACTGAGGACTTTCTCCTTCACCAGAACAAGTGGGGTGTGGTGGGGTGTGTTGGGGTGTGTTGGGGTGGGATGTGTTGGGGTGGGGTGTGGTGGGGTGTGGTGGGGTGGGGTGTGGTGGGGTTGGGTGGGCTGGAGTGAGGTGGGGTTGTACTCACCTAGTTGTGCTTGCTGGGGTTGAACTTCGGCTCTTTGACCCATCCTCTCAATAATCATTCAACTGGTGTACAGGTTTCTGAGCCTATTGGGCTCTATCATATCTACATTTGAAACTGTGTATGGAGTCAGCCCCCACCACATCACTGCCTTATGCATTCCATTTGTTAACTACTCTGACACTTGATAAAATAATTTCTTATGTCTCTGTGGCTCATTTGGGTACTAAGTTTTCACCTGTGTCCCCTTGTGCGTGTTCCACCCGTGTTGAACAGTTTGTCTTTGTCAACCCTGTCAATTCCTCTGAGAATTTTGTGAGGGGTGATCATGTCTCCCCTTATTCTTCTGTCTTCCAGGGACGTGAGGTTTAATTCCCGTAAGTAATTCCCATTACCCATAAGTTCAACGTTGTAGGTAAGTTTGTTCGCTGTTCGTGGTAGATCATTGGACTCTATGCTTATAACTTCATTTGGCTTCCCACAAGATGTCTGAGCTGTAAATTGTTTTCATTTAATGATGATTTAGATATAAACCATTCACTGATTATTTCATTTTAAGTTGAACAATAAACTCGTATCTTTGACGTTCTGTTATCAGTTTAAATGGCTATGAAGTTTATTCTTAGCCAAGTTAACTCAATTAACACAAACTAAATCTTATTTATAGTTTGTGTTAGTTTAATAATAATTATCAAATCAAATTTGTCCGGGGCCAAATAGCCCTCGGTGCCAGTTCTGTCTGGCCAGGCCAGCGTGTAGCATCAGGGCCGGACTCTGGACACTTACCGCTTCCCTACCTTATGTCCGGTCCCATCTACGGACATATACTGGCCAGTCCACATTAACAGTGGTGAAAAGGTCACTTAGCTAGTAGGAGGAGGGGGGCGGATTATAACCAATTAGACATCTTAGACAATGGTGAAAGCCGAGATAAGACAAGCAGGCTTGGTTTTCATGGCGGCGTATAGGCGGCTCTCGCCAGCCCATCCTCCTGCTTAGTTAGTTCTTATAGTTACGATGAGGACCATAGTATATAAGACGTAATGGACAATTAGTAAGTAGAAATCGTTACTACGAAAATACGGCGATGGGTCATGTTTTGCACAAACCCCCTCTGCAGTTTTCAAAATATCTGAAATGTCGGAAATTTAACTTTTGAGCGTGATTTTTGAGCAGAATTCTGACTCTCTGCACTTATTTTCAGTTTCAAATTACGAATTTTTATACCGAAAATATACCATTTACTGAAAACAGCGATGGGTCATATTTTGCCCAAACCCCCCTGCAGTTTTCAAAATATCGTAAATGCCGGAAATTTGACTCCTGAGCGTCATTTTTGATCCGAATTCTGACTCTCTGCACCTATTTTCAGTTTCAAATTACTACTTTTTATACCGAAAATATGCCAATTACTGAAAACGGCGATGGGTAATATTTTGCCCAAACCCCCTTGCAGTTTTCAAAATATCTGAAATGTCGAAAATTTGGCTCCTGAGCGTGATTTTTGAGCCGAATTATGACTCTATGCACCTATTTTCAGTTTCGACCAGAATGACCTACTTAACATTTTCTGTTAGATTAAGGACCTGCCCGAAACGCTGCGCGTACTAGTGGCTTTATAAGAATGTAATCACTATACTATGTATCCTCACAATCCCAATGTACCTTCTTGTATATAAATAAATAAATAAATAAATAAATAGTTATTACAAATAATAATGGTGCTTCCCAACTCAACAATATATACAAGTGTATGCTTTAAAAATCTTTGAAAAGAAAAAAGAGAGTGGAGTGTAGGAACGTCAACAGAAAACGATATTACATTGTAATGTCTATGGGGCACACTAAAATCAATCTAAACTAAAATCTAAATCAATCAATCTAAACTAAAACTAAACTAAAATCAATCTCTACCCACGGTGTCACACCACCACCCAACCCTCCAAACCCATACCAATGAATCAGACGCCTCCAGGCACTCCCGACCCCTAAGACGTCGTCACTCCGGATTGTCTCTAAGCAATATTAGTCCAAATGATACAAGCTCACCCAGTCGTCCGCCAAATATTGCAAAAGCAAACGGAACTTGAGAAAGCCCTCTGCCAGATTAAGACGACTCGGGAACAAATCCTCAAAATCCTGCAACAGCAGAGTCCATCAAGTGGAGGTAATGCAAGCCAGAGCCGGGTGCAAGATGATGCAACACATGTTGCCGAGGTACGTCAGCAGACACAACCAGGACACCAGCACATCAGTGCACGCAGTAACACCAGTACACACAGTAACACCAGTGTACACATTATCACCAGTAGACACAGTAACACCAGTGTACACATTATCACCAGTACACACAGTAACACCAGTGCATTACAAATTAAGCAGTCCATTGAACTCCTTGGAAGAAAATGTATTGAGCTTGGTTTCACTCTCTCCACAAACAAGACAAAGGCACACTTCCATCACAAGCGGGGAGCAAATGAAGAACTGCAAATTAATGGTGTAACACTTGAATAGATTGACCACTATTGGCTCTAACAAGGGGAAGAAAGAGCTCAATCAACTCATAGGAACATGCAAAAGTCGACTCAGGGCACTGAAAGCTATGACCTGGAATGGACATGGGACCTCTATTGCCATGCTTACAATGATGTACACAGCCTATGTGCGCTCCGTCACAGACTATGCCGCACCAGTTTTGTGCACCTACTCCCAAAGCGATATGAAAAGGCTTGAAAGCATTCAGAATGAAGTCATGACAATCATTCTTGGAGTTCCAAGAACTGCCAAAACGTCTAATCTACGAGAGTTGTTGTCCCTCCCCAGTGTTAAAAGCAGAATTAAGGAACTGAATGCTAAGCTTGCAATTAGGATAGCCAGAGATCCCCATTACAATGATATTGCTAAGAAAAAACAAGTTTTGTGCTACTTTCAAGGGAAAACAGAAGCAAAAAATGGCATCACAGATCAGTTTACTACATCGAAGAACTTCACCTGCTTGAGCAAGCCCGTGAGCTCATGCCTGTAGAGAGGTTACCTCCCTGGGAGGATGACTCATGCAAGATTATCATCAATGAAATGGCAACGAAAAAATACTTATCCCATGATAAGCTCATGATATTTACACAGTGACGTATTATTCAATAAGTTTATTTCAATTTACCAGGACAAATAACACACACATGCCCAATAATATATTTAATACAGGTCAAGTACTTTCCATGAAACGTGTGAAAAAAAATACGAAATCAAATACCCTATTAGAACCATTTCCACGTGATTAACATTAAAAACTGAACAAAATATCTACATCTAGGAATGATGCCATGACAGTTGCAGTCATTGCACATATTGCAGCAATGACTTGTAGCTATATGATGCACAATAGAGTATAGGAAAGGAAGCGAGAGCCAACATATTATTTGATGTTTGACAGAAGGTACAACATTAGCAGATAATACATCAGTAACCGAGCACAGGTATGGTATTGACATTAAATATACTGAACCATCGACTGCATTCTGTGCAATAAATAAAATGAGTTCTGTACACAACTTCATGTCCACCGTTTGCCCTATATAGATTTTATTTAGAACCACAGGAATTTTATCTGTAGTTAAATGTTTAGTCTTATGAAAATTGTGCACACGAGTACTGCAATATTTTTAATCGGCTAACTTAATTTTCTACTTTGCTAGCCAGTGCTAGCAGTAGTAGTAACACATGGAACATGAACAGACAAAGGCGAAACATAAGTGTGGTGCTCTTGCCTGGAAACTCCATGCACAAGAACTAACATCTTCTTCACTTGGCTTGTGTTGCTCACATTTTCTTCTCGAGTAAGTGCTCTCGAAAGGTGCTATTAACTGATCAAAACTGTTTTTAGAAAAAAAAAAAATATGACCAACACTAAAGCCACACATTAAATGAGATAACATTTCACCCCATTTTAAAGCAGACTTGACAGTTTGGTCTGGACCAAAATTAAGCTTATTTTCATATTTCTAATGTGTGAGGTTTGTTATTTCTAATAGCCAGAGTATTATGACCTATTGTTTACAATATACAATTATAGATACCATGAGCAGTGTGTTTATATTATTTAAACATAAGAGGAAAATACAAGTAGATGGCTGACTTTCACACAAATATGGTTGAAGTATTCAACATCTGATGGGACTCATTCAACAAGTGTGTCAAACTGTATTTTCTTCTCAGGAATTCAGTTGAAATACTTCAATTGTTTTGCTAATCGCCAAACAATCCAATAACAAATCAATGCTGTAAACATGTAGATTAAATACTCTAAACAATAATGTACGCTTGCTGGTGCAGGGAACAAATACTATTATTTCCTCAGTTCATATCCTAGGATGAAAAATCTGAATACTGTATCGACACTGTAACAATGACATCAAACTTAGATGTTGGCTCTCATTTAGTTCATATACACTGTACTCAATACTCAATTTTTTTTTATCTTGGATTTCATACATTTCAATTACCTAGAGACAAGAGAAGATAAAACATATGTCATCACTTTGATGGATCTATTGGACAGTCTCCAGAGCTACTCGACATAATACTGCTTTACTAAATTTTGCAAAGCCAAAAATTAATTAGTACATTAGTCAAGCACTGGACTAAGGCATTGTGGATATGATTATGATAATTGGCAGTTAAATTCTATAATAAACATGTCCCCTAATAAGTAAATTTCACCAACATTTAACATGTTTGTTTTTCTCCCACTATTACAGATGGTACCTAATAGGCAAGAAGGGTTAGGCTTTAGGACTTCAATGTAACTTAGAATAAAACGTCCTTCAAGGCTCTCAATTACTCTTTCCTCATTTATCAGTACTGCAAACCAGTCCTATTTTTGCTTCCTCTCATATGCTGTATTTATTGCAAACATCAAGCCCGTCAAGAATTCTTAAAAGCCTGTTCTATAACCGGTATATCAAATGCAGGTTTCTGCTTACTGAACATATTAATTTTGTTTCTGTAATACCTTGATGGACAAAACATTAGACAGATGCAGATTGGAATGGTTAGCAGCTTTTCCCAACTGCCATTATAAATTTTCCTGCCATCATAGTCAATTCCTCTGCATAAAAAGTTTTGTACAAATTATAACAAAAAAATCCACACTTGAACTCTCTCCTACAGCACTACTTTGCCCATAAGATGTGGGCACGTGTAGTTCTCATACCAGTATACATACATTGTTTGTTTTACAAACCATATCAAATTAATGAAAACTTGCCAGTTTCCCCTTGTCAAGAAGTATATGCACTAGGACACATGACATATGCCACATCTAGGACCTAGTGAATGTAGCAATCATGATATCTTCCGAGTACTGTTCATGTATGCTTGGAAACTCCTCCAGACACCGGTCATCAAAAAGCTTACTGCACATTTTAACTGATTCTAATTTGCATATGACTAGTTTAGATACCATATCAATAAGTGCCACAAGTTTGCACAGAATAACCAGGTTTGGACACTAATTTTGTTTATTCACTGAATAAGTATAACAATCACAGAAATTTTTTTTGCAATCAAGTGATCAAGAGAAAAACTATTGAAAAAAATCTTTAATATCCAGAATGTATGTGTTATAAATAAAGCTCCTGATTTTGGCATATATAGTATAAAAACATACCAAATCAATGACGTTAAAGTTTAGAACAAACAGCATTTAAAAAGTGTCAAGTCTTGCTAAAACTTGGACATAAATATTATCCAGTCAGAATATTTAAAAAAAAAAAATCAATCTGGAAAATCAAAGTAAATGCATGAAAAGTACTGAAATGTATTGTATACAGAAGGCATACCATGGAGTAACAAAGATAATAAGGAGAAACAGTATTAACAATTAAGGGAAGATCTTCCAGAATTACAAGCTAAAAATATAATCAATGAACTGCACATCTCGATCCTAATTAAGTGTGTTAATCTCTCTTCTTGATAAGTCAAAGTATTGAAACTTGAATGAAACATTTGAACTTGAATGTCCATTCTTATAAATGACAACAGTGATACTAATGAGGGGATGTAATGAGATCACTTTAGTGATATTAACTGACAATATACATTGTAAAGAAGTTCACTGGGTCTTGGTGCTTCTCCAAGCCTAAACATGTTAAGAAACAAACAGTTTACCAGGTACACTACTCGGAACTGTAGGCTTCTCTCAGGTGCTCGGAAAACACGCCTAGAGGACGGAACTCTACCATGGCTGGTTAGGAGGTACTTGCACAGATTTTCGTTCTCTCTTTTTTTTTATTTCTATATATATATACATATGAAATATCCAAAGTAAATAAAACGAAAAGTATAAAAATAACTTTCTGGTCAAAGCTAGGACACCATATTCCAAGTGTATAGTGTGAACCAAAACAAAACATTATGCCAATACCACGATTTTTAGACAAAGAACGCATAATGGTACTATCCGAAATAGTTTGAATATTACTCTTCCTAAAAACTTGAATTTCCACTCTTCACATGTAAGACTGACCAATAAAGACATTTTATATAATTATTGTGTATGTTCAAGTTTATCAATATTCATTATTTACATAGTTTCCAATAACTATCTCACACACACATTCTCAAGCAGAAAACAAAATATGCTTTATGACTAGTGTAACTAAGAACAATAATCCTCAATCCATGTTCCCAGCAAGGTCTTAACTGTATGAACAAGAATGCATCAACATTTCATTTACCATAGCATTACAGACTGAACATGTTCAATTTGTCTCTGCAGTACCACCAGAGCTATAAAGGTAAAATGAGTGTGTTTATGTACAATGCCAGTGAAGGTTAAGTGTGCATGAGTATGACCAGTGAATCTGAATTTGTTCACATTTAAATAAATTTACATCAAGTACTGTAGTATAGAGACTGAAGTTACCAGAATTTCCCTATATAAGGAATTTTCTTTGATCAAATTTACATAAGTATCTACTCACAGCCTGATAAAATATTCTTCAAATCCAATAGAGCAATATGAATAAAAAAATCATATGCTTTACTGTATGTAATTTTCCTGAAACCTGCTAAAGAATTATCATGAACACAAAACTTTTTTTTAATAAATTTAATGTTATTCTGATTATTAAAACTTGATAATAGAAGAATTCCTTGCATTGACAAACTCTCGAGTCCTTAAAAAGATTTTCACATACGTAACATTTACAGTGACAACTTGTCAATATTGAGAATAGCAACAGTTATATTGTCTTGTGACCCACGATAGTAAGCATGAAGTGCTAGGGACTTGGCCCCATAATCAGGTTCGTGAATATGATCACGAACAAATGCTACTGCTTCCTCGTTCGTTAACACATCCCAAAGTCCATCTGTGGCCAATATCACAAAATGTGCCTGAAAACAAAAAAAGGATAGGTATATCAATCCACACTTCATAAAATATATTACAGAATTTTTTTATTTATTTTAAGAAACATGGAACAATGTAGTATACAAATTTCAGAATTCTTGAAGCTGAACAATTTCTGGATACAGAATGTGAATTTTATTTTGAAGATGTATATTACAAAAATGCTAGTCAAACATGGCATAATTTTACCCATATTCTTTTATCCATTCCATTTATTACTCTTGTTATCATTTATAGCATATATCATTTACAGCATAAAAATGAGTATAAAGTTTAGTAATGCAAAAGGAAGAAATATTTTATAAAGTAATACTCAATATGAAAATTATACACAAAACATGCTTATGATTAATATAGTACTCCATCAGAAGCACAACTAACAAAAATCGTCGTCGTAGCAGGGGTATAAATATATTTGTGACAAAGTACTCGGGTGAAACATGCCGAAACTAAGATACAATGATTTACAAATATAATCGTGCCTTCCATGTCAATAACATTAACACTGCTTGTGTAGACAATATATAGAATCTGTAGCCATCAAACAAACACTATACACAGCTGAACAGAATGAAGAAAAATTTTAGTGGTACAGTAACACTCTTCCTAAAAATAATACCCAAGAAATATAAATTGTAACACAGTCTCTAACATCTCTCACTTTCATATCACCGACATAACTCCTTATACTATACTTTTCACTGGCCTTATCCCTTCATGCCTTAAGTTTGTCCAAAAATTAATGTACGTATTTTTATTCTACCAAGAATACAAAAAGCCTTATGCAGCAGAGTACTGGCAACCTTACAGTAATCATAAAAATGAATCTAACAGCAAATACTTAATATGTAAATACAATCTTAAAGTACAGATGAATCTTAAATGGACCAGTGAATCTAAGGTTGAATGTAGAAGCTTCAGCTTAAATTTAAATCGACATGTAATAAAATTTGGAAGTAATGCAGACAGAATAACGAAATGGTTCATACCAGCTTGGTTATCAATATTGGTAATGTTACACCTCATCTCACCTTGTGGTCCCGAAGACTGAATGTCAGAACATCAGGCTCGGCAGTGATTAGTTTTCGGGGTTCTTTGAGAGGGAAATCCCCAAGTGCCCGCGAGGTAGCAAGAATTCCTGCAACTCTCCACACTCCCGTGAATGTGATGAAACCACCTGCTTCCTTAATCCTACGTCGTTCTTTTAACTGTTGAAAATGAGAGAGGTACTGTAGTTAGTAAAACAAGCACACTGTTATACACCTCAGATCAGCCTGGTTCAAAAGAGAATGGGAACGGTCAACATGACGAATGCAGGGAAGAGGATGGACAATGGCCTGAACAGACAGGCGGTAAGGAGGGCCAAGAGACAAAGGGGAGGGGCTGAGGAGTGGGACAAGAAGGGAAGGAGAGCACAGGAGACAAGGAAGACCAGGAGGAGGACCCTCTGGCCCAGAATGCAAAGAAGCAGACGAGGTGGTGGTGCAGGTGTCTGGTTCCAAGGCCTCAAAACGGTTGCGAAACTGAAAAAGCGGGAGAGGGCGAGAAGGGGAATGCAACACACGAGCATAAGACATGCCAGAGAAAGAGGGAAGACAGCGAACCTGGTGCCTAGCCTCAGGAAAAGGCAAATGATCACAATGCTTCAAATTGAGGAGGGCTTCCTCAAATTTGTAATGCACACATGCGCAGGGAAAAGGCAGGGTTGGCGCCACCGCAATTGATGCATAGAGTTTGGGAAGAAGGGCACTCCGTCTTAGAATGACCCGAGGTTCCATACACGGGGCAGACACACACCTCACTTGTGCACCTAGTGGGACCATGCCCAAATCTCCAGCACATGCTGCAGAGGTGAGGAGAGGGGGATGTACTCCTGAACAGAGCATTTGGCACCAACAAGAATTACTGAAGAGGGAAGGGACCTACTGTCAAACGTGACCTTCACAACGTGAAGAGGCTGATAGCGACGACCACGAGGGGGTCGAATGAAGGTATCCACCTGGAGGATAGAATGGCCTTGGGCCTCTAGGATATACCTAATATCCTCGTGGCAGTCTAAGTTCCATGTCACCAGTCACAACATGGTGCGAGAGAAGAATTGTGCCAATACAGTACTGGCATTCAACGGGGCATTTTTTCCGAACAGGGGTCTCCCCAATTCTGGACAACGAAGTCAAACGAGCAGCCGCTTCCCAAGAAGGGGCTGCAACAATACGGGTTATCTTGAGGTTAGCTTATCTTGAGATGATTTCGGGGCTTTAGTGTCTCCGCGGCCCGGTCCTCGACCAGGCCTCCACCCCCAGGAAGCAGCCCGTAACAGCTGACTAACACCCAGGTACCTATTTTGCTGCTAGGTAGCAGGGGCATAGGGTGAAAGAAACTCTGCCCATTGTTTCTCGCCGGCGCCCGGGATCGAACCCGGGACCACAAGATCACAAGTCCAGCGTGCTGTCCGCTCAGCCGACCGGCTCCCTATGGGGTACCAGTATGGGCGAGGTTAAAGGTGACCAACTTATCCACCGTATCAACATGGAGAAAAAATCAGGATGAATAGTCAGCATGACTAAGATCAAAATACTTAGACCATGTAGCAGGACCACACAAAGCCTGGAAAGGAGATTGGGAAGGAATCTAGTGCGAGTGAGTGCAAAGGTGACAACGCCGAGCACCCCCAGTAAGAGAGGGGGTAAAAGGCATATATGTGACAACTAGAGACCGAGCCATGCCAGGTGATGAGGTCGTCACCACTAGGGGCTTGGGGCTCAACCCTGCCACAAAAGTGGGAGGGGAGAAGAGAGCCGGTCGGGAGAGTCCGAGAAGAAACAAGGCCAGGGCTGAATGTAGCCGGGGCTACAGAGCCAGGTCTTCCAGCACAGTCCGACTCGGGGGCCTGATCGCTTACCCCACAAGTCTGAGAAGGTAAAGGAGGGTCAGGAAAAAAAAGCCATAAAAACGAACAAACAAAATTCATCCACAGATAGGCCGCCATACCCACCAAGGAGCCACAATTAGAGGATAGAACACTCATCTCAATGAGATCCGCCGTCATGCCTGGTTTGCCGTATTGTTAGCCCTGTGGCCCTCAACCGTTCCCGATTCAAGAGATGACTTAGCTCTGGAATGATTTTTGTTGCCCGGCGTTGCACTTTCTCCAGAGCAGCTATGTATTTCAAAAGATGAGGTCTTCATGCCTGGATGCAATAATCCAGGTGAGGGTGCACCAGGGACTTGTACAGCTGAATGACTACCTACCTGTCCATAAAAGATAAAAGTACGCTTCAATATTCCTAGGGTTTGATAAGGTTTTTTTTTTTTTTTACTGCTGCTCCCACTTGTTGTGCAACTTTCAAGGATTGATTGATTCTGACTCCAGGGTCCTTTTCTTCATCAATATGTTGTACGGTTGTGCTATTAATTTGGTAGTTGTGACATGGATTGTTATGCCCCACATGCAAGGTCTTGCATTTAACTAACTGGGTTGACTGGGGGTCTTTGGTAACTCAACTATACAAATTTTTATGCAGGTTTTGGTAAAAATGTCACTAGGTAGCACAGTATGGTATATCTAGACTTAAAATACTGACTCAAAATGTTCCCTGTTTAGTATCTTTACAACCTGACTTTACGTTGAGAAACATTTTCTTTAAATTTATTTGCTCTTCTCACCCTCTTAGGTCTATCTCATATAAACTTTAGCTTTTCAAGTATGTTGTTTATATGGTATAACAAATTCATAAAAATGTTACTATTTACACGAGGGATTTTTCCAGATTCCTATATAATTCTTGTATATACAATATGTTAAGAATAAGTATTTTATCATGTACAGTAGTCTTGATATCATTACAGTAGTTTTCACTATGTACAGTAGTCGAGCGTGACCCTAGACTAGGCTCGGGAAGCAGAAGAACCGAAACCCTCTCTAGGTATGCTCCAGTAGTGGGCTTACTTCTAAATACATGTACAGTACTACATGTTTATCTCATATGAAGTGTGCTCAGTATAAGCATCTGCTATACATCTCTACACCTCCAAATACAACTGGTGTACAGTGTAGTGCTTTATAATTTACTGATTTGGTTTATGATCAAATGAAAGTGGAATAGTTGATCCTTTGAGGTCGCCCATGACTGCTCGAGAGTCTCCTACATTGCCGATGATTAGCAGTTCTCCATCTAGGACTGCAATCACAGCCGTAGTTCCTGAGAAGTTAAAAGTACATTATATTCACATTTGTTTTCAAAGGAAAGGGTAACCTGTATTCCATCACATGTTACTTTGTTCAAATCACACAAATATTGTACAAACAGAACAATACTCTAATACCTTTAACCTTTAAAAAGCTGTTAGAATTACATGTTGATCTGGAATAATGTGGTTAATGGGATAATGACTAAGTTTATTATATTTATTATCCCAGTTTTTTTTTTACAAATTATACTTATAATAATCTATATGGATGCATTAGCTAACCTAGACCCCATGAAAAAAATTCTGCTGTTGTTTCTAATTGCTTATTATGCAATGAGATTATGTATCAGTAAACTGGGATTACTTTTGGAAGATGTTCCTGGATAGAATAATGCAGAGGAGTGGGATGCAAGGTACTTTCTTGGAGCTGTGCCACAAACAGATTTATGTGCAAAATAGGGGAACGTATTACATTGTTTATTGTATGAAGGCCTACAATCACTTCTTTGTTAATTGTGATTCAATAGAACTAATCCATACCGTATTGCGTAAGTAGTTATGAAAAGGCACCTGGCCAGGGAGGCTATGTAGCACCATCAAATGTGCAGTATATTCAAAAGGCACTAAATATCACTAAGGATATCAATACAAGAACGAAAGTGCACAAGAGGAATGATATCAAAGGTATCCAATTCACCAATGATGCTATCGAGGGACAGCTGACCACGAGGAACAGTCAGGAAGCAGGACGCATGCACATCCTAGAAGTCAGGACATTCAACAAGGATATGAACAATTTGGACAATAACAAGGACAATGCAGTTTGGACAATAAGGAGCAGGGGTGGCACTCCATTAAGTGCCTGCAAGTTAAACGTGTATGGCCAATACGTAACCTCGTCAGAACCATTTCCCACCTGTTACGGTGGTAGGAGGAAGGCCAAGGGGACACGCTACCATTAAAAAGCACATAGTCTGTTACGAGTAATAGAAGACCAGTGATCCTGCCAATGGGCACGGATTGAGGAATGAACAACTGGTGTAGAAGTTAAAATAAGGAACACCTTTGCAGGAAATGGGACAAGTGTGGATAGCTTCCTTAAAGACAGCATCTGCATGCTCATTTAAGGAGCATGAGGAACACCAATATGGCCGAGAACCCAGCAAAACTCGATTGTCTTAAATCTGCTGGAGATAAGAAACATACAATGTTGAATTTTGACTACCACAGGATTAAAGGACTTCAGAGCCATGACTGCATTGCGAGTCAATTACAACAACAAAGATTGGCAGTGAGAAAGCAGTTGATGAAGAGCATACAAAATTGCATAAAGTTCTGCTGTGAAGATGCTAGTTTCCGGGGCAGGCGACACATAGGCAGGCATAGTCAGGAAATACAACAGAGTAGCCTACACTGACAGCAGACTTGGACCCATCTGTGAAGACAGAAATGGAGCAGGAGTGAAGAAAAGTGAGCAAGGAAAAGGCATTTTAGAATTGTGGGGGGGGGGGGGGGTAAAAGCTTTTGTCATATGGGTCAAGGTTCTACAAAACTTTGAACCCTCTATGAGGGCAAGGATGGAACAATACAAGGAGAAATATTGATAACACGAACCGAGAGAGAACCTTTCAAGCAAGAATTGTACAGAGAGGTTAAGGTGGTGAAAGGGAACAAGGCCCACAGGAGCAGTAGTGGTAAAAGTAATTACAATTTTGTAGGGATCGTGCAAAGTAGCGAAGACAGTAGTGATCATGGC
>WNGS01004511.1:24049661-24065894 GCA_020271785.1 Procambarus virginalis | reverse complement strand
ACTTTATGTGAACGATCTTCCGGAGGGTATAGACTCATTCCTCTCAATGTTTGCTGATGATGCAAAAATTATGAGAAGAATCAAGACGGATGAAGATAGACAGAGACTACAGGATGACCTGGATAAACTGGAGGAATGGTCTAGAAAATGGCTGCTAAAGTTCAACTCGGGAAAGTGTAAGGTGATGAAATTAGGAGAAGGGAGCAGGAGGCTGAACACAAGGTATCATTTGGGAGGGGAAATCCTACAAGAGTCAAATAGAGAGAAAGATCTGGGGGTTGATATCACACCGAACCTGTCCCCAGAAGCCCACATCAAAAGAATATCATCAGCGGCATATGCTAGACTGGCCAACATAAGAACTGCCTTTAGAAATTTGTGTAAGGAATCTTTCAGAACCCTGTATACCACTTATGTAAGACCAATCCTGGAGTATGCAGCTCCAGCCTGGAGTCCATACCTAGTTAAACACAAGACAAAGTTAGAGAAGATTCAGCGGTATGCCACCAGGCTCGTCCCGGAACTGAGAGGATTGAGCTACGAGGAAAGGCTAAAGGAGCTGAACCTCACATCCCTGGAAAACAGAAGAGTAAGGGGAGACATGATAACCACCTACAAAATTCTCAGGGGAATTGACAGGGCGGACAAAGAGAAACTCTTCACCACGGGTGGGACACGAACAAGGGGACACAGGTGGAAACTTAGTACCCAGATGAGCCACAGAGACGTTAGAAAGAATTTTTTCAGTGTCAGAGTAGTTAATAAATGGAATGCATTAGGCAGTGATGTGGTGGAGGCTGACTCCATACACAGTTTCAAGTGTAGATATGATAGAGCCCAGTAGGCTCAGGAATCTGTACACCTGTTGATTGACAGTTGAGAGGCGGGACCAAAGAGCCAAAGCTCAACCCCCGCAAGCACAATTAGGTGAGTACAATTAGGTGAGTACAGTCGTAGTGTTACTGTGTACTACTTCAATAACAAGCGGTCGCAAGGGTTCACCCTGCAGAACAGGCACCAGGAAGAACCTCCTGCTGAACAATGGACCTGTGCTGCCGAACCTGTTCGACCAAAATCCGGTGAACAAGTTCCCCCCCCCCCCCCCGGTCCGTACACTTTGTGCCGCAGTTAAGATCCCGCATCATGGTCGGCGGCCATTTTGGTGTTATGAAAAGTGGCGGATGTAGAACGCGGAAAAAACCCCACATTATTATACTCGGAAATAAATTCATTTTATAAGGAAATAAGACTAAAGCTGACAGTGGATGATGGCCGTAAAAGTCCGGCCAGGCACTCAAAATGTGGACTTTTACGCTCGTCATTCACCACCAAAAACGTTTTGTCTTATTTCGTTATAACACTAATTTATTTCCGAGTATAATAATGTTTTTACACGTTCAACAATGAGCACCAACATTATATTAAGTATATAATGTTACTGCTTTACTTCATACATTTAAGGAGGCGCTGGGGTGGCTCTGGGTGACTCTGGGTGACTCTTGGTAACTTTGGGGTGACGTTGGGTGACTTTGGGTGACTCTTGGTAACTTTGGGTGACGTTGGGTGACTTTGGGTGACTCTTGGTAACTTTGGGTGACGTTGGGTGACTTTGGGTGACTCTTGGTAACTTTGGGTGACGTTGGGTGACTTTGGGTGACTCTTGGTAACTTTGGGTGACGTTGGGTGACTTTGGGTGACTTTGGGTGGCTTTGGGGGACTCTGGGTGGCTTTGGGGGGCTTTGGGTGACTTTGGAGACTAGATTGTCAAAAGAGCATCAGAGACACTAGTTGCACTAGCATGACACAATACAAGTTTTTGAAAGTTATTAGGAAATAAAATTTCCAGTTTTATGGAAAATAATGAACTACACAACCCAGGACAACATGGATTTAGAGCGGGAAGACCCTGTCTGTCACAGTTACTCAACCACTATGACAAAATCCCAGATGCCTTAAAGGAAAAGCAAAATGCAGATGTTGTATACACAGACTTAGCAAAGGCATTCCACAAATGTGACCATGGAGTGATAGTCCATAAAATGAGATCAATAGAATAACGGGTAAAGTGAGGCGTTGGATTTTAAATTTACTGTCAAACAGAATGCAGAGAGTGACGGTCAATCAAATAAGATCAAACCCAAGTGCAGTGAAAAGCTCTGTACCCCAGAGCCCAGGGTACAGTCGTTTTACCTGTTGATTGACGGTTGAGAGGCGGGACCAAAGAGCCAGAGCTCAACCCCCGCAAGCACAACTAGGTGAGTACAACTAGGTGAGTACAGTCCTTGTACCGCTGTATTGCTCATTCTTATCTCGGATATAGACAAAAATATCAGTCACAGCTTCGTGTCATCCTCTGCTGATGACACGAAAATCAGCATGAAAATTTCCTGTGTAGAAGACAGTGAAAATGTACAAGCAGATATTAATGAAGTCTTTGATTGGGCAAGTGAACATAACGTGATCTTTAACAGTGATAAGTTCCAGGTACTGAGGTACGGAGGAAACGAGGAACGTAAACGAGCTACAGGGTGCAGGACACAATCAGACCTACTCATAGAAGGGAAGCAACATGTAAAAGATCTTGGAATTATGATATCTGACGACCTGACATTTAGTGAACATAACCGAGCAAATATAGCGGCGGCCAGGATAATGATAGGATGAATTATGAGAACGTTCACATCCTGAGACCCCACAGCAATGTTAATACTATTTAAATCGCTGGTGTTGTCCAGTGAGTAGTACTGCTCAGTACTCACTTCCCCTTTCAGAGCAGGAGAGATCTCTGAATTAGGAAGTACAGAGAACATATACGGCTCGCATAGACACGATAAAGCACCTAAACTATTGGCACCGTCTCAATGCTCTTAAGATGTACTCTCTGGAAAGGAGACGAGGAAGGTATCAAATAATATATACATGTAAGATACTGAAGGGCCAGGTTCCAAATTTGCACAGGAGAATAACAACATACTTGAACGAAAGATACGGAAGGAAATCCAGAATATAACAGGTATTCTCCCCTAGTACCGTTACCTAATTACGCCCTTCTTACCCCCAAACCCCTCAAGTCGTCTTCTGTAAATTGCTTCACCTCATGTAGCGATATTTTTTTTTTACGCAAGAATAAGTATAAATTTCCTTGGAACATCGACGCTGGTTGATACCTGGTTGGTGGGGTTCTGGGAGTTCTTCTACTCCCCAAGCCCGGCCCGAGGCCAGGCTCGACTTGTGAGAGTTTGGTCCACCAGGCTGTTGATCGGAGCGGCCCGCAGGCCCACATACCCACCACAGCCCGGCTGGTTCGGCACTCCTTGAAGGAAACAATCTAGTTTTCTCTTGAAGATGTCCACGGTTGTTCCGGCAATATTTCTTATGGTCCCTGGGAGGGTGTTGAACAACCGCGGACCTCTGATGTTTATACAGTGTTCTCTGATTGTGCCTATGGCACCTCTGCTCTTCACTGGTTCTATTCTGCATTCTTTCACTCCAGTACGTTGTTATTTTACTGTGTAGATTTGGTACTTGGATTACAACCTGCCAATTGGTTTACAACCAGGTTCATAATTACTGCTGGGTGAATATGGGCGAAGATTAACGATCAGTGCCCAGGCGACCCATCCAGACCCAGGCTCGAACCCGGCTCAAATCTCCATGCTGTAGTCCTCAGACGGCCGGTGGTCTGATCCTCCGGAGTGTTGGTCAGAAACGGCGGACTGTTGGTCAGAAACGGCGGACTGTTGGTCAGGACGGTGGACTGTTGGTCAGAAACGGCGGACTGGTGGTCAGAAACGGCGGACTGTTGGTCAGAAACGGTGGACTGTTGGTCAGAAACGGTGGATTGTTGGTCAGAAACGGCGGACTGTTGGTCAGAAACGGCGGACTGTTGGTCAGAAACGGTGGACTGTTGGTGAGAAACGGCGGACTGTTGGTCAGAAACGATGGACTGTTGATCAGAAACGGTGGACTGTTGGTCAGAAACGGCGGACTGTTGGTCAGAAACGGTGGACTGTTGGTCAGAAACGGCGGACTGTTGGTCAGAAACGGCGGACTGTTGGTCAGAAACGGCGGACTGTTGGTCAGAAACGGCGGACTGTTGGTCAGAAACGGCGGACTGTTGGTCAGAAACGGCGGACTGTTGGTCAGAAACAGCGGACTGTGGTCAGAAACAGCGGACTGTTGGTCAGAAACAGCGGACTGTTGGTCAGAAACAGCGGACTGTTGGTCAGAAACAGCGGACTGTTGGTCAGAAACGGCGGACTGTTGGTCAGAAACAGCGGACTGTTGGTCAGAAACAGCGGACTATTGGTCAGAAACAGCGGACTGTTGGTCAGAAACGGTGGAGTGTCTGTCAGAAACGGCGGACTGTTGGTCAGAAACGGCGGAGTATCGGTCAGAAACGGCGAAGTGTCGGTCAGAAACGGCGAAGTGTCGGTCAGAAACGGCGGACTGTCGGTCAGAAACGCTTGAGTACTCACCACAAAAATGATCTTCCTTATTAAGGTGACGTCATTTACAACAAGGCTTGCAATTTAATAAAGAAATCACAACAGGAGGTGGAATGACTGAAGATAACTTAAATCCTCTTAACTACCCGTCAATATTAGCACTTAAACTGCGCAGATATTACACACGACCCCATCGAGGTGCCTATAACTAAAATAAAAACCTACCAATCAAATAGGAGGAAATAGGAGATAGCGGCTAGCACAGGATAGCAGCGTAGGGATATTTACACTAAGAGCCCTTTATAAATACAACATGAGAGTTGCTCTAGTACTCTCAGGGGCACTAATACAATATTAATGTATTAACTCCTGCAAATTAGCTCACTCACTCACAGTGAGAGTCAGCTTTAGCGATAATTATAACGCTAATTAAGAGTTCTGAACCTCAGTCATGGCCGCTCACAGAGCCTCAGGTATCACTTCTTTAATGGGATCCTCAGGACACTCAACTTGGTCGTCTCCAGCGACGACTTGTGGTGCGACGTTGTGCCGTCTGGCATAGAGTTCGACCGTGTTTCTTCTGCTGTGGCTGGGGGGCCTGGCCTCCTCTGGTGCTTGTTTGGTCTGTAAGGTCATTGTGCTTGGCGCTTGCACAATCACTTCTCCATCCCCTTCACCTTCACGTTCACGTTCACCCTCACCTTCATCTTCAGTCCTTCACTTTCACCTTCACCGTCAGCGATTAAGTGCTTAATTGCACACTAGTTTCTCTATCACCTATCTCACCAGAGTAAAAGAGACAAATGTATGTGAATGCATGTGTGTGTATATATATATATGTATGTATATATGTATATGTACGTATGTGTGTGTGTGTATGTAAATGTATGTGTATAAAGTAGAATAGAAGCTGATCAGAATTACATTTCAACTTTGTTAATGTACATTAATGACACTATGTAAAAGACACACCGAACATTTTATGTAAGGCATACGTAAATCTGTGTATATCTATGTATTTACGTATGTAGCTTAGCCTAGCATTTTAAAAGCACCGAATCACCTTCTGTAGTTGATTGTTTAATAATTCCCTTAACTATATATTTAACACATCTCTAACCCTGTCCATGGAGAACAGAAGAAAATGTATATATGCTGGCTAGCATTGTAAATGTCCGGCCACGTCTGTGGTAGAAAATAATACAAAAATAAATAAAAAAAACTCTCCATCCCAAATGATATCGCATCTTAAGATGCAGCTTCCACTGAGACCACTGGCCCCGGTGGCCACGATGTCTTACTAAGTTTTCTCCAAGTTAGTAAGATCTAAGATACTCTCATCAAGAGCTAAGATACTCGCATTAACTCTATAAGATCCTCTGAGAAGCTCGCGTGTTTGTACTGCCTAGCTCTCTCAACGGAAAGTCCTTCGATAAGCGCAGATAGAAGTATACCTGAAGTATACTTGGAGTATACCAGGAGTGTATCTGCAGTATACCTGGAGAGGGTTTCTGGAGATCTTCTACTCCCGAGCCTGGTCTGAGGCCAGGCTTGACATGTGATAACTTGGTCCAACAGGCTGTTGCTTGGAGCAACAGCCCGAGGGCCCAACACGTGTACACTACAGCCTGGTTGGTCCGGCACTTCTTACATCAACCAGATTCAATTTGGGAGTCTCACTTGTCTTTGGTGTGATTGGTCAGTTGTCCTGTTCATCACTAATTGGTCCACTACAGTGAACGCGTCTCTCAGATGTCAGCTAATTAATTTAAAAAAAAGTTGTTCAGTGTGACCTCGGCCCACCTCCAGCAGCCTGACCTCAGCCCACCTCCACCAGCCTGACCTCAGCCCACCTCCACCAGCCTGACCTCAGCCCACCTCCATCTAGCCTGACCCAGCCCCCCCCCACGCCTGATCTCAGCCCACCCTCCACCAGCCTGACCTCAGCCCACCTCCACCAGCCTGACCTCAGTCCACCTCCACCAGCCTGACCTCAGCCCACCTCCACCACCTGACCTCAGCCCACCTCCACCAGCCTGACCTCAGCCCACCTCCACCAGCCTGACCTCAGCCCACCTCCACCAGCCTGACCTCAGCCCACCTCCATCTAGCCTGACCTCAGCCCACCTCCACCAGCCTGACCTCAGCCCACCTCCACCAGCCTGACCTCAGCCCACCTCCACCAGCCTGACTCAGCCCACCTCCACCAGCCTGACCTCAGCCCACCTCCACCAGCCTGAACCTCAGCCCACCTCCACCAGCCTGACCTCAGCCCACCTCCACCAGCCTGACCTCAGCCCACCTCCACCAGCCTGACCTCAGCCCACCTCCATCTAGCCTGACCTCAGCCCACCTCCACCAGCCTGACCTCAGCCCACCTCCACCAGCCTGACCTCAGCCCACCTCCACCAGCCTGACCTCAGCCCACCTCCACCAGCCTGACCTCAGCCCACCTCCACCAGCCTGACCTCAGCCCACCTCCATCTAGCCTGACCTCAGCCCACCTCCACCAGCCTGACCTCAGCCCACCTCCACCAGCCTGACCTCAGCCCACCCCTCCACCAGCCTGACCTCAGCCCACCTCCACCAGCCTGACCTCAGCAAGGACGGGCTCAGTGATGTACAGTGAGGATGAATGAAGTGTAAAAAAATCACTTAACTCAACTCAATTACACTGTTCAGTTTTTGTGGTGGTGAGAATGTTGTTTGGTGAGGCCCGTGTGGCCGCTCCTCTGGTTCTTGTCATGCACTATAAAACACCTTTATGAGCAGCTTTGAAGAGATAAACTAATTTTTTTAATAAGTTGGATATGCTGCTGATTACTCGACAACCTTTGATAACGATCTTTGTAACCTATATGTAACTCCTTTTTTGTAACACAGTTCAAATAAAGCAAATATATATGTATATATTATACATATATTATATATATATATATATATATATATATATATATATATATATATTGTTACGTATCTTTATGTATACAGTATATATTATATACTGTATACGTAAACCATTTAACAGAGGAAGTAAACTTATATTACTCATGATTGGTGATAAAGCTAAGCTACTGAGGCGAATCAGAACTGTGGAGGACTGCAGAACATTACAAGATGACCTAAACAATCTTCAGAGATGGTCTGAGAAATGACTATTAGACTCTAACTATAACAAATGCAGGTTATGAGGATAGGAATTGGGGCAAGAAGAGGTCATATACAGTACAGGATGAAGGGCTGCAAGTTCCACCTTCTACAAGAGAGAGAGACTCAGGAGTGGACATAACTGGAGGTCTAGCACCAGAGGATAACATCAGCAGGATAACGAGGGCAGCCGACGCCATACTGGCAATCGTCCCGTTATCCTTCAGGTACTCGGGCATCGAACCCTTCCGGGTGCTGTACACATATTCACTGTGAGACCAATTATTGAGCATGTTGCCCCGGCATGGAACCCCCTACCTAAAGAAACACAAAACAAAACTAGAAAAGGTCCAAAATATGCCACAAGCTACGTCCCTGAGCTAAGGGGACTGAGCTATGAAGAAAGATTGAGGGAAATGGATCTCACTACACTGGAGGAAAGAAGGTATAGTGCAGACATGATAACGACGTACAAGATACTGAGAGAAATTGAAAAAAAGTAGATACAGAAGCAATGTTCAATATAAAGAACAGTAGAACAAGAGAACATAATTGGATACCGGAAAATCATACGAGCCACAGGGATGTCAGAAAGAATTGTTACAGTCTAAGAATCGTCATAAGTGGAACTGGATCGATTCGATACACAGTTTTAAATGTTAATATGATAGGGAAATCGAGTGAGTGAAGAGCAAGGGTATTAGCACACCTGCAGCTGCCTCACTACACCAGCCACACCTGTAGCTGTCTCTTACTACACCAGCCACACCTGCAGCTGTGTCTCACTACGTCAGCCACACCTGTAGCTGTGTCTCACTACGTCAGCCACACCTGTAGCTGTTTCTCACTACACCAGCCACACCTGCAGCTGTGTCTCACTACACCAGCCACACCTGCAGCTGTCTCTCACTACACCAGCCACACCTGCAGCTCTGTCTCACTACGTCAGCCACACCTACAGCTGTGTCTCACTACATCAGCCACACCTGCAGCTGTCTCTCACTACACCAGCCACACCTGCAGCTGTCTCTCACTACACCAGCCACACCTGCAGCTGTCTCTCACTACACCAGCCACACCTGCAGCTGTCTCTCACTACACCAGCCACCTGCAGCTGTGTCTCACTACGTCAGCCACACCTGCAGCTGTCTCTCACTACACCAGCCACACCTGCAGCTGTCTCTCACTACACCAGCCACACCTGCAGCTGTCTCTCACTACACCAGCCACACTTGCAGCTGTCTCTCACTACACCAGCCACACCTGCAGCTGTCTCTCACTACACCAGCCACACCTGCAGCTGTCTCTCACTACACCAGCCACACCTGCAGCTGTCTCTCACTACACCAGCCACACCTGCAGCTGTCTCTCACGCTTTGTAGTTTAGAACAAACGTGTGTGACTGAGCCATTGTTATTGATGGAGCTCTGTCCAGGCCCCGCCCACCCACGCCCACCCACGCCCACTTCCCACCCACGCCCACCCACGCCCACTTCCCACCCACGCTGACTGTCTACGCCCTTTATCCGCCCAGAATCGATGACTCCTTCTGATGTAAATAATTATGAAACATTTAGCTTTATTGTCGTGACCACCCCCACACCCTCCAACACTGCTGTCTTGACCACCCACACACCCTCCAACACTGCTGTCATGACCACCCACACACCCTCCAACACTGCTGTCATGACCACCCACACACCCTCCAACACTGCTGTCCTGACCACCCACACCCTCCAACACTGCTGTCGTGACCACCCACACCCTCCAACACTGCTGTCATGACCACCCACACACCCTCCAACACTGCTGTCATGACCACCCACACCCTCCAACACTGCTGTCATGACCACCCACACACCCTCCAACACTGCTGTCGTGACCACCCACACCCTCCAACACTGCTGTCATGACCACCCACACCCTCCAACACTGCTGTCATGACCACCCACACCCTCCAACACTGCTGTCATGACCACCCACACCCTCCAACACTGCTGTCCTGACCACCCACACCCTCCAACACTGCTGTCATGACCACCCACACCTTCCAACACTGCTGTCCGCCGTTACCACCTCTGTTAAACACCTGATCACACACACCTGTTACTACACCTCCCTCTACAAGACCTGGACTTTATACAGTGAAAAAGTCACAGTTAATGTTGTCACTTGTAGGGAGCTATGTGGCGACGTGTGTGTATGTGGTCATACTGGTGAAGCCTTGGGCCCTGTATGTGGTCATGCTGGTGAAGCCTCGGGCCCTGTATGTGGTCATGCTGGTGAAGCCTCGGGCCCTGTATGTGGTCATGCTGGTGAAGCCTCGGGCCCTGTATGTGGTCATGCTGGTGAAGCCTCGGGCCCTGTATGTGGTCATGCTGGTGAAGCCTCGGGCCCTGTATGTGGTCATACTGGTGAAGCCTCGGGCCCTGTATGTGGTCATGCTGGTGAAGCCTCGGGCCCTGTATGTGGTCATGCTGGTGAAGCCTCGGGCCCTGTATGTGGTCATGCTGGTGAAGCCTTGGGCCCTGTATGTGGTCATGCTGGTGAAGCCTTGAACCCTTTATGTGGTCATACTGGTGAAGCCTCGGGCCCTGTATGTGGTCATACTGGTGAAGCCTCGGGCCTGTGTGTGGTCATACTGGTGAAGCCTCGGGCCCTGTGTGTGGTCATACTGGTGAAGCCTCGGGCCCTGTGTGTGGTCATACTGGTGAAGCCTCGGGCCCTGTGTGTGGTCATACTGGTGAAGCCTCGGGCCCTGTATGTGGTCATACTGGTGAAGCCTCGGGCCCTTTATGTGGTCATACTGGTGAAGCCTCGGGCCCTGTATGTGGTCATACTGGTGAAGCCTCGGGCCCTGTATGTGGTCATACTGGTGAAGCCTCGGGCCCTGTATGTGGTCATACTGGTGAAGCCTCGGGCCCTGTATGTGGTCATACTGGTGAAGCCTCGGGCCCTTTATGTGGTCATACTGGTGAAGCCTCGGGCCCTGTATGTGGTCATACTGGTGAAGCCTCGGGCCCTGTATGTGGTCATGCTGGTGAAGCCTCGGGCCCTGTATGTGGTCATACTGGTGAAGCCTCGGGCCCTGTATGTGGTCATACTGGTGAAGCCTCGGGCCCTGTATGTGGTCATACTGGTGAAGCCTCGGGCCCTGTATGTGGTCATGCTGGTGAAGCCTCGGGCCCTGTATGTGGTCATACTGGTGAAGCCTCGGGCCCTGTATGTGGTCATACTGGTGAAGCCTTGGGCCCTTTATGTGGTCATACTGGTGAAGCCTCGGGCCCTTTATGTGGTCATACTAGTGAACCCTTGGACCCTTTATGTTTATAAATTATGAAAAAAATCGGATATTGAAATACCCATTTTGGGAATTTTAATTAACATTATTACCCCCCACGGGCAAATGCTATTATTAAACTTGTTATTATCATCTAATATCCAATTACATAAATGTTAGCCAAGTGATATTATCTTTTATGTTGTTTTTGATGTTTCCATAATAGGGCTTGGGATGACTTAATAGGGCTTGGGATGACTTAATAGGGCTTGGGATGACTTAATAGGGCTTGGGATGACTTAATAGGGCTTGGGATGACTTAATAGGGCTTGAGATCACTTACTAGGGCTTGGGATCACTTACCTGGGCTTGGGATCACTCACTAGGTCTTGAGATCATCTCAACATATACGTAGAGATAATGTATCATTTTATAATAATTATCTTCAGCATTCCGGAAGGATTGCGTTTTGTAATGGGCAGTTGTCATCTAGTACCGATTTGTGTAATTTGACCAATAACAAATTATTAATATATAACAAAATCTAAAATTATTATGGTCTAAGTCATTGCGTACCAAATTTAATATATTTATATATTAGATTTAAATTNACTTTTGCCCGCCTGTTTCTGTCTGCCTGTCTCTCCTGTATTCTGTCTCTTGGCCTGGCAGTCTGCGTCTAAGTTGACAGGTAACTCACCTGGCTTGGCACTCTGCATCAAAGTTGACAGGTAACTCACCTGGCTTGGCACTCTGCGTCAAAGTTGACAGGTAACTCACCTGGCTTGACACTCTGCGTCAAAGTTGACAGGTAACTCACTTTGCCTGGCACTCTGCGTCAAAGTTGACAGGTAACTCACCTGGCTTGGCATTCTGCGTCAAACTTGACAAGTAGTTCACCTTGCCTGGCACTCTGCGTCAAAGGCTGGAAGGCATGACTGAGTCAGGTGTTCAACAAGTGTTTATCAGTGAGGCGAGAAAGAGATTTGTTCACGTTCGCCACACACACAAAAAGATAGCTATTCATATGTGCTTCCAAACATCGACATAGTCCAATACATTGATGAAAACGTGTCAACATCAACAAAGCAGAATCCCGCCGTTACTAAGTGTGTTCAAGTGGAAGAACTTCTGGTGAGTTATTGACACCGACAGAGAATGCAGAAAGACAAATCTAGAAAACTTTGTCGAGGTGTTCTCGGTCAGCAAATCTTTCAAGATCCCTTGACTAAGACAGCCTGCCGCGATGCTTCCACGTGTGTGTGTGTGTGTGTGTGTGTGTGTGTGTGTGTGTGTGTGTGTGTGTGTGTGTGTGTGTGTGTGTGTGTTGTACTCACCTAGTTGTGCTTGCGGGGGTTGAGCTCTGGCTCTTTGGTCCCGCCTCTCAACCGTCAATCAACAGGTGTACAGTTTCCTGAGCCTAATGGGCTCTCTCATATCTACATTTGAAACTGTGTATGGAGTCAGCCTCCACCACATCGCTTCCTAATGCATTCCATTTGTCAACCACTCTGACACTAAAAAAGTTCTTTCTAATATCTCTGTGGCTCATTTGGGTACTCAGCTTCCACCTGTGTCCCCTAGTGCGTGTGTGTGTGTGTGTGTGTGTGTGTGTGTGTGTGTGTGTGTGTGGTGTGTGTGTTGTGTGTGTGTGTGTGTGTGTGTGTGTGTGGTGTGTGTGTGTGTGTGTGTGTGTGTGTAGGCGTCAGCCTCAGGTGTCTTGAAGGGGTTTTCAAGGTTGGCAAAGATTAATCTCTGTCGTCATTCAACATTTCTCATCTCAAAGGAATGAATAGCCTTAAAACTCTCATTAATTTATTGCGTATTTGGGCCCTTCAAGTTCAGCTGTACACGTCATGACACATTACAACCTCATCCCTTTTGTTATACATATTCTTTAATTTCTGTTACAATAATTCTGTATTTCTCCAAAGAGTTCATTAAAGCGCTTCAGTACTTAAAGTCAAGCCTGGCCTCGGGGCCGTGTTTGGGAAGTAGAAGAACTCCCACAACCCCAACAAGCAGGTATCAACCAGGTATCACTTGGGCCATTAAGATATCCCAACTTTACCGTTGGATATCGAAGTGGAATATGGGAGTCGGTCAGAGTTCTCGCTATCCTCCAACCACTTGTTAAACTGGATGTGTAGTTAAGACTACCAACTCGTGTCCAGCTTACACAGTCTTTGTGGCGACACCCGTCATGTTATCTATTTCTGTAATGTCTTACAGCCCAACACTTATCTTTGAACATACAGCAGGAATCGTGAAATTCGTGGTTGGCGTTCGCAGCCAGTAGCAGCTGCATCTTTATAGTTTAGCAGCTGCGCGGTCTTTTGTACTCGTCATCTGCGGTCATCCAGCTGTACCGTAGCTAGACTCAGCTTTTATATCCAGTGACATCATCACCTAGACTCAGTGACATCATCACCTATTGATGGTCTTCCCTTTACTGGTATCAACACACACACACAGCCATCCTTCCTCCTCTACTGGACCGACAAGCAACACTCAACAATGATAATTTCACAAGACATGTGCAGTACTTAAACTGCGTTAGAGGAGTGGTTGAGGTGCGGTTGTAAGCCCCAGTGGTATTCAGGCGGCGTGCGGAAGGATGACGGGCCGCAGGTGGGCCGCAGGTGGCCCACGGGCCGCAGGGGGCCCACGGGCCGCAGGTGGCCCACGGGCCGCAGGTGGCCCACAGGCCGCAGGTGGCCCACAGGCCGCAGGTGGCCCACAGGCCGCAGGTGGCCCACAGGCCGCAGGTGGCCCACGGGCGCAGGTGGCCCACGGCCGCAGGTGGCCCACGGGCCTCAGGTGGCCCACAGGCGCAGGTGGCCCACAGGCCGCAGGTGCCCACAGGCCGCAGGTGCCCCACAGGCCGCAGGTGCCCCACAGGCCGCAAGTGGCCCACAGGCCGCAGGTGGCTGTACAATCATCCAGGTCCAGGAACCATTCTTATAGACTCAGGAGCAGTCTTATAGCCAGGTCAGGTCTGGTAAATACAGGTCAGACCAAGTTAAGTCAGACCAAGTCAGGTCAGCTCAGGTCAGATCGGGTCAGGAGCCGTTTAATATTGTTAGTCAGCATCAAAAGATACCGCCGAAGCTCACATGACTTTCATTAATTGTGCAAAAGATCAAAACATAGAGACCATTGCGAACTGGAGTGTGACTTGAAGTGTGTGATAGGCCGACTTGTGAGGGTTGAGCCTCATAGCCTCACGCACAGTGAAGTGCACCTTGTCGTGGAGGTCCTCGCCTGTTGCCCCCACCACTAAATATCACCAATTCTACTGCCTCAAACAGAGAAATATAGTTAGGCCATCTCATGTAAGTTTATTCAGTCCAAAAAAATTGTTTATACACTTGGACTCCTTTGGAGTCCAGGTTGGAGACAGGTTGATAGGTTGGAGATAGGAACTGCCTCGTATGGGCCAATAGGCCTTCTGCAGTTGCCTTTGTTCTTATGTTCTTACGTTGTGTGTTAAGCACATGTGTCCGGCGAGCTGGTGGAGGTTGACCTTCAAGTGTTACCTGAGTCCCTTGTCCACTCGTCTAGTGTTTAGAACCTACTATTTTATTCCGTCGTCCTCCTGTTGAGTTATTCGAGCTGAAAACCCCGCCACAACTCACTCTCCTAAAGCTGTGCACACAGGTGTGTCGTGCAAAGCTGTACTAGGTGAGGACACACATATGGTCAGCAGGAAATTAAGATTCATTTTCCCTTATCTCACTCCTGGTTCCCTGCATCCAGGAATGAATATAAACATTAATGAAATTCAGGGTGGTGGCAGCGTTAGTGCCAACAGAACTGTGGGGTAGTGTAGGTGGTGTTGTGTAGGTGGGGTTGTGTAGGTGGTGTTGTGTAGGTGGTGTTGTGTAGGTGGTGTTGTGTAGGTGATGTTGTGTAGGTGGTGTTGTGTAGGTGGTGTTGTGTAGGTGGTGTTGTGTAGGTGGTGTTGTGTAGGTGGTGTTGTGTAGGTGGTGTTGTGTAGGTGGTGTTGTGTAGGTGGTGTTGTGTAGGTGGTGTTGTGTAGGTGGTGTGTTGTGTAGGTGGTGTTGTGTGGTGGTGTTGTGGTGGTGGTGTTGTGTAGGTGGTGTTGTTTGGTGGTGTTGTGTAGGTGGTGTTGTGTAGGTGGTGTTGTGTAGGTGGTGTTGTGTAGGTGGTGTTGTGTAGGTGGTGTTGTGTAGGTGGGGTTGTGTAGGTGGTGTTTGTGTGGTGGTGTTGTGTAGGTGGTGTTGTGTAGTGTGTTGTGTAGGTGGTGTTGTGTAGGTGGTGTTTGTAGGTGGTGTTGTGTAGGTGGGGTGTGTAGGTGGTGTTGTGTAGTGGTGTTGTGTAGGTGGTGTTGTGTAGGTGGTGTTGTGTAGGTGGTGTTGTGTAGGTGGGGTTGTGTAGGTGGTGTTGTGTAGGTGGTGTTGTGGTAGGTGGTGTTGTGTAGGTGGTGTTGTGTAGGTGTGTGTTGTAGGTGGTGTTGTGTAGGTGTTGTGTGTAGGTGGTGTTGTGGTGGTGGGGTTGTGTAGGTGGTGTTTGTGTAGGTGGTGTTGTGTAGGTGGTGTGTGTGGTGGTGTTGTGTAGGTGGTGTGTTAGGTGGTGTTTGTAGTGTGGTGTTGTGTAGGTGGTGTTGTGTAGGTGGTGTTGTGGTGGTGGTGGGTTGTGTAGGTGGTGTTGTGTAGGTGGTGTTGTGTAGTGGTGTTGTGTAGGTGGTAGCAGTGATGTAGTGGTATTGTTTTCTCACCGTCTCTCTCTCTCTCCCTACTCTTCTGACACTTTCCCTTAAGCTCTCTCTCTCTTTTTTAATTTTTTAAACTTCACAAGGTTCATTAGGGCTGCAAATTGAATATCTAGTGAAACTGCAAGCGAGAGCTGTTATCCTACCTCAGATCATCTGAAGCCTGCACCTAGATTTGTTTTAATTAGCAATGATCTTTATTTATATCTAAGTAACAATAATATAAAGAACAGTATGAGCCATTAGCCAACTATGTGTCAGAGCCTTAATGTGCTCAGTTGACCTGATCTCCCGTGTGTCAACCTGTTGAGTGAACAAGTTCCAGATGCGAGTGAGCCTCGGAGTGAATGATCGCTGATGGTGTGATGTTCTTGAGAAAGACACTTCCAGCATGAGACTGTTGAAGGTTGAGAGCCTAGTGCTACGGGTGCCAACTACTGGTTGTCCACGGAGTTAGGCCAGGTGCGGAACTTTGAGGATGTTGGCCTTGTACATAACAATAAGTCCAACAACATCACGACGGTGTTGCAGGCTTTGATGCTCGGACCGTTCCCACCGGACTTGGTCAAGACTAGAGATGAGCCTTCTTGTCCGTCTCTCCACTTTGTCCAAAAGTTTGATGA
>WNGS01004511.1:24001508-24015642 GCA_020271785.1 Procambarus virginalis | reverse complement strand
ATAAAAAGGGAAGTTCTTTATACTGTGCGTTGTTACTGGTTGATGGGTTGGGAGTCTTCTACTCTCAAGTTCTTCTACTCCCTGTTTGTGCAGTACTACTATCTTCACTCGTGATGTATACATATTTATACAAGGTGAATACTGTATTGTACCTGGATGGTGTTCTGGGAGTTGTTTACTCCCGAAACCCGGCCCGGGGTAGTAAAGGCAAGGCTTATCTTGAGGTTATCTCGAGCTGATTTCGGGGCTTAGCGTCCCCGCGGCCCGGTCCTCGACCAGGCCTCCCTTTTGTACACACCCCCTGGAAGCAACCCCATAGCAGCTGTCTACTTCTAGGTACCTATTACTCCTAGATGAACAGGGCATCAGGGTTAAAGAAAATGCCCATTTGCTTTCGCCTCCACCGGGGATCGAACGGGGAAGTATAATAACGAATCCCTAAAGCTGTCCACTCAGCTGTCAGGCTTGAGGCAAATAGCTTTAGCTACATGGTTCTTTTAATAATTGTCTCTAAAATTCGAATTATCTTTAGTTACATGTCGTTCATATCAAAATCAAAATTACCGTAGCCTAAGCTCATGCTGTAAATAATTAAACACCTAAGTACTGTACCTGCACATTTATGAATACAGATCTTCAATTATTCTAAAATAAAATATAAATAACTAATATTACTAATGAAATAAACAAAATTAACCATATGTACTCTTACAGTATCCAACAGTACAGTATGGAAACAATAACCATTCCACAATACTCTGAAAATAAAGATTATGTAATAAAAATGTAACAAAGACCAATTTACAGCATCGAACATCGTCGAAATCCAAGCCAAGAACTTGCCCCCCCACTTCCCACCAGCCTACGGTGGTATGTGCTCCCCGCTACCCGGGCACACACCAGACCAAAAGGCCTAATTACCTTCCGTTTACTGAAGAGTTCCCACGGACGCCCGAGCCAGTAGTCCCTCCCCCTCCCTTCCTCTCCCTCCCCGCCAAAATCGCATCGACATTTTTATCATTTTGGTGGTCTAAGCTGCTACTTTCATTTTTGTGTGTAGGCTTCGACAAGTGATGACGCATTGGTCCACGTCCTGTACAAGTGCAACTCTCAATGGCACCTATATCTTGAGGTTATCTTGCGATGATTTCGGGACTTGGCGTCCCCGCGGCCCGGTCCATGGCCAGGCCTCTATTTTTGTTACACACCCCCAGGAAGCAGCATGTAGCAGCTGTCTAACTCCCAGGTACCTATTTACTGCTAGATAACAAGGAGCATCAAGGTGCCCATTTGCCTCCGCCTCCACCGGGGATCGAACCCGGAACCTCAGGACTACGAATCCGAAGCGCTGTCCACTCAGCGGTCAGACGCCTACTAGTTTATTCTTCGGAATGATTCAAAAAGATTAACACGTTGTGACCGGTTATCAGTACCTTGGCAGCGGAGACCTAGTAACAAGCAGCTGGGTTAAGTCACTATTACCCTAAACCAACTCCTCCCCCGCCATCTTCTGTCCTCACTTCTCTCACCCACTGGTGATTTATTGATAAAGATTAAGCCACCCATGAGGTGGCACGGGCATGAATAGCCCGTAACACCCACTGGGTTATCTTTTCCTTTAAGTACCAGTTGTGTCAGCAGGTATGGCAAGCACCACACGTTAAAGATAGAGATGGTATAGCCTTAGCTGGGTACCAACTATGGCTGAATACAGTGAGCGGCAGCTTAAGTGCTCCATAAGTCTAACCAACGGTCACTATAAATTAGGGATTCGTATATATATAATCCCTCGCGGACTGGTTGACGTATTCACTGCCTAAGCATACACAAACGCCCGTTTAGTGCAGCTGTAGGGTCCTGCAGAGCAGTGGTCAGCGCAGTCGGTTCTCAACCTAAAGATGCTGGGTTCGATTCCCGTGGCAAGAAAGCTGTATTGGTATGGGCCAGTAGACCCACACCAATGGTTTCCTTAATTTTTATGTTCTTAAGGGAACGTTTCTTTTCACCTAATGTGTCTGTTCACCTAGCAGTAAATAACCCGAGAGTTATGCAACAGTTGTGGGTTCTATCCTGGGAAAGGTCAGTCGTTGGCCTGAAGGGAGAGGGGGGGGGCGAACCTGGATAAGCTTGACAAGCATCCTGTCCGCCGACAATGGGAAACCACTAGCCTAGCAACCCTTACCGGGATGGCTTGGTCAAGCCATCATGTGGCGACTTATGTGTCACCCAATAGCTAGGCTTGGCTTACATAACCCATCATAAAATAAAGAAAAAAATAGGTCCTATAAACTCTTGCTCAGAAAAAGTTAAAATGGTCTGTGAAAAAGTCAGTAACGACTTCGCATACCTCGCGGTGGTGGCTGTTGGATGGGAGGGGGGGACTAAAGCCCACCCATCCCCCCCTGCCCCCACTCTCACTCGTGCTTCACCTCTCTCACACACGCGCCTTTTTTCCCCTAAATCTCACTCGGAAGCATACTTACAAGGTGAGATTATGCGACGGTGAACTGTAAGGGTGTGCGACTGAGGCGACAGAGGCGTGGAGGTGTAGGGGAGAGGATGAAGAGGGGGAGGGGTGATGGTTGGACATCAGTGTGGGAAAAGGAGATTCCCCCTATTTCCTGCGCACACCCTTCCCTCATCCCCGCCACCACCACCCGAGCCTCGGGTTGACCATCGGGCGGGGAGGGAGGATATGAAGGGAAGGCGAGGAGGGTGGGAGCAAGTGTAAACAAAAACATGGCTACGGTCACGTCCTCACAGCGACGGCCACGTTTACCCTCGCTAAACCCGACATGGCTAGTAGCCATACTCTGACCCATATATATCACCACACACCCGTCCGCGCTAGTCCGCAATGCGCACACGTAATTGACGCTAAAAACACAGCTCACCAAAAATTGTTTTTTTATCAAGTTTGAAAAGATTCCCAGTTAAAAAAAAAAGAACTTAGGTAGCCGAGGGACGGCAGCAGATGCAGCCCACATGTAGGATGAGGGTCGGGGACTCGCTTATCTTGCCTCCCTGTCAAGTTTGTACCTTGTTCACTTTGACAACACATCGCTCTCCGCTTACACGACCTGGCTCTGGCGAGAGGACGGCTCCCGTACACCCAAGGCAACCCTCTACACTCTGCACACAATATACCAGATTCCCGACACTTAGTTCCACAACACCTGAACCACTCAAGCACTGGGACCTGCCACACCTGCACCACCCAACCCTGGGACCTGCCACACCTGCACCACCCAACCCCTGGGACCTGCCACACCTGCACCACCCAACCACTGGGACCTGCCAAACCTGCACCGCCCAACCCCTGGGACCTTCCACACCTGCACCACCCAACCCCTGGGACCTTCCACACCTGCACCGCCCAACCACTGGGACCTGCCACACCTGCACCGCCCAACCCCTGGGACCTGCCACACCTGCACCACCCAACCCCTGGGACCTGCCACACCTGCACCACCCACCCCTGGGACCTGCCACACCTGCACCACCCAACCCCTGGGACCTTCCACACCTGCACCGCCCAACCACTGGGACCTGCCACACCTGCACCGCCCAACCCCTGGGACCTTCCACACCTGCACCGCCCAACCACTGGGACCTGCCACACCTGCACCGCCCAACCCCTGGGACCTGCCACACCTGCACCACCCAACCCCTGGGACCTTCCACACCTGCACCGCCCAACCCCTGGGACCTGCCACACCTGCACCACCAAACTCCAAGTCATTCATGGTTCTCGCTTCATGCAGGTCGGCGTTCAATCCCCAACCGTCCCAGTGGTTGGACACCGTTCCTTTCCCCCGGCCCATCCCAAATCCTTATCCTGGCCCCTTCCCAGTGCTATATAGTCGTAATGGCTTGGCGCTGTCCCCCGATAGTTCCTCCTTTATGGTATATCGGCTACACCAACCAAATATTACTGAGTATTTAACTGTTCTTCTAATGCTACCTTTCCTATTCCATCTAAAGTACAAAATAAAAACGTCACGCAATAATCACCACAGCTACCTTACCTTACCTTGAGGGGTTTCGGGGCTTAGCTTCCCCGCGGCCCGGTCGTCGACCAGGCCTCCTGGTTGCTGGACTGGCCAACCAGGCTGTTGGACGCGGCTGCTCGCAGCCGGACGTATGAATCACAGCCTGGTTGATCAGGTATCCTTTGGAGGTGTTTATCAAGTTCTCTCTTGAAAACTGTGAGGGGTCGGCCAGTTATGTCTCTTATGTGTAGTGGAAGCGTGTTGAACTGTCTCGGGCCACTGATGTTGATAAGAGTTCTCTCTCAGAGTACCTACTGCACCTCTGCTCTTCAACGGGGGTATTCTGCACATCCTGCCATGCCTCCTGGTCTCATGTGATGCTGTAGCTAGGTCAACAAAACCTAAACACCTAACCTAACCTATGCCTATATATGCACAATATGCTAATATATAATATATAATTTATATTTAAGAAAATTCCCGTTTTGAATGAACAGCATGTAAAAATTTATGAATGCGTCTGTGGGGTCGACCTCTAGCTGTAATGGACGTGAATCAAGGACGGGTTGCATAAACAGGGGGGTTTGGCGAGTGCATGGAAGCAATTTTGGATCTGTTTAGAGGACGGGCTGTGTTCCTGTTCCCACCTGTGTAAAGAAAAAATCAAATCAAAGAGTGTAGTGAGCGTGCAGTAAAGGAAGACTGGCGGGTGGCAGGCGACGGAGAATGAGGTAACCTACCTTGTGGTGGCTTCGACGGTCAGTGCTCTTGCAGTCTTTTGACCAGTCTTACCCAAAGCCTAGACGTACTGGCTCTCACTGGTTATGACTGTAAGTCAAACTGTCGAGGTAGTAAATTAGGGTACCCCGGAGCCGGTCGGCAGAGCGGACAGCACGCGGGATTTGTGAGCCTGTGGTCCCGGGTTCGATCCCGGGCGCCGGTGAAAAACAATGGGCAGAGTCTCTTTCACCCTATGCCCCTGTTACCTAGCAGTAAAATAGGTACCTTGGGTGTTAGTCAGCTGTCACGGGCTGCTTCCTGGGGGTGGAAGCCTGGGGGTGGAGGCCTGGTCGAGGACCGGGCACGCAGGGACACTAAAGCCCCGAAATCATTTCAAGATAACCTCTACGATTTTATCATAATTGCATACGCAAAAGGGATCGTACTGTTCTTTTAAATCTTTGGTTCTAATTCCACGGCCTGGCGACCAGTAGTATGGTTTTCTTTTGACCAATCACATGATTCGTTCAATTTTGTTTCCAATCGCATTGCAATGTCTGCAAAATAAATGGCGAATCAAGTAAGAGTTCGAGACCAATCCGTTGATGTTTGTAAAGAAGATGGTCTCACGTATGTGCACACCCTACAATTGCAAACGCCTCCAAAGGATACCTGATCAACCAGGCTGTGACACACATGTCAGGCTGCGAGCAGCCGCGTCCAGTCCAGCAACGAGGAGGCCTCGTGGTCGACGAACGGGGCCGTGGGGTCGCTAAGCCCCGAAATCACCTCAAAGGTAACTATATATTCAAAACATAACTTGTCATGTCGTTGATATTAATGAATCACCTTCATCATTAAATCATCTTACTAAAAATCGGAGTCTCAAGACATAAATAGGAAGTTTCTACCTGGTGTGGAACACTACATTACATTTAAATACAATTATTTTATATCATTATTTAGAAATGATATCCGATATTTAGAAGTGAAGTGAACTTCTAAATCGTTATATCCTTAGTCAGTGTTTGTGGCTGTAACTTTAGATATTTCAGTACTTTGCAGTAATGTAGTTAGGCTTAGTAATATTAATACTTTGCAGTAATATTAGTTAGGCTTAGCCTAGCCTGTGTTACATTAACACTTATGAACATAATTGTAATCAGCATAATATTTAAATTCTGAACATTCTGTTCAGTAAGGATGCAAAACAAAAAAAATATTAACCGAAAAAATATGTTAAGCTTAGGCACGTACTCTAACTGATAAACTAAAATTTTGCTTTAGAATACATTGTCTTCGTTTTGTCACCAAGTTCAAGTTTTTATCTACCTTATAACTACTACAAATTTAATATACAAAAGTATTCCACCAACTAGAGGCTTGGGGTTTTAATGTTATTATTGACTTAATAGGCTATCTTCTTTAAAATGATCCTATTATCCATACAATTCTTGCAGTTTTAACAGCTACTTTATTGTGTTCGGTAAACGAGGCCAACTGCAACATTTATAGTTTTTTTTTTTAGTTTCTATAAAGCTGGTGGAAATTTCCTTCATTGAACATCATATTGCTTTCTGTAGCTACGTAAGTTTGGATATTTCTAGTGTCCTCTTTGAATCGTCTGCGAGGGATGTTACAGCATAAAAGTCTGTATTTTTTGTGTATGCTGAATATGAGAACGGTAAAGAATACTGTAGAAANCGGTCACTTCTTGGTTTCTATCATCGCTGATGTGTGACAATTTTTTGCGTGAAAGCTTAGCAAAAATTAGCGAAATTTATCAAGCGAAACTAGCGAGAATTATCATTTAAATTAACTTATGCAAATAGTTTAAGAAAAAATGTATTTATCCTGATTAAACCCAGAGGTATGCTGCTACCCAACTCTAGATAAACTAACATTCAATCTGTAAGATACATCACTGCGGGACGCATCTCACTGTAAGACGTGAAACTCCAGCAAAATATGTATATATCCGAGCATACTCATACCGCATTACGAAATGTACCCCCCCCCCCACCACAAAACACGTGCTTTGCGTGCACCGCTCGAAGACGGCGTTCACTTGCACGCCATCTTGGAGTGGAATATATATGAGGCCTAGTATACGACAACTACCCCACCATCTGTGGCTATCAGTGTAAACATTGGGAAGGAGGCAGGCGTTGTGCACGGTCCACGCAGGTGACGACGCGTGATGTAAGGCGGGAACAGGTCTGCACACATCTGCCGCATGGTGAGCAGGTGGAGAGGGAACAAAGGTGGACATTTGCGAGAGGAAATTAGACAGGTTCCTACAGGAAGTACCGAATCAGACGGGTTGAGACGACAAACCAACAAACCAACTGGTAGCCTAGCTTCCCCAGCCGGGCTATGAAACTTGCCAACATAGCCTATACAGCTATTCATATTAAAATCACAGTTTCGGCTTGACACCTAAACAGGAGGCTCAAATCGTACTTATTTTTGTTTTGTTTAGTTTAACCCTTATTTCATCGTTTGCCATTTTTTAACTTTCCTTGATTCCTTTAGTCAAAAGAAGGAAGGAATAAGCAACTCCCAGCCTAAGCTAACTGCTATCCAAGCAATCGACCCAAATAATCCCTCACACCGACCACGGAATAGTGGTCACCGACTCCCTACCACCATGGGCTCACCATAGCCCGTGCTACTTTGAACCTTTGTTCAGAAAAGCTGAATCTAAAACGACAACAACACTCTGCCTACCACGTGGAAAATAATAATTTAACATACCTTAAACTAATATGGACTTGAGCACTCTCACTTCTTTTGTCAAGACCTACTGCTAATACAAATTGGTCTCAAATGAGAGTTACACTCTCCTCCGTATTTAGTTCTAATTTGTTTACATTTGACACCAATGTAAGTATGCAGCGAACACACAATGTCCACAAGATTTACGGGCTCACCATAGCCCGTGCTACATGGACACTTCGTTCTGAGTAGGTAAAACTAAAACAACAACAACAGTCAAGATATTGTGATGCCGATGGCAAGTGGTATAATCAAGTTGGCCTGTCGTTACCTGTGGCAGGCAACGTTACTGGTACTCTGGTAGAGAGCTTTGTACTCTTTGTGCAACTGGTACTCTGAGAGAGCAACTGGTACTCTGAGAGAGAACTCTATCAACATCAGAGGCCCGAGACTGTTCAACACGCTTCCACTACACATAAGGGACATAACTGGCAAACCCCTCACAGTGTTCAAGAGAGAACTGGATAAGCACCTCCAAAGGATACCTGATCAACCAGGCTGTGACTCATACGTCAGGCTGCGAGCAGCCGCGTCCAACAGCCTGGTTGATCAGTCCAGCAACCAGGAGGCCTGGTCGATGACCGGGCCGCGGGGACGATAAGCCCCGGAAGCACCTCAAGGTATCCTCAAGGTAACGTTACCTGTGGCAGTTAACGTTACCTGTGGCAGGTAACGTTACCTAACGAATCCTAAACAAAGCGTACATTTCGTGAGGGAACTGTCATTCGCTACATATTTTATTACTGAATGATTCTGCAGACCTGCGTTTATGAAGTAATTGAATTTGAATTAGTAATTGAATTAAGTATGAATTTGCAATTGTGTTATCCATTCTCGTGTACTTGAAAATACCTCCATAATCTATCTATCGGTGAACAAGAAATTTGGTACCTGAAAATAACAAACTATCGGGTGAGATGGGCACAGCTACTGCACCTGAATGTGGTGCCAGAGGCTTGGCAACACCTGCCTTCCGTTGAAGAGGTGGGCGGGTGAATGCGTACGAGTGAAAAGTAGGGCGAAGAAGGTGGGTGCGTGTGGGTGAAGAGGCAGGTGAGGTGGATACGTGCGGGTGAAGCGACCGGAGGTTGGCCATGACCGCCACAAGCTGTTCAATGCCATATCTGATGGTGGCGGTAGACCAGGAGCGTGCCGCTGCCCCGTACTGGAAGGGGGGAGGGGGGGGGATGTAACACAGGTAGGTGGCATCCCACACCACCCACCGTGAACCACATAACTACCTAATCTATTCGCCCCCCCCCCACACCACCACACTATACTAGAACACCACACCACACTATACTATACCCCCACACCACCACACTATACTAGAACACCACACCACACTATACTATACCCCCACACCACCACACTATACTAGAACACCACACCACACTATACTATACCCCCCACACCACCACACTATACTAGAACACCACACAACATACTCAAATTAAACAACTTATTTATAGTTGCATATATATATAACCCCATAAACCATCATGAATCTGTATGTTAGAACAAATGTCATCTTAAGTGGGGTTATTTATCTTTACACCTGTTTGAGTAAGCTCGTGTACAATTGTTTCTCTCAGGTTTTATGACAGATCTATGGAACCTTCGGAGTGCTGACATTAGTTATCAACATCATTGATAAAATTAATACAAAATTTGTGCTAATCGGAGGAATTCAATTAGGTCTTATTACAGTGAGGATGCTGCTGATATTTACTGCCACACAAAAGATCATACATAAGACAATAGTAGTTGATGTAAACACATTTCATGAGTTTACAATCTACTACAACAAATTCTATACATGTTTTCATTTACGAATTTTCAAATGCAATTTTCTATTGTTATCTGTCAAACAGGACAAGGATGGATTCATAAGAGATGCAGCAAGAAAAAAGTTATTATTTTTCTACCTTCTTTCTCTCTCTTCTTCTTTTCCACTTTTTCTCTGTTCTCCTTTACGACGGAGAAGCAAATTTAAGATGGTTAGGATGTCTCCAAATTACCAGATTCAATTAAATAATTATATAGATGATTGTACTACAGGCTAGGAGGGGCTAAAATATTTTAGTTTCACACACTAACACAGTTTTCAAGTGAATGTCTTAATGGTTTGTCACAGAGTTTACAGGCTGAATATTCTGGCAGTGACTTGGCCTCAGTAAGTTGCCAGATGTGCCTATAAGCTTGCATAATGACTACATCACCATGCCTGGTCCGATCACTATGCTGACCATACAAACCTTATTACAAAAGTTGTCATAGCTTTTAATACTGCAGATTTCAGGTCTGCGCATTTTTTAGGTCTTCTAAATCTATAGTAATCTCTTTTATTTGTAAGTTTTATTAACTGCATTCGAAAGTACAAAGTCACAGTCTGTGTTTCCTTTCCTGCAAACCTCGTTGGCCAATTGATCTACACAGTCATGCTGTCCAACTCCTAACATAAGCTGGAATCTGCACAATTATTTTTTTCTATAAAAATTATCATCATTGGCCAAAAGTCACAATCCATTTAATATTACAAGCTACTCCAGATATTAATTGTATTGAGTTATTTAAAGATAGCAGAACACATGTCACAAAATACCACTCCACCTCGATTGAATTTAAGGTTCTGCTGCATAGCCTAACGTTCATATTTACACCTGAAGAAATAATTAATAAATGAATGTCATCCAGACAACAGCATTATTAACCTTACATGCACTCTTTTATCGCTAACTATGTGAATACATGATTATAAAGAACAAACTTATAACATGTTTAACTTAATGGGTGTGGCAGGGCGACATAATATCCCGTCCTGTATCCACCTGTCTGATCTGATCCCTGTTATGCTGCATGGACTGTGTGTTTAGAAGCAGTTTGATCCAACGTAGTCCTTTAACTGCTGCTAAGACAGAATCCAAAGCTATGTATAATATATATAAAAAGGGAAGTTCTTTATACTGTGCGTTGTTTACCTGGTTGATGGGGTTCTGGGAGTTCTTCTACTCCTCAAGTTCTTCTACTCCCTGTTTGTGCAGTCTACTATCTTCACTCGTGATGTATACATATTTATACAAGGTGAATACCTGTATTGTACCTGGATGGTGTTCTGGGAGTTGTTCTACTCCCGAAACCCGGCCCGGGGAGTAAAAGGCAAGGCTTATCTTGAGGTTATCTCGAGCTGATTTCGGGGCTTAGCGTCCCCGCGGCCCGGTCCTCGACCAGGCCTCCTTTTTGTTACACACCCCCTGGAAGCAACCCATAGCAGCTGTCTAACTTCTAGGTACCTATTTACTCCTAGATGAACAGGCGCATCAGGGTTAAAGAAACTGCCCATTTGCTTTCGCCTCCACCGGGGATCGAACCGGGAAGCTTATAATAACGAATCCCTAAAGCTGTCCACTCAGCTGTCAGGCTTGAGGCAAATAGCTTTAGCTACATGGTTCTTTTAATAATTGTCTCTAAAATTCGAATTATCTTTAGTTACATGTCGTTCATATCAAAATCAAAATTACCGTAGCCTAAGCTCATGCTGTAAATAATTAAACACCTAAGTACTGTACCTGCACATTTATGAATACAGATCTTCAATTATTCTAAAATAAAATATAAATAACTAATATTACTAATGAAATAAACAAAATTAACCATATGTACTCTTACAGTATCCAACAGTACAGTATGGAAACAATAACCATTCCACAATACTCTGAAAATAAAGATTATGTAATAAAAATGTAACAAAGACCAATTTACAGCATCGAACATCGTCGAAATCCAAGCCAAGAACTTGCCCCCCCACTTCCCACCAGCCTACGGTGGTATGTGCTCCCCGCTACCCGGGCACACACCAGACCAAAAGGCCTAATTACCTTCCGTTTACTGAAGAGTTCCCACGGACGCCCGAGCCAGTAGTCCCTCCCCCCTCCCTTCCTCTCCCTCCCCGCCAAAATCGCATCGACATTTTTATCATTTTGGTGGTCTAAGCTGCTACTTTCATTTTTGTGTGTAGGCTACGACAAGTGATGACGCATTGGTCCACGTCCTGTACAGGTGCAACTCTCAATGGCACCTATATCTTGAGGTTATCTTGCGATGATTTCGGGACTTGGCGTCCCCGCGGCCCGGTCCATGGCCAGGCCTCTATTTTTGTTACACACCCCCAGGAAGCAGCATGTAGCAGCTGTCTAACTCCCAGGTACCTATTTACTGCTAGATAACAGGAGCATCAAGGTGCCCATTTGCCTCCGCCTCCACCGGGGATCGAACCCGGAACCTCAGGACTACGAATCCGAAGCGCTGTCCACTCAGCGGTCAGACGCCTACTAGTTTATTCTTCGGAATGATTCAAAAAGATTAACACGTTGTGACCGGTTATCAGTACCTTGGCAGCGGAGACCTAGTAACAAGCAGCTGGGTTAAGTCACTATTACCCTAAACCAACTCCTCCCCCGCCATCTTCTGTCCTCACTTCTCTCACCCACTGGTGATTATTGATAAAGATTAAGCCACCATGAGGTGGCACGGGCATGAATAGCCCGTAACACCCACTGGGTTATCTTTTCCTTTAAGTACCAGTTGTGTCAGCAGGTATGGCAAGCACCACACGTTAAAGATAGAGATGGTATAGCCTTAGCTGGGTACCAACTATGGCTGAATACAGTGAGCGGCAGCTTAAGTGCTCCATAAGTCTAACCAACGGTCACTATAAATTAGGGATTCGTATATATATAATCCCTCGCGGACTGGTTGACGTATTCACTGCCTAAGCATACACAAACGCCCGTTTAGTGCAGCTGTAGGGTCCTGCAGAGCAGTGGTCAGCGCAGTCGGTTCTCAACCTAAAGATGCTGGGTTCGATTCCCGTGGCAAGAAAGCTGTATTGGTATGGGCCAGTAGACCCACACCAATGGTTTCCTTAATTTTTATGTTCTTAAGGGAACGTTTCTTTCACCTAATGTGTCTGTTCACCTAGCAGTAAATAACCCGAGAGTTATGCAACAGTTGTGGGTTCTATCCTGGGAAAGGTCAGTCGTTGGCCTGAAGGGAGAGGGGGGGGGCGAACCTGGATAAGCTTGACAAGCATCCTGTCCGCCGACAATGGGAAACCACTAGCCTAGCAACCCTTACCGGGATGGCTTGGTCAAGCCATCATGTGGCGACTTATGTGTCACCCAATAGCTAGGCTTGGCTTACATAACCCATCATAAAATAAAGAAAAAAAAATAGGTCCTATAAACTCTTGCTCAGAAAAAGTTAAAATGGTCTGTGAAAAAGTCAGTAACGACTTCGCATACCTCGCGGTGGTGGCTGTTGGATGGGAGGGGGGGACTAAAGCCCACCCATCCCCCCCTGCCCCCACTCTCACTCGTGCTTCACCTCTCTCACACACGCGCCTTTTTTCCCCTAAATCTCACTCGGAAGCATACTTACAAGGTGAGATTATGCGACGGTGAACTGTAAGGGTGTGCGACTGAGGCGACAGAGGCGTGGAGGTGTAGGGGAGAGGATGAAGAGGGGGAGGGGTGATGGTTGGACATCAGTGTGGGAAAAGGAGATTCCCCCTATTTCCTGCGCACACCCTTCCCTCATCCCCGCCACCACCACCCGAGCCTCGGGTTGACCATCGGGCGGGGAGGGAGGATATGAAGGGAAGGCGAGGAGGGTGGGAGCAAGTGTAAACAAAAACATGGCTACGGTCACGTCCTCACAGCGACGGCCACGTTTACCCTCGCTAAACCCGACATGGCTAGTAGCCATACTCTGACCCATATATATCACCACACACCCGTCCGCGCTAGTCCGCAATGCGCACACGTAATTGACGCTAAAAACACAGCTCACCAAAATTGTTTTTTTTATCAAGTTTGAAAAGATTCCCAGTTAAAAAAAAAAGAACTTAGGTAGCCGAGGGACGGCAGCAGATGCAGCCCACATGTAGGATGAGGGTCGGGGACTCGCTTATCTTGCCTCCCTGTCAAGTTTGTACCTTGTTCACTTTGACAACACATCGCTCTCCGCTTACACGACCTGGCTCTGGCGAGAGGACGGCTCCCGTACACCCAAGGCAACCCTCTACACTCTGCACACAATATACCAGATTCCCGACACTTAGTTCCACAACACCTGAACCACTCAAGCACTGGGACCTGCCACACCTGCACACCCAACCCTGGGACCTGCCACACCTGCACCACCCAACCCTGGGACCTGCCACACCTGCACCACCCAACCCTGGGACCTGCCACACCTGCACCGCCCAACCCCTGGGACCTGCCACACCTGCACCACCCAACCCTGGGACCTGCCACACCTGCACCACCCAACCACTGGGACCTGCCACACCTGCACCACCCAACCCCTGGGACCTGCCACACCTGCACCACCCAACCCCTGGGACCTGCCACACCTGCACCGCCCAACCCCTGGGACCTGCCACACCTGCACCACCCAACCCCTGGGACCTTCCACACCTCCACCCGCCCAACCACTGGGACCTGCCACCCTGCACCGCCCAACCCCTGGGACCTTCCACACCTGCACCGCCCAACCACTGGGACCTGCCACAACCTGCACCGCCAACCCCTGGGACCTGCACACCTGCACCACCCAACCCCTGGGACCTTCCACACCTGCAC
>WNGS01004511.1:23938883-23949986 GCA_020271785.1 Procambarus virginalis | reverse complement strand
CGCAACATACAAAAAAGGGTGATAGGGCAGGAGGCCCTAAACTATTGACTGGTGTCCTTAACTTGTATACCATGTATACCATGGTATACATATGGTATGCATATACATGGTATGCATATACATGTATACCATGTAAGGCGATGGACGAGATCTTGAGAAAAAAGCTGCAGCACATCTGGAGGGAAGGTACTTTGTAACGTCACCAGCATCGTTCAAGGATGGCAAATCGTGCCTCTCAGGTTTAATAGAATTATATGACCGAGAAACAAGCATTAAGCAACAAAGAGAAGGGTGGGCAGACTGCATTTTCTTGGACTGCCAGAAAGCTTTTGGTAAAGTCCCCCTAATAAGAGACGAATGCACAAGATGGAGAAACAGGCTGGAGTAACTGGTAAAGTGCTCCAGTGGATAAGGGAGTACGTAAACAACAGGAAGCAGAGTGTTACTGTGAGGGATGAGACCTCAGAATGGGGTGATGTCACCAGCGGAGACCCACGAGGCTATGTTCTTGGACCTATCTTGTTTGATATACGTAAATGATCTCCCAGAGGGTATAGACTCATTTCTCTCAGTGTTTGCTGGTGATGCTAAAAGTATGAGAAAGATTAAGACAGACGAGGACAGCAAGTTATTACAAGATAGTTACTACAAGTTACTAGGGGCCTGACAGCTGAGTAGACAGCGCTTCGGACTCGTAGTCCTGAGGTTCCGGGTTCGATCCCCGGTGGAGGCGGAAACAAATGGGCAGAGTTTCTTTCACCCTGAGCCCCTGTTGCCTAGCAGTAAATAGGTACTTGGAAGTTAGACAGCTGATACGGGCTGTTTCCTGGGGATGTGTAAAAAAAGAGGAGGCCTGGTCGAAGACCGGGCCGCGGGGACGCTAAGCCCCGAAATCATCTCAAGATAACGTCAAGATAAGAAGAAAAGATGACCGAGACAGACTGAAGGAATGGTCCAACAAATAGCTACTTGAGTATCACTCAAGCAAGTGTAAGGTAATGAAGATAGGTGTAGGGAGCAGGAGGCCAAACACAAGGTACCAGTTGGGAGAAGAAATTATTCAGGAATCAAGAAGAGAGAAAGATCTAGGGGTTGATATCACGTCAGGCCTGTCCCCTGAAGCCCACATCAAAGGGATATCACCAGCGGCATTTGCAAGGCTGGAACATCAGAACTGCCTTCAGAAACTTGTGCAGGGTATTATTCAGAACCTTGTATACCTCATATGTCAGGCCAAGAATGGAATACTTGAGAATGGAGCTTCAGCGTGAAGTCCACATATCAAGTGTGGACTTCACGCTGAAGCTCCACACTGAAGCTTTGGTTTGAACTTCACAAAATGAAGTTCAAACCAAACTCTCACAAGTCAGTAGTAGAACTCCCAGAACCCCATCAACCAGGTAAGTTAGAAAAGGTTTAGAGATATGCCACCTGGCTAGCCTCTGAGTTAATGGGTACGAGCTACGAGGAAAGATTACTGGAAGTAAACCTAACGACACTGGAATACGGAAGAGTTAGGGAAGACATGATCATGACCTATAAAATTCTCAAGAGGAATCGACAGGGTAGATAAAGGTAAACTATTTAGGACAAGTGGTACACGAACAAGGGGACACAGGTGGAAACTTAGTACCCAAATGAGCCACAGAGACGTTAGAAAGAACTTTTTCAGTGTCAGAGTAGTTAACATTGGGAATGCATCAGGAAGTGATGTGGTGGATGCAGACTCCATACACAGTTTCAAATGTAGATATGATAGAGCCCAATAGGCTAAGGAATCTGTACACCAGTTGATTGACAGTTGAGAGGCGGGACCAAAGAGCCAAAGCTCAACCCCCGCAAGCACAACTTGGTGAGTACACACAGGAACCAGGCCCTAGAATAAGTCCCCGTCCCGTAGACCCTATAGTTAGACCCTATATAGACCCTACCCTAGACCCTATTTAGACCCTATAGCTACACCACAATAGTACCCCCCCCCCCATCGCCAGGACATCCATACCCCCCCCATCGCCAGGCCATCCATACCCCCCCCCCCACTACCTATCCCACACAACTCTGCCCAGCTTAACATTTGACATGGTAGCCAGTGCATTCAATTACAAACTCTTAACGTTAGCCTACGTATCAAACCCTGACATCCTCGAATAACTGGCTCATGAATACTTTGTGAATTGATGTTTTAACCAAACAGTTTAGTCAATATTAACGTTAGACCAAGTGTTACCATCAAAACGCCAGTAAGGTAAATTGTGTGTGTGACTGTGTGATAAATAATTTCCAGGTAATGGTAGTGTTTGTAATGGGTGATAGCTTACGGGCTATTCATGCCCGTGCCACCTCTTGGGTGGCTTTAATGTTTATCATCAATCGGTTGGTAGTAATTACCTAAGTGTAATTACCTAAGTGTAGTTACAGGATGAGAGCTACGCTCGTGGTGTCCCGTCTTCCCAGCACTCTTTGTCATATAACGCTTTGAAACTACTGACGGTCTTGGCCTCCACCACCTTCTCCCCTAACTTGTGTGCAGTGCCCCGTGATCAGACTGGGAGAGGTGCGGCCAGGGTGATGCTCGGTCACCACCAGCAGTCCTCCCCTGCAGTTGCGTCCGCCGCACAACACCAGAATAAACAAGGCAGAGCCACATGCAGCCTCACTACCCCCCGCCACTCACCAAGGAAGGCGGGAGGGGCCGACGTGTGCGGGAGGCCGGCGGGTATCCGCATCAGCTGCGCCCAGTCACCACCGTGGCGCCACACCCTACAAGATAACAACATTTACCTTACCACGTGTTGCTTCCGGGGATCAATGTCCCCATGACCCGGTCGGTGGACCAGGCCTCCCTCATTCCTTGCAACTTAACAGTGATAAGTTCTAACGCACTTAGGCAAGTTGAAAACGAGGAACTTAGACGAAATACAGAATACAAAGCACAATCACACCTTCTCCTATAAGAAGAATAACATGGGAAATATCAAATGGAATGGAAACAACAGTTGAGCAGAGGAGGTGCAGAATCTGCGGTGAGTGACGGACACCGCCTTGACCACTACCTGAGAGAATGTGAACATCTAATAGTCATTAGAAATGTGTGTAGAATAATAAACCCCACATTGTTTGAGTTAGGAAAACACTTTGTCAAATATAGATACTGTTCTTAAAAGATTCCCCCATTTTGCGCCCCGCAAGATAACGTACGATTGTAAGGGTTGACAAATGTTAATCTTCTTGTTTGAGAAGCTGTTCACTTGACAGTTAAGCAACTCCCAGCTACAAGTGACAGGATGAACAACCCAACGGGTTTTCTTCCTATTGGGAGAGTGTTGTACATGCTGCTCTGGCGGTGTGTCCACTCACAGGATGAGCGGCGCTGCCCAACAAACCTCTGGGGCAACATTTAAAATGTAAAAGATCCGAGAATTATGATGTCTGACGACCTGACATTTAGTGAACATAACCGAGCAAATATAGCGGCGGCCAGGGAAAATGATAGGATGAATTATGAGAACGTTCAAATTCAGGGACCCCACAGCAGAGCTAATACTATTTAAATCACTGGTGTTGTCCCGTCTTGAGTAGTGTTCGGTACTCACTTCCCCTTTCAGAGCGGGAGATATCGCTGAAATAAGAGTGATACAAGGAACATATACGGCACGCATAGACTCTGTCCAGGCCTCCTGGTTGGTTGTCTGGTCAACCAGGCTGGCGGACGCGGCTGCTCGCAGCCTGACGTATGAATCACAGCCTGGTTGATCAGGTATCCTTTGGAGGTGTTTATCAAGTTCTCTCTTGAACACCGTGAGAGGCCAGCCAGTTGTGCCCCTTATGTTCAGCGGGAGAGTGTTGAAAAGTCTTGGGTCCTTGATGTTGATAAGAGTTCTCTCTCAGCGTACCTATTGCACCTCTGCTTTTCAATGGATATTTTCAACACGATATTCTGCACATCCTATACGTGCTTGATACCTGCTATAATGCCTATTGGTTTCCATGTGATGTTATTTCCGCGTGCAGATTCGGAACCAGCCCTCTAATACTTTCCACGTGTAAATTAGTACGTATATAAATAAATTACACCCCCCCAAGGAAATTGTATATAATCTCTTGTATTATTCGTGAGGTAGTCGAGAGTAGACATTTTTGACAACGATGTTAATGAACATCAAGACGTTTCGCCGGTAAGGGCTTTATCATAATCTGAAAGAGATACGCGCAACCACTGGTTTATAAAGGGAAAACCCCGGTGATGTCCGCCAGGCAAATGTTGAGGTCAGTCAGGTGACGGCGAGAGACATCAGGTGTCACAACTCGTATTTATGAAATACTGTAGTAATTTAGCACGCGGGGATGAGGGGGGCGGGTAACAATGCTGATTTTTTTCCTATGCTGTTTTTGACTGTGTTGCAGCGTGTGTCACAGATTCTCTTCACTCTCTCCTAATGCTGATTTCTTCTTTTGTCACGAGTTGAGCATCGCCAGGAAAGCCCTGGGTAAATAAAGGCCAGGAAATACGGTTGTTGAATTACTGAACAAATTACCGGCAACATAACAGACGCGGGATAGCGAGTGTTTCGAGCGTAGGTTAGACATAATATTGTATAGAATTGTATAAGAGTATAAGAGTTAAGTTGTATATGAGTATAAGATGGGATAAGAGTGGGTTGTATGTAGGGGCGGCCTCGTTTGGGCCAATAGACCTTTTTTTTTTTTTTAGATATATACAAGAGTTGTTACATTCTTGTACAGCCACTAGTACGCGTAGCGTTTCGGGCAGGTCCTTGGAATACGATCCCCGCCGCGAAGAATCTTTGTTACAACCAAGTACACATTTTACTGTTGCGTTAAACAGAGGCTACAGTTAAGAATTTGCGCCCAGTAAATCCTCCCCGGCCAGGATACGAACCCATGACAAAGCGCTCGCGGAACGCCAGGCGAGTGTCTTACCACTACACCACGGAGACTGTATAAGTATACCTGTATAAAGTACCTTCTGTAGTTTCCTTTAACCTTATGCTCCTGGCTGCAGTGTGAGAGAAGCACTGTTGGGGTATCGACACGCAACCCGTCCTCGCAAATTCGTATAGTCAATATTGACTTATTAGTTATCTGCATAGGTGACATACTTAACATAATAGTTTCCCTTGAAAATCTTCATAAAAACACCGACCTTACCTAACCTACTTAGTATGTTAAAATAAGCATCTTATAGCTTCGTAATTACAATTGTTACTTAACCTATTATAGGTATAGGTTAGGTAATAATTGTAATTACGAAGCAATAAGATGCTTATCTTAACATACTAAGTAGGTTAGGTAAGGTCGGTGTTTTCTATGAAGATTTTCAAGGGAAACTATTATGTTAAGTATGTCACCTATGCACTTATTTAATAAGTCAATATTGACTATACGAATTTGCGAGGACGGGTTGCAACACGGCACACACAAACCTTACACAAAATAACTCGAAGTTTGAGGATCCTTGTCAATTACTATATGCTACAGGATATACCTCTGCTATGATGACACCGCTGCTGCTAGTCCTGCTTCTGACAGCACCGCTTCAGTGTACTAGGCCTAAATGTGCTTCGCATAAGGCTTTTCAGTGTAGTTATTATTATTAACATCTTTATTGACAAAATTAATAAAAACAAAAATCCTGATTGTTTCAATGCATCTATTTATCTAACGTTACTGATATTTGAAATTATAGGACTAGATTATCTATAGAGTTATCTGTTTTGCCAGGAAATTTATGCAACTAGGGCCAATGAAAGAATAAGTTGTGGAAACCACCTCCATAATCCGCAACCTCAAGGTCAGATTCCACAAAGACTTTGAAAGGAGGTGCATAAAGAGGTAGATGCAATTATAGGTAATAAACCTACATGGGGTTCCGAGAGTTCTTCCCCAGCCCAGCCCGAGCCAGGCTGCATCACTCTAGTATGTTGTTAGTTTACTGTGCATATTTGGGGACCTGGCCCTCCAGTATTATCTACGTATACATTGTTTGATACCTCTTATCGTCTCATATCTAGAGAGTACATATTGAGAGCTTTGAGACATTCCAAATAGTTAAAGTGTTTTATCATATCTAGGCGTGCCGCATATGTTCACTGTATTCCCTCAATTTCAGCAATCTCTCCTGAAGCCAAATACCTGGAATCATATCGGCTGTTTTCCATCTGCATTGAAAGTAACACACGCAAACACACACACACACACACACACACACATTTCAATGAGATTAAAATGATTGAGAAACAAAGAAATCGCTACATTAACAGTGTGCTAAGTCGGTGAACACAATCTCACACAGGAGGTGGAAGCCATTGTCCAGGTGCTGAAGAAGTACAAGCAACCAACTAACCTTCGCATGAATAAACTAGATGATACGCTCAGTGTTGATGACTCTTAATTAAAGTGCCCACAAGAACTTCCAAATAAAGTGCTCTTACGCTACTTTCAGACGAGCTATGTATATAAAGTACTATATAAAGTAATGGGCAACTATTGTGTCCTGTGATAATGCCAACAGCTTTTTTGGTTTACACAGGTGGGTACAGGAGTAGACTACTTGTGTTGAGTATAATGAGAGCTTTCCCTTCCCATAGCTCATGGTAAGTAAGCCTTACCCTACCACGAACATGACCAGTCAATCAGTAAGCAACGAGGTACCCAATCACTGCTTGGTGATCATGGGCAGACAGTTAAGAGATTGGCGCGAGGTCAATCCTCCCTGACCAACCACATCGCTCGAGAGGCGCTGGACGAACAAGTCACCATTACGCCACCACGGACCGATACCTGGTTGATGGGGTTCTGGGAGTTCTTCTACTCCCCAAGCCCGGCCCGAGGCCAGGCTCGACTTGAGAGAGCTTGGTCCACCAGGCTGTTGCTTGGAGCGGCCCGCAGGGCCACATACCCACCACAGCCCGGTTGGTCCGGCACTTCTCTTAGAAAACAGTCCAGTTTTCTCTTGAAGATGTCCACGGTTGTTCCGGCAATATTTCTGCCGTGTAGTTAATGCAAGTATTCACAGCTCTGCATTTACTAAGGGTGCTAATCCTCAGGAAATGTGTCCAGCTTGAGAATGTGTCTTCGTGGGTACGTTTCTCATTCCTACACGCTTCCAAGCCCGATTATTTCACACTGACAAGGACACAACTTGCAGTTCTTTGTATCCCTCACACGCGACACAAACATATGAACAGCCCCCCCGAGTTGAAAGCATATCAATACTATCCTAGTGGATGATGAGTGTCCCGCGGGGCGGTTCCTTGTAGACCTTGTTAGTAACTGACAGCTAGTATCCTCATTATTTCACTCCTTTCTTTGCTACTGTCAGTGAAGGTTCCATCGCCCTTAAACAGGGACCCAATATTACAAGTGAATTCTGCACTGAAGGAGCATCTTGGGGTTCTTTCAATTTCGATAACAGCTTTTGCTTCGGGTCTTACCCAGGCTTTGAATGATGCTTGCAATTTTATGATCAATATTTGAATTTTTATCGTTACCGTTTTCTTTCGTTCTCTGGGGGAGGGGCACGGAGGAAAAGAGAGAGTGAGATAAGGTGAGAGAAGAGAGGGGTAAGAGGGTAAAAAAGAGGAGGAAATGTGAGGGGGGAGGAAACTGAGGCGAGGAGAGAAGGTAGGGGAGGGGCGGAGAAAGTTTGCTGTGTTGTTCTGTGAATCACACACCTTGTCAGTTAAAGGAGCACTGTCCTCTTTCTATTTGCCTGGGTGGAATAGGTAGGGATAGGAGGAGCTAGGGATGGGAGTGAACTAGCACTGGGCAGGAAGGTAGGGTTTGAGGGAGGGGGGGGGGGGGGGGAAGAGGGAGGTGAGGGTAAGAGGGAGGTGGTGGAAGGAGGTTGAAGAGAGGTGGGGTTATAGGAGGCCCCCACACCAGAAGCCTTCACGGGAGGTCTCCTCTCCCCAGTTTTAAACCGTTGTCGTCCGCTATACTAGTACTTGCTATGTGTGCACTGCTCTGCCTTCCCTACCCTACCCTACCCCCACCCCCACACGACAGTTCCCCACGCCCTCACCCCTCGCTATATCCTCCTACACTTAACCCCCCCCCCCCAATCACACTACACTCACCTCATGCCCCTCACCCTAAGCTTCCCCCACACCTCACAATGAAAACACTCATCCCGAGTTCCCTCACCCTACACCCTCCCCCTCACACCCTACACCCTCCCCCTCACACACTACACTCACCCCAACACCACCAAGGAAGCCATCCTCGCCACCACAACACAACGGCACTTACAATAGAATGAACGAAAAACTGGGGGATGAAGAGGGTAATGAGGCCATAACGAGGAGAAAGGAGAGTTAATAATGGGGAAAGAACAAGGACATGAAGAGGTAATTAGAGAAGAATTGGCAGAACAATATACGAGGAACAATAAATGAAAAATGGGGAGAAGGAAAAGGCCAAATGTGTGACGAATTGAGAATTGTTTTTCGATGGCAATTAATTGGCGAAGGTAGCCTAGCCTGGTCAACACGAGTTGAGCAGCCTCCAACATGACTCGGGAGAACTCTCGAAAACCTCTCCAGGTATGCTCCAGGTACATGCCAAGAATATCTCTCGGTGACGAACAGGACCAACCGGTTGTAATAGATGTGTCTTGAGGTTATCTTGAGGTTATCTTAAGATGATTTCGGGGCTTTTAGTGTCCCCGCGGCCCGGTCCTCGACCAGGCCTCCACCCCCAGGAAGCAGCCCGTGACAGCTGACTAACACCTAGGTACCTATTTTACTGATAGGTAACAGGGGCATAGGGTGAAAGGAACTCAACTCTGCCCATTTGTTCTCGCCGGCGCCTGGGATCGAACCCAGGACCACAGGATCACGTCCAGCGTGCTGTCCGCTCGGCCGCCCGGCTCCCTGGGCCTGTGGGTTGCTGCAAGCAACAACCATTGTATCAAGCAATCATACAACAAGCCAGGCCCTAAGGCCGGCCTTGTGGAATACAACTACTCTCTTGAACAACTCTCACTCACTCACACACACATTCTCTCTCTGATCACACTCCAGGTAAACACTGGCCGGAATGAGGGTATACCTGGAGTATATCTGGATTGGGTTCTGGGAGTTGTTCTACACTCCCCAAGCCCGAGATCGAGCCACCAGGCTTCAAGCCTTGTGATAACCCGGACAAGAAGACTGCTGCCCGGAGCGGCCCTCAGGCCCACACACCATCATGCACAAGTTAATCCTAAGGAACCAAAGGCAGGACGCCTAAGGAACCAGAGGCAGGACGCCTAAGGAACTGCAGAGGCAGGACGCCTAAGGAACCAGAGGCAAGACGCCTAAGGAACCAGAGGCAGGACGCCTAAGGAACCAGAGGCAAGACGCCTAAGGACCAGAGGCAGGACGCCTAAGGAACCAGAAGGCAGGACGCCTAAGGAACCAAAGGCAGGACGCCTAAGGAACCAGAGGCAGGACGCCTAAGGAACCAGAGGCAGGACGCCTAAGGAACCAGAGGCAGGACGCCTAAGGAACCAAGGCAAGACGCCTAAGGAACCAGAGCAGGACGCCCTCCTAAGGAACCAGAGGCAGGACGCCTAAGGAAGCAAAGGCAGGACGCCTAAGGAACCAGAGGCAGGACGCCTAAGGAACCAGTGACAGGACGCCTAAGGAACCAGTGACAGGACGCCTAAGGAGACCGCCCAAGAGGCAGAAAGCCCCCCACTGAAGTCTCTCACAATAAATTAATGATATGAAAGAATCATGATATAAAATAAACACCATGGGTCCAAACAGATACGTGGATCCGCTGAACTTGGGAAAAACACAGAGCAGGGATGGAGAAAATCTCATGAGGATAAGAGATACGGGAGAGGCACCGGACGAGATCAACACAACAATCTGATCGATAAAGGAATGTGCGAGGGGTGTGAGAGGGGCGACGAGGGAGTGTGAGAGGGCGACGAGGGGAGTGTGAGAGGGGCGACGAGGCGGAGGTGAGAGGCGACGAGGGAAGGTAGCAGGGGTTAGGTTTGAAGTGTAGGGCAGGCGTTGAAGGGGATGGAGGGGACGGGAGGGCCAGGTGGAGGGAGTGAAGGGCGGGGTTGAGAGGGCGAAGGGTGAGGGGCACACGAGGTGAGGCGGAGGATTAGGCAGGGTTGGCACAGGGGCAGGGAAGTGGGCCGAGGAGTGGACGGATTAACGACGGATTAAGGCAAGTAAGCGGAGGAGGTGAGAGGGCGACGAGGGGAGTGTGAGAGGGGCGACGGGGTGGGAGGACGAAGTGTGAGAGGCGACGAGGCGGTGAGCGAGAGGCGGAGTGTGAGAGGGGCGAACGAGGCGGAGAGTGAGAGGCGTTGAGCAAGAAGGGAAGGGAATTGTCAGGGGGGAAAGCGCCAAGCCATTACGACTATAAAGCACAGGGAAGGGGGGGAGGAAGGATAAGTATTTGGGATGGATGGTAGGAGGTTTGGGAAGGAATGGTGCCCAACCAATTCGACGGTCGGGGATTGAACGCCGACCTGCATGAAGGCGAGCACAGTTGCTCTACCGTCCAGCCCAAGGCGGTAGATGGAAGGGAGGGGGGGCTGAGGGACCACGAGACGACATGGGGGATCAGCAAACTACTCAACAATTAGATCATTGCCAGGCTCCGCACTAACACGTGTGAAAAGCAGAAAAACAATACATATGGATGATGGGTATTGTGCGGGCGAAGAGGCGGTTGTCGCCACTCAGGTCTTGGGGCCCACAACTGGCTTCCTCCCTTCTTATCTTCCAGTTTTGGTCTGGTGTGTGTGTGTGTGTGTGTGCGCGGTGTTCCTTAGTTGTATTCACTTAGTTGTATTTTACGGGGGTTGAGCTTTGCTCTTTCGGCCCGCCTCTCAACTGTCAATCAACTGGTGTAAAGATTCCTGAGCCTACTGGGCTTTATCATATCCACATTTGAAACTGTGTATGGAGTCAGCCTCCACCACATCACTGCCTAATGCATTCCATCTGTTAACTACTCTGACACTGAAAAGTTCCTTCTAACGTCCCTGTGGCTCATGTGGGTACTCGTTTCCACTTGTGTCCTCTGTTCGCGTCCCACCAGTGTTGAATAGTTTATCCTTATTTACCAGGT
>WNGS01004511.1:23916522-23928164 GCA_020271785.1 Procambarus virginalis | reverse complement strand
CGACCTTCGCGGTCTTGGTCAAGCTTCCGGGACACAGCCCCTGTTCCGGCTTCCACCAGCCTCCTGGTTGGTTCTGTACCATGATGTTAGACCTGCTCGCAGCTTGGTGTATGAATCACAGCCTTGTTATGAAGATTGTACTTATTTTATTTACATTTTAAATCCCTTTCATAAGGAAAGCTTTATAATTCATGGGTTTAACTTTATCTGAACGCATTTAGGTGAATTGTCGTCCATTCCTACATTCATCGTTTTTCGACTTTTGTACAGACCAAAATTAATACCCCATAATCTAAATATGCTCAACATGGACAAGATAAAACTGAACCACAATAGTAGATCTGTTGTTGCTAGCGTTTCCTAGAACATATCCTCTGTATAGTCGGTGTGGGGGGGGGCGCCCCTCTCTCCCGCCCCGCCCCCGACACACACACTCTTCAGGGGCACCGCGTTCTGCTGTGGCGACGCTGGACTCGGAAACTGCGCTCTGCGCCATATCTGATTGTACCTGGGTGTCGTGGACAATTCGTCTAAAGACATTTGAAATATCTATGCAGGCATTTATTAGCGATTCCATGTTTTGCGCAGGAATTTTATCCAGAATTGCAATCATCTTCAAGAAGGTAATATTATCCTTTGTGCAGAGCCAGTACACAGCACGTGTTATCACTGAACACCATTTTCCTTCCCATTATTAGTCATGTGGCACAATTTCTGTACTCGACCCTAGTTGTGTTTGGCGAGGGTTGAGCTCTGGCTCTATGGTCCCCGCCTCTCAACTGTCACATCAACTGGTGTACAGATTCCTGAGCCTACTGGGTTCATATCATATCTACACTTGCTGAACTGTGTAGGGAGTCAGGCCTCCCACCATCATCCACTATCCCCTTACAATACCCAGTTTCATGTAGTACAAAATACAACTGCAAACACTCTGCCAAACCGTAGGAAGCTAAAATTATCCTAACGTCTCTGTTGCTCATCGTGTTGACAATTGAGAAACTCTGCTGATTGGTCTGCTCTTGTGGCATTCTGTGCACAATTTTCCCAAAGATATTTTTACTGAATACTTCTGTTCAATGATGGCGTTAAAAGTTGTGAACCGTGCCCGATTATTTCGTACATTTATAATGGTGGACGGGTGTTTGACGGTAAATGGTGACGGTGGGGGTGGTGGACGTAATGTGACGGTGTGTGACGTATTAGTGAATGGTGTGTGACGGTGTAATGGGTGACGGTGTGTGACGGTAAATGGTGACGGTGTGTGACGGTAATGGTGACGGTAATGGTGACGGTAATGGTGACGGTAATGGTGACGGTAATGGTGACAACAATTGATGCGATTATTTCATAGTAATATCCCCGGCCCCCCCCCCAGCCCAACAGTCCACATCTCCGAGCGCCCCTCCCCCCCCCACTACAATAACAGCCCCAACATCTCCCCCCGCGCCAGCCTGCCCCCCCCCCACTCCGCACCTACAGAGCATCCTCGCCAAACATTAATAACACCTCAACAGGATGAAGACGCCCGCGTTAATATCCTTCTCTCCAAGATGTTTTCATTACACTAATGTGCGCGGATGGGCGTATAATAAATATATATATTATATATATAAGTAAGTATATATATATATATATATAGTATAGTATATATAGAGTCTATATATATATATATAGGTATATATATACCTTGTCATAATGTTTTTAATTCCTTCAACACACAAAAGTAAGAGGCGGGCGCAAGGGTGACGCGAAAAGGCGACACAGGAAAATACACGAACACCGACGCTGTTTGTCTTACGTAATTAGTCAAGAATGGTGAGACAACCTTAAACACCTGAGAGTAATAATCATGGCACAAGAAATTTACTTTTAAAAAACATCTCACAACTGTAAAACAAAAAAAAAAGGTTTGGATAAGAAGAACCTTCAAACAAGTGATGCCAGACCAGCCATGGGTACACCGTTCAAGGCACCAGTGCTTGAACGGTGGTGCAACAGTATTGTGTTGAATACTGTTGCACACTAACACACACCCATTCGAAGCTGGAAAAATTGCTGACCTGAAGAACGTGCAACAGTCTTGTACTGCGGGAATCCACTCAATAAGACATCTCAAATTATTGGGACCGAATAAAATTTCTCAATCTGTATTTTCTAAGAGTGCAGGCAGGAAACATATATATATTACTCACAGTCCCCGTGGCGCAGTGGTAAGACACTCGCCCGGCGCTTCGCCCAGCGTTTTGGCCTCTGTTCGTATCCTGGCTTGGGGAGGATTGACCGGGCGCCTATCTTTAACTGTAGCCTCTGTTCACCCAGCAGTGAATGGGTACCTGGTTGTTAATCGATTTGGCGGGTCGTATTCCAGGGAAAATTGGGATTAAGGACCTGCCCAAAACGCTGTGTGCTGGTGGCTTTACAGAATGTAAGAACTCTAGTATATATATAAAAAACATTAATTTACACTTGGAAAATTCCAGAGGGACTTGCTCCAAATCTACACATGCAAATAACTCCTTGTGAGACAAAGAAGCGTGGCAAGATGTGCAAAATAGTTCCTCTGAAAGAAAAAAAAGAGGTGCATTTGATACGCTGACAGCTACAACATCAACGGCCAAAGACTTGTCATTACACTCCATCTAAATAATAAGGGGCATAACTGGTCAGACTCTAAGGGTGTTCAAAAGGGAACTTGATAAACACCTGCAAAGGGTAATCTGATCTACGGGCTGAGACTCGACTGTGAGTAGCGGCGTCCAACACCTGATTGACCATACCACCAATCAAGAGGTCTGGTCAGAGACCGGGCCGCGGGGACCTTGAACCCCCCCCCCCCCGGAATCGACGCAAGGTAACCGCAAGGTTGGCAGCTCCTTAGGCGGCAATCGAACCGAGAAGTGCGGCACCACAAGGAACCTGTCTTCCTGCTTGATGGGGTTCTGGGGGTTCTTCTACTCCCCATACCCGGCCCGAGGCCAGGTTCGACTTGTGAGAGCTTGGTCCACCAGCTGTTGCTTGGAGCGGCCCGCAGGCCCACATACACGCCACAGTCCAATCACGCTTTTCAATATATATACATGTGACGTGCCCCCAACCCCAACATGGAGAATACATCACATACGCCGATGATGTCACCGCAAATAATATGCCAATCTGGACCACCAAAGTCGCGACTCGTCCGCCAGACCAAGGCAGCCACTGAATTCCTAAATATATACCATGCCTAAAGCCCCTCTAAGACGCTCAGCGTTTCGGGCATCAGAAAAAGCCTCATGAAAACTGAGGAGATTCTGTAGCCTTAGAACGAATATACAGCTACACCAGCGGCCAGGCCGGACTGTACTGCCATACAGTACATCTAAAATGCCCTTCAGTAACCCCTACATATCTTAAAGAAAACTGATATACAAAAACTACAAGCAGGGCAAAATAAGGCGCTAAGGAGAGCAGCAAAACACCGTCCACCATATGATCAGACAATCCAGGAGCTCAGGAACTCCTGAACACACAGCCACTAAACATCAGACTACAGCACCAAGCCATCAGGGTGTGGAACATGATTGAAATGTTAGAAGACCCAATAATAATAATAATAAATATATAATTAAATAATAATAGAAATAATAAAGACCCTTAAAAAGAACATCGAAACTTGTACAAAAGTAACAGTGTATGCATATATGAATGCTACGCAGTATTCATCTATGACATTTATACACGGTGAAACACATGTGAAGAACCTCTCACACACTCACAGCTCCCTGACAAGAGGGAGCCAGCTTAGCTTAGCTGCCAACACCCACACATCGTGTCAGCAAGGCGGACAGACCGCCTGCTATCATAACATCGTGTCAGCAAGGCGCACAGACCGCCTGCTATCATAACATCGTGTCAGCAAGGCGGACAAACCGCCTGCTATCATAACTTGTGTCAGCAAGGCGGACAGCCCACCTGCTATCATAACTCACGTTATATTCCCCATTTCAAAACTTTCCCTTTTGTCTGTGCCTCTCCATTCTCTTTACTCCCTTCTGGGGGAGTAAAGTGCAGCAGCAGCAGCACCTACAGTAGTGCAACAGGTAGCAGCAACGGTAACAGTAGCAGCAGCATCAACAGTAACAGCAGCAGCAACAGTAGCAACAGCAGTAACAGTACCAGCAGCAGCAGCAGCACCTACAGTAGTGCAACAGGTAGCAGCAACGGTAACAGTAGCAGCAGCATCAACAGTAACAGCAGCAGCAACAGTAGCAACAGCAGTAACAGTACCAGCAGCAGCACCTACAGTAGTGCAACAGGTAGCAGCAACGGTAACAGTAGCAGCAGCATCAACAGTAACAGCAGCAGCAACAGTAGCAACAGCAGTAACAGTACCAGCAGCAGCAGCATGAACAGCAGCAACAGTAGCAGCATGAACAGTAGCAGCAGTAACAGTAGCAGCAGCATGAACAATAGCAACAACAGTAACAGTAGCAGCAGTAACAGTAGCAGGAGCAGCATCTACAGTAGCAGCAGCAGCAGTAACAGTAGCAGCATCGACAGTAGTAACAGTAGCAGGAGCAGCATCAACAGTAGCAGCAGCAGCAGTAACAGTTGCAGGAGCAGCAGCAGTAACAGTAGCAGGAGCAGCAGCAGTAACAGTAGCAGCATCAGACATCAACAGTAGCAGCAGCATCAGACATCAACAGTAGCAGCAGGAGCAGTAAGAGTAGCAGCATCAACAGTAGCAGCAGGAGCAGTAACAGTAGCAGCATCAACAGTAGCAGGAGCAGTAACAGTAGCAGCATCAACAGTAGCAGCAGCAGCAGGAGCAGTAACAGTAGCAGCATCAACAGTAGCAGCAGCAGCAGCAGCAGCCAAGGGCAGTAGGGGGAGGAGCAGCTTACCAGCCTGGCCACCCCTCCCTCCCTGCCTGCCTCCCTCCCGACCTACAATCAATACTCGGCCCCACCAGGCCACCCTCTTATATCCGCCCCTCTGCCCTCTGTTGTCGTCCGTACCCTCTACACTGTCACGCCGGCCCCTCTGTACCCTCTACACTGTCACGCCGGCCCCTCTGTACCCTCTACACTGTCACGCCGGCCCCTCTGAACCCTCTACACTGTCACGCCGGCCCCTCTGTACCCTCTACACTGTCACGCTGGCCCCTCTGCACCCTCTACACTGTCACGCCGGCCCTACTGTACCCTCTACACTGTCACGCCGGCCCTACTGTACCCTCTACACTGTCACGCCGGCCCCTCTGTACCCTCTACACTGTCACGCCGGCCCTACTGTACCCTCTACACTGTCACGCCGGCCCCTCTGTACCCTCTACACTGTCACGCCGGCCCCTCTGTACCCTCTACACTGTCACGCCGGCCCTACTGTACCCTCTACACTGTCACGCCGGCCCCTCTGTACCCTCTACACTGTCACGCCGGCCCCTCTGTACCCTCTACACTGTCACGCCGGCCCTACTGTACCCTCTACACTGTCACGCCGGCCCCTCTGTACCCTCTACACTGTCACGCCGGCCCCTCTGTACCCTCTACACTGTCACGCCGGCCCTACTGTACCCTCTACACTGTCACGCCGGCCCCTCTGTACCCTCTACACTGTCACGCCGGCCCCTCTGTACCCTCTACACTGTCACGCCGGCCCCTCTGTACCCTCTACACTGTCACGCCGGCCCCTCTGTACCCTCTACACTGTCACGCCGACCCCTCTGTACCCTCTACACTGTCACGCCGGCCCCTCTGTACCCTCTACACTGTCACGCCGGCCCTACTGTACCCTCTACACTGTCACGCCGGCCCTACTGTACCCTCTACACTGTCACGCCGGCCCTACTGTACCCTCTACACTGTCACGCCGGCCCTACTGTACCCTCTACACTGTCACGCCGGCCCTACTGTACCCTCTACACTGTCACGCCGGCCCTACTGTACCCTCTACACTATCACGCCGGCCCTACTGTACCCTCTACACTGTCACGCCGGCCCTACTGTACCCTCTACACTGTCACGCCGGCCCTACTGTACCCTCTACACTGTCACGCCGGCCCCTCTGTACCCTCTACACTGTCACGCCGGCCCTACTGTACCCTCTACACTGTCACGCCGGCCCCTCTGTACCCTCTACACTGTTACGCCGGCCCCTGTGTACCCTCTACACTGTCACGCCGGCCCCTCTGTACCCTCTACACTGTCACGCCGGCCCCTCTGTACCCTCTACACTGTCACACCGGCCCCTCTGTACCCTCTACACTGTCACACCGGCCCCTCTGTACCCTCTACACTGTCACACCGGCCCCTCTGTACCCTCTACACTGTCACGCTGGCACTGTACCCTCTGTCACGCCGGCCCTCCTGTACCCTCTACACTGTTACGCCGGCCCCTCTGTACCCTCTACACTGTCACGCTGGCACCTCTGTACCCTCTACACTGTCACGCCGACCCTACTGTACCCTCTACACTGTCACGCCGGCCCCTCTGTACCCTCTACACTGTCACGCCGGCCCCTCTGTACCCTCTACACTGTCACGCGGCCCTACTGTACCCTCTACACTGTCACGCCGGCCCCTCTGTACCCTCTACACTGTCACGCCGGCCCTACTGTACCCTCTACACTGTCACGCCGGCCCCTCTGTACCCTCTACACTGTCACGCCGGCCCCTCTGTACCCTCTACACTGTCACACTGGTCCCTCTGTACCCTCTACACTGTCACGCCGGCCCCTCTGTACCCTCTACACTGTCACGCCGGCCCCTCTGTACCTCTACACTGTCACGCCGGCCCCTCTGTACCCTCTACACTGCCACGCCGGCCCCTCTGTACCCTCTACACTGTCACACTGGCACCTCCATGTCCTCTACACTGTCACCTCCATGTCCTCTACAATGTCACACTAGCCCCTCCATGTCCTCTACACTGTCACCTCAATGTCCTCTACACTGTCACACTGGCCCCTCCATGCCCTCTACACTGTCAGCGGCCTGCAGACGGTGGTAGCTGCACTACCTTGCGGTGATTCCAATGATCAACGTCTCCGAGGCCTGGCCTCTGACCTGGTCTCCTGGTTGGTGGACTGGTTAACCAGGCTGTTAGACGCGGCAGCTTGCAGCCTGACATACCATTTGACAACCCGACTGGAGTTTGAAGTAGCCTTGAAGTAGTTTTTGAAGTAGTTTCAAGCCATAGACTACTAACATGTCTTTGCACTCTGCATCAAGCCCTGATTCCTGGAATTTCATATTCATCAAGAATTGTAAAAAAATAAAAAAAAAATCGCAGGTTCTGGGCATTCTTTGGAGACAGAGACTACATACTTGGGGTTATTCCCAAGATGTTATAAACAGCGGAGATAGCACCACTCCGTAAAGGAAGGAATAAAGCAGAGACAAAATATTATTGATCAAGAGCACTAACATCACATATCATGAAAATCATCGAACGAGTCCTGGTTCCTGGTTTGTGCCTCGGAGAGGCTGCAGGATCCAGTAAGTTCAGTAGAACTTCGGTTTCAACTCTTTTAACCCTGTCGTAGCTCAGTCGATTAAGGCAGTGTCTGGGATGCTCCCGGACGCAGGTTCGAATCCTCGTCACGGCCCATGTGGATTTGTTCATTCGAACGAGTGCTAAGATCACAAATGACGGCGACTACACAACTCTGGACAACATGGGTTCACAGCGGTGTCAACATCAGAGGACCACAGGTGGTCAACATCAGAGGTCCACAGGTGGTCAACATCAGAGGTCCACAGGTGGTCAACATCAGAGGACCACAGGTGGTCAACATCAGAGGTCAACAGGTGGTCAACATCAGAGGACCACAGGTGGTCAACATCAGAGGTCCACAGGTGGTCAACATCAGAGGTCTACAGGTGGTCAACATCAGAGGTCCACAGGTGGTCAACATCAGAGGTCCACAGGTGGTCAACATCAGAGGTCCACAGATGGTCAACATCAGAGGTCCACAGGTGGTCAACATCAGAGGACCACAGGTGGTCAACATCAGAGGTCAACAGGTGGTCAACATCAGAGGACCACAGGTGGTCAACATCAGAGGTCAACAGGTGGTCAACATCAGAAGTCCACAGGTGGTCAACATCAGAGGTCAACAGGTGGTCAACATCAGAGGACCACAGGTGGTCAACATCAGAGGACCACAGGTGGTCAACATCAGAGGTCCACAGGTGGTCAACATCACAGGTCCACAGGTGGTCAACATCAGAGGTCCACAGGTGGTCAACATCAGAGGACCACAGGTGGTCAACATCCTCCCAGCGAGTAAAAGAAATATTGCCAGAACAAACGTGAACGTCTTCAGTAGAAACTGGATAGTTTTCTGCAGGAAGTGCCGGACCAATCAGGCTGTGGTGGATGTGTGTCACACTGGCACCTCAATGCCCTCTACACTGGCCGCTACTTTTTTTGTATTCAATTGAAAACCATAACATCAGTTAGAACGTTTCTCCTCTTTTCAAAGGGTTTCGTAGTGCAGTTGACTTCGTTTTCAACTCTCAATTGAGGATCCCAGGTTCGATTCCCGGGCGGGACAAACTAAACTAAATTAACTAGGCTCTACGAACCACTGTCTTCGCCTCCAACTTTTCCAAAGTATTTGTCGAGTCTCGGGACTCCGGCTGGTCGCCTGTTAGTCATATTATATTCTTAGTTAAGCCTTGTGGAGTAAGGGCGAGGTGTCTTCTCACCTCATACGGACTATTTTATACAGAATCGACCAATCCGTTAAAAATGCAACGTACTGGTACAAATTTAAGCATCGCAATTTTGACGTTTTCTATTCATCTGTCCCGATAGGTTAGATGGCTTGCTTGGGTTGGACCAAGTTGGTTCGGAACTTCTTTCAAGAACTTACTTAATTTAAATGCTTCTTGAAGAAATCCACCTCTGTTCCGGCAATATTTCTAATGCTTTCTTAAGAGGGTATTCAACAACCGCGGTTCCCTGCTCTCTGGACGGTGTTCTCTGATTGTGCCTAGTTGACCAGTCCAGAAGGAGGTTAAAGACCGGGCCGCGGGGACGTTGAGCCCCGAAATCATGGCAAGGTAAGGTAAGGTGCCTATGGTACCTCCTACTACTCTACTCCTCACTGGTTCTATTCGGCATTTCCTTCCGTACCGTTCGCTCCAATATGTTATTCTACTGTTCAAATTTGGGACCTGGTTTTTTTGCAGAGTGAAAAATCGTGAAAATAGAGAAGAATTGCCGGCCTGTTTTATTGATTATCGGTGCCCTGAAGAATAGGCTCCTTGAATAACCGGATTGCGGAACATCAAACTGCGAGCAGCGGCTACCTATAGTTTGGTTAATGGGAGCGTTAGCCAGGAGAAATAATCAGCTATAGAGGAGTGAGGACACTGAGAGTGGGATCCGCGACAAGACAAGCCTCAACACCAGTACGACTCCCTGCCGTAGTCCGCCATATTTACCTCCACAGTAATGACACCTGTTACATGTTAATGAAACATCGATCTGAACAGGAAGGGAGCTTGGCTGCCCGCCAGTTGCCGGGACAGGTGAAAACTGTGCTGCGACCGTATCTTGAGGTTATATCTTGAGATGATTTCGGGGCTTAGTGTCCCCGCGGCCCGGTCCTCGACCAGGCCTCTACCCCAGGAAGCAGCCCTTGACAGCTGACTGACTCCCAGGTACCTTCTTCTTGAGTTATCTTGAGATGATTTCGGGGCTTTTTAGTGTCCCCGCGGCCCGGTCCTCGACGAGGCCTCCACTCCCAGGAAGCAACCCGTGACAGCTGACTAACTCCCAGGTACCTATTTACTGCTAGGGTAACAGGGGGGCATCAGGGTGAAAGAAACTCTGCCCATTGTTTCTCTCCGGCGCCCGGGATCGAACCCGGGACCACAGGATCACGCGCCCAGTGTTCTGTCCTCAGCCACCGGCTCCCCTGTGACCAGACTGTGGTCTCAGCATACAATTAATCAGTTACCCCTTCAGGTGTGTTATATCAAGTTATCACAAGTCGAACAAAGGCCCCAGGCCAGGCTTAGGGAATAAAACTCCCTGCTTGATACCTGCTTGATATCTGCTTGATACCTGTTCCCGAGAACCTTCCAGGTACAGCATGAGGGATTCTTGCTATTATAACATACATCAAATCAAAATAACTAGGGACAAACATAAAAATAAAGACGAAAGCACAGGCGAGTTACCTTTGAGTGACACATGTCAAACAATCAGTCCAATAACGTATCAAGACCCAGACCAAGGACGCACCGGGAATATTGCCATCTGGGAACCTGAGATGCCAGCGGGGCTCTTAAAATACTTCTACCCGAGTCGTGTCTCTTGATTACCTGTTGGCGATTTCCAGGATTCTTCTGCCCCTGCAACACTGTTTGCCTTCCCTGCTGGCCACCTCGAGTACTAAGGGTCGTCACCCTGCCCCGCGCCTCGAGTACTAAGGTTTAGGGACGTCTGAGAGTACCCAACGACCCGGTAACACGGTGGGGAGAGGGGGGGAGCCTCATGCCTCTACCTGTCAAGGAGCGACCTTACCTCGAGGTGTTTTCGGGGCTCAACGTCCCCGCGGCCCGGTCGTCGACCACGCCTCCTGGTTGCTAGACTGGTCAACCAGGCTGTTGGACGCGGCTGCTCGCAGCCTGATGTACGAGTCACAGCCTGGTTGATCAGGTATCCTTTGGAGGTGCTTATCCAGTTCTCTCTTGAACACTGTGAGGGGTCGGCCACTTATGCCCCCTTATGTGTAGTGGAAGCGTGTTGAACAGTCTCGGGCCTCTGATGTTGATAGAGTTCTCTCTCAGAGTACCTGTTGCACCTCTGCTCTTCAACGGGGGTATTCTGCACATCCTGCCATGTCTTATGGTCTCATGTGATGTTATTTCTGTGTGCAGGTTTGGGACCAGCCCCTCTAATATCTTTCACGTGTAAATTATTATGTATCTCTCCCGCCTGCGCTGAAGAGAGTACAGGTTTAGGCTCTTTAGTCGGTCCCAATAGTTTAGATGTTTTACTGGAGTGAACGATATGGAAGAAAGTGCAAGATTGATCCAGTGAAGGGCAGAGGTGCCATAGGCACAATCAGAGAGCACTGTATAAACATCAGAGGTCCGCGGTTATTCAACATCCTCCCAGCGACTATAAGAAATATTGCCGGAACAACCGTGGACATCTTCAAGAGAAAACTGGACTGTTTTCTAAGAGAAGTTCCGGACCAGCCGGGCTGTGGTGGGTATGTGGGCCTGCGGGCCGCTCCAAGCAACAGCCTGGTGGACCAAGCTCTCACAAGTCGAGCCTGGCCTCGGGCCGGGCTTGGGGAGTAGAAGAACTCCAGAACCCCATCAACCAGGTATCAACCAACCAGGTACTGAGTGGATTCTAGCAGTAAAGGATCTCTGCACGCTCTCCAGGTTAGCAATTTCTCCAGCTTTGAAAGGAGCTGTCATTGTGCAGCAGTACTCCACTCTAGAGAGCACTAGCGTCTTGAAAAGTATCATCGGTATAGTGTGAAAGATTCTTGTTATCCAACTTGTCATTTTTCTTGCAGTTGTGACGGCTACTTTATTGTGTTCTTTAAAGGTAAGGTCTTCCGACATGAGTAATCCAAATCCTGTACATGGCCTGTTCGTTCTATGTTATGATTTGACTGAGTTGTA
>WNGS01004511.1:23839213-23875224 GCA_020271785.1 Procambarus virginalis | reverse complement strand
CACTTACGGGCTATTCGTGCCCGTGCCACCTCTTGGGTGGCTTAATATATAATATATATTATATATTATATATATATCTACATATATATTATATATTATATATATTATATATGTATTGTGTGTGTATATATTGTGTGTATATATGTGTGTGTATATATGTATATGTATGTATACATACACACATACATATATTCCTGGCCCATATTCACCTACCTCTCTTCCCCTCCTGAATGTCCGTGCAAGATACTACTCACCATTCAGGACAATGCTCATTTTAAGTACACAAGAACCTAAGCCTTGGAACAAAAAATCAGTAATTTAACATCCTCATTATTAGTACTGCCTAAATTTACAACCTAATCAACCTGATAACCTCACGTACCACAATTATAGCAATTGTAGTGACTAATGCCGTGTCATCCACAACATCCAGTATCTGACCGTCACACTCTCAGTTTCATGTATTGCTACTACCTTGTCTTTCTCACCATTATCCAAAACATTTCGAGTCCTAAAATAAATAATTTCACTTACTCTGTCTGCCTTGTTTCCTATTGTGCTATGGACAATTAGGATGAGTATATACTGTAGAAAAGTACAAAAAAATAACAAACAGCAGCTGTATAAACAGTAAACAGCCAACAAAGACAAAACAAGGATGTATTTAGAAGACTCTGATCAAATAACAGTCACAGTGCGCCAACGTTTGCTTGTTATTCTTACTTCTGAACACAGTTATATAACAATTGTATATCCGCTACACAAAAATTGGATTATTATTGTGTTTTCAGTACTCTTAATTACTCAACTGAACAATAATGCTGATAAAATTGTGTCTTCTAAATGCAGCCTGAAGATACATTGTACTGAAGGCAAAAATACACAGAAATATATAAATAAATACAATATTAACCAAATCCTCATAGAAGAGGTTAAAAATTAATGAAATGAAATGGGGAAATGGATGTACATTTTGCATATGGCTCAGGTTGCAGCCATCCCCTGGTTACTTCACTCAATAAAGAATATAACATATGGGAATACTGTGGGTATACCTGGAGTACCCAGGGGTTTACCTACACGCTCTCCACCAATCACCCTTCTTGCTTCGACAAGCATTTCATAATGTTCCAAGAATTTTTCCTTAAAAAATAATCAACATCCTTACAAATCTTTGTGTACTGTACTTATGAGATCGAATATAATGCAAGTGTTAATATCTCGTATTAAGCCATCAGAACAGTGACGTGGAATATGTGCAATTCGGAACTGGAAAAATATGCCAAACATTTGACTTCTCTGAAGCTAGTTATATGTGCATATCACTTGATACTTTTTACCTTCATCTTATTCATCAAGATTCAGGAAACAGGATCTGTCTCATTACACACAAAATAATGGCGGAGAAAGTGCAGGGTCCCAAGGTGGGGGGTGGGGGAGCAGGGGACTGAAGGGGCGCAGGGCTGGAAAGCAGTGTTGCTTGGCAAGCATATATACACAGTTCATATTACTGTGAATTTTCATTTTAGTAATGTTTTTAAATATAAATGAGCATGAATATGAACTACGTTACATGCTCTGATTATATCTACAACAATCTATTCACTGGCATCACTTTTCCCTAAAGCCATAAAGTGGTTTGATTCTGCTGATATTAAATGCCCATTTTTTATGTGAAAGATCATGTCAAACAGCTGAGGTAATACATATCACATAAGAAACCTGAGAGTGCAAATCTATTACTAACAATTTCCATATACAATGACATTCCTTTATTCCTTCTTACACTTCCTGGAGCAACAGCTGAGATCCTTTATTGTTTCTCATCACAAATGAAGCTGTTCTTCATATGTTATAGTCTATGAGTACAAAATACTTCTTGAAGCTCAAATTTATGTACTGCTTTCTCAACCCTACACAACCCATAGTGACTAGTATGACAGTGCGACTCAGCAAGGAGCCAACTCGCCAACCTTGATTGTTGTGGCTTGGTAGAAGAAAATTGATACCTAGGCCAACCTGGCTTGTAACAGTTTGCAATGATAAATAAAAGATCCACATCTGACTTTTAAAGTTTGCATTCGTTGAAAGTATAGATCAAGTTGTCCAGTGGACTAAAATAAGTGACTTTTCAAGGCAATGTAATTAAACACTTCAAAAAAATTCCTTATACATGATAGTTTCAACTCTTCCAACTAAGCATGCAATTACCTTCCACCAAATCACATGTTTTGCAGGGTAACAAGTCCTGCATCCTACAAAGAGATCACATTGAGCGTTTCTGAAAATCTGTGTGTTGGTGAGGAGGGGTTGTGTGTTACTGGTACGGGCGGGGTTAACTTTTGTATAAATATGGCACCAATATTGGGCATGGGAGGCAATAACTATTCACCAACCCTCATTAAAGTACAAGAGTAATTAAAGCAATGAGGCGTGAAACTGAGTACAGAGAAATATTAAACATAATAAATTTAATATCAATCAAGTAAATCAAACAATGAAAACATGTTAACAAAAAGAGTGCAAGGAACAAATATGAATAAAACAAAATAGGTAGCACTAAGAACCTAGCTGCATTTACCATATCATGGTACATAATGCTTTAATAGTTTAAAATAAAATGTTCATGACAACCCTATGAAGAAGATATATAAAAAAACGAGGATAGGAAACGAAAGTAAAATATCAAGAAAATATAAAATACAATAAAATAATTATCTTATCTTAATGGGCAGTGTTGGCATACTAGGAACTATCTTCAGCCAGACCCCACTTTTGTCCAAAGCTTTGAGGACTTATATATAACAAAATAACAACATTCACACACAAACAGTTAACTTAATATTTAAAAAATAACTGGCACTCCTCCTACACCTTATCTGCACACTGACGTAGCCAGATCTCTTACGCAGTATTAAGGCGTTAGGATATACAAAAAAAAAATAGTTACTTACATACAGACAGTCAGACATAATGGGCACCCGTTTTGTTGTTTGTGGTTTGGTCTGGCTTAGATGTTCCTGATGTCTGGCAGTGGTGGTTTTCTTGGGTGGTCATCTATCATAATCACAACTCCACTTTACAGATATATGGCAGCTAAACCACTGTTAGTAATTAGTCTTTGTGACTCTATAACTACTAACCTTTACAAATCAGGTATCTAATATAAATCCATTTTTCATTATCTGACAACAAAAATATTTTGAGTGAGTAAAGATGCCATAAATCTTTATGGGAGAAGCTATGTTGGCTCACAAGGATGACGTATATTACCCTAACACTGGTCAATTGACCCTTTAACACACAGTAATAGTATAAGAGCTCCTGGCAGTGACAAACTATGCTGGTTGTTCTACTCTCACACTATTTACAAATATACATAGGCAACTGTACACACAGAAACATGCTTCCTTTTTATAGTTTGCACAGAATATCATCTTTTTGGTCCAATATTTGGTCCATTCACTTGGATTCACAAGTTCAACATTCTGAGCTCCAACTGTGGGCACTACAACATCCCTCAAACACATCTGGGGAATGCTCACACCACACACACACACACTCACACATTGTGTTACTCCGTAATGGAATGAGATCAAGACCTAACGTTTGTCTTTAAAAAATTATTTTCTCCCTAAGATCACACTGCTTTAGATATATCTAAAGATAAAGATTTTGGACATGAGGGAAGTTTGCGTCTGTGTTTTTGAGGCCGTGCTAAACTTGGATAGCATAACTGAGTAACAGCCTGTTTGGCTTCTGGAGACAGCTGCTCTAGGGGCACACTCCGTGTTGTTTCAAGCTGATCCATGTCAACCCATTCATCAGCAATTCTGCAGGAAATGTATAATAATTAGTAGAGCAGTGTTCTGTTTTTCTACTTACATAATGCAGGTAATATTTTTGTCATTCTTTGTTTTCACATGTACTTTATGAACTATCCCACTCAGTTGCTTCCTAAGACTTCCTTCATTCCTGAAGTGGTAAGAGGTGACTTTTACCAAAATCTGTCACAAGAAGAAATGACAAGAAAATGCATTGATTGACAATTTAAGCCAGCCTAATTTAATGATAATCAGAACCTCTACTTAGCTTTAAAAGAAAAAATTGATAATCAGAACCTCTACTTAGCTTTAAAAGAAAAAATTAAGACCTGTCAATGCTGGCAGGCCCATAGTAATTACTGTATACACATGAAATTATAAGATTCTAATTAGTGCTGGTGTCAGAGTTTTCTCGAGTGAACTGATGCTATTGGACATGTATTAACAGAACCATCAATACCCGCACAATGGTGCTAAAATTCCCAAACTTGCATTATGTGATCATGGTGTTAGTGGTAGCAAGTTGTAATTTGTTGGTAGCAAGATCATCAAATGTGATGAACATTTGGGTGAAGATATGTAACGAGGAAAAGTGTTAAGAGATGCAAAGAATTTTTGTGGTCTTGGCTTTCTATATTAAGACACAAAGTACTTACTGAAATGCTCTATCAACAAAATGGAGAAAAAACATGCACCAATCCTTACAATAGAATAAAAATCTATAAATATGTTTACCTTCAACTCCTCTATCAAAAATATGATATCACACGTACTGTCTGCACTGATGGCTCAGTCCAATCATCAAAAGGACGGACTACAGCAGCATGCAAGTTTTGTAGAAATAATACTTGCACGCAGACTATCAGAGTCAGGTTAAATGACCAGCTGAACGTTACACAAATGAACTAGCTGCACTACAACTAGCAATCAGTACATTAAAGACACAGGAAGAATAATATTTTGTGATTCAAAGTCTGCTTTTCAAGCACTTGAAAACTTTTCCAGCAAAATTGACAATTAGGACCAATAATAATAAATAAACTGCTCACTGCACAGAATAAAGAGTTTAAAATCTCTCTTAGATGGATGCCATTTCACATAAATATAACCCATCATAATGACACAGACATTGCAGCTGTGTCTGCTGTCAAGACTATATTGTTCCAAATACTCCGGTCTAATAGGAGAGAAATTACTAATGCCCAAAGGCCTGAAAGTACCAGCATAAAATGCTATTTATAAATGTACCTTAACTGCAATATATACATGACACACTTGCATAAATGCACAAGTTTATGTAACCACGGAGCTCTTCTCTGTGTAGGATTCAAACCTTAGAAAGTCAGGGGCATCACACACACTAACATAACCAGTACGGTAACCGCTTGACCATGACAGATTGTTAATTGGGTTGGAAGCCGGGAGGCTTATTCTCAACCCTCAATAACATCAGTCAAGGCAAGAGATCATTTGTTCGTTTTCATCAAATCAGTTAATAGTGGAGAAAACACGAGCCTGAAATATACGACACACTTGCATAAATGCACAAATTATATGTAACGAAAGAACTCTTCTCAAAGAACTCTTTATAGTACTGTATATAAAATATATTTTATATTATGTGTGTGTGTGTGTGTGCACGCACGCACGCGCGCGCCCACACACACACACACACACACACAATAATTGATAGATACAATGACAATAGAAGATTAGACATCAGGGAAGTGCTGCATATCAAGAAATCTAGACAACAATCAATAACCAGCTAATACACAGTCATACTCTACCCATTTCAAGACCCCGGGCCAATACAGAAGCTGGACCGAATGACTCTGCAACAGGAACAGAAGCAACCAGAACAACATAAACTGCCAACATGTCACACTCTTATTTACTACCCCATTAATACCCCATGTACGTCATTTATCCATGTCACCTGCCACCTCACCATTTGAGGATATAATCAGAAGCTACACAAAAGAATTTGTCTTTGAGAATGTGAGGCGAGACCTTACGAAACGCATCACTAGGCGTCAGACTCAAATAATAAGTAAAAATGTACTTTGGAGAGTTAATTTTGAATCTTCCTGCTTCAGTGAAGAGAAACATAAGGAATATCGAGAAGATTTGTGCTAGAATCGTAAAAATATATATATTTTTTTTTCCTGCATTAGTGGTCTACAGGCAAAACATAGGAGAGAGAGTACTCCAGAGAAGTCATCACTCTCTGATGTTATAATGGAAGGGGATTCCCCTTCTAAACATTAACACCTCTCCTTCCCCCATCCTCACCGTCTTCCATGCGCCAACAAGAGTCATCAACAAAGATAAGCTATAACTTGTACATACTATAGTATAAAATATTTGTGTGTATTATGTATGAAATGTATTTTGAAGTTAATATGTTTGGGAGAGTGGAACGGATACATTCAATTTACATTATTTCTTATGGGAAAATTTGCCAGTGTAGACTACTGATCACATGCCTCTGTAAGACTATCCATCCTGTGTGATGGGGATTTTTAGCATCACGTAGCTAGTTCTTGACACTTGCTGTACTACCCCTTCATATAGTCTAGAGTAGCTGCACAACTGTAGATATACCTGAATGTGTTAATGAAAAATTTCATCACTTGTTCAGCTGCAACTGAAAACTTTTATAGAAAATATGAACCTCAACAAGGTATCCTGACTTACTGAAAACATTTTTATTCCATTTTAATAAAAATTTACTTACACTCCCGGTGGAGACCATCTTACAAGAACTTCCGTAACTCCTTTAGAACACGTCCGTCTCGCAAGAACCTAAAAGGAAATGGAGAAATTTTAAAATATTTGACAAGCATATAAATCTGTATGTGCAGCAAAATAGTGAACCATCGTATAGTAACGATATACAATACAGTATACAGTACAGTACTTATCTTGGTTTTGCTAAGTAAAATACAGTATTACAGATGTCTAATACTTATTTATTAGATTATACCCTAGACAAAATACTGTGTACAGAATAGCTATTTAGTCACATGAAATATAGATTTGGGAATAGAGTTATCTATCCTTTGGGAAAACATTACTACTTCATTCATTTACCGAGATCAATGGCAGCACCAGCATTTTTATATATGGGGTGGGAGCTTAGGGATGGCAATCTGATAGGAAGGAAGTAAGTACTTACCTACTGATAGGAAGGAAGGGCTAAGTTGACTGCCTTGAACCTGCATTTGCATAGCAAGCACTTTTTTTTTAACTTAAGATTGTATTACAGATCAATGTAATTTGCCAAGTTTTCTAATGAAATTTTTATTCACAATTTAAATAATTTTGAGAAAATAACTGTACAAAATATAATGATAATTACCATACATAAATTTATATCAACATGTAAACCAACAAAATAATAATCTCACTCTTGGCCTTATTACTATAATGACAACAAAAACATGCTATTTCATTCTACTCCTAAATGAAATAACTGTAAATAACTAACCTAAGCTAACTGTAAATATGTGAGTCTTTGTTGTATTTAGTAGCAAACTAATCAATACTTTAATTAGTTCAATATTCACATTATTAGCTTGTCTCGAATATATGGATGTACCTTAACTGCAATATCATTACCACTGTTCCTAAAGTATTTGTCAATTGCAGGAATGAAAACAACATTCATATCGAGAATCTAAATATGATGTGACTGAGATCATTGTTATACTTTTCTTATTGCTCGTCAGCTGTTCAGTGCCGAGGGTTTCACACAAATGAACTACAGTTTGCAGTATACCTTGCCATGAATTTTAACAGTGTTTATCCTGATGGTGAAAGACGACTGATTTAAGAAAATCTCCAACAAATCTAAAAAAAAAAAAAAACTTAAATCATTATAAGAGTGATTACAAATGACCTATCAATGACACTGTACAGAGCCCTTGCTTCTGTTACCAAGTGACTATTAGAAGTTTTCATGATTTCCAGTAGGGCTGCAGATTGATGGCAATGTTAATTTAACAGTATAAGAACCAATGTCCTCGTAGATGGCAGCCTTCAGCTAACCTTCAAGACATCTTCCCTAAGCTGTCTAAGCCAAAAGTCTATGCAAAGTTTGAGGGAAATAACAGCCATTTTATATACTTTGGAAGCATAAAGAATTAGAAAATAACACTTACTACCTAGGGACAGATCTTTTGTTAGTGTTATGGTATGGTATTTACTTGCTTGTTCCTTCAACAAATTAAGCTCTAACACCATCACTCTAAAAATTGCAAACACATACTTTGTCAATATTAAATTTTTATGATATTATTATTAGTTTATTAATTTTATTATTTTTATTTGGGGCTGTTGGCAGCAATTATGGTGGAAGCCGAAGCCTTCCCCCTCCCAATGTTATCTTGGTGCTACCATTGACCAAGGTAAACCATGACTGATTTTTAACATATAAATTACTGTACTGTGTCAGTTGTTATCTGCAAACTAATATCTACAACATCTAGAAAAAAGTTGATAACAAAAGATAAATTAATACCCAAGTGTTCTGATGACACTAAAATGAATTACCTAATACCTGTACTCGAACTTGTGAAAGCCACTTCCTTAACAAGTCTATCTGCACTTTCATAGTAAAACTTACAAATTACATAAGAACAGTGTGAGCAGAGATTATCAAAGGACAAACCAAACAAGACAAAACTGATCCATGTACAGTACAGTATTATGTTTGAACCATATTAAAATTTTTATACACAACTTTATACAATATTTACCTGGGGTCTCAGCGTAAAAGTCTGACCTGACGCCTGCATAGCACCTCCATTCTGTAGCTGTGTAACGCTCATAAGCCTCCATCGAACACATTCCATCACTCCCACGTCAAACATGTCGAACATGCGGGCAGCTGAAATAACATCTATTGTAAATGTAAGACTCGAAATATAAAGGATCGTCTAAATGCATTAACTGCAGAAACTACTCTGTAAATAATTTTGAAACATAGAAAACATTGCACAAAATTAACTTCATGAAAATCATTTAATGTTCAAAGTGCAATAGTGTATTAATACTCTCACGTTCTGGGGTGTGCAGGTGCGCCATCCCTCAAAATATATCCGTGATGAGGGTGACAACAAATTGCCGCATATTAATGTTTAGAATAATTTTACGTTTGTTCGGATGTTTATTGTTGTATGTTATTTTAATTAAACATTTGAATGAAATATAATGTCCCTTCCCGAGTGGACCTTCAGTTACTTCCCAAAGTCATAGCCATGAACTCACCCGTAACATTACTAAAATACCAGTACAAGAAACTTTGAGTCAAACTGAGGGAGGTAATGCTTCAAATTGTCTTGTCTTGTCTTGTAATCTAGTTAAGAACAAACCTCAAATAGAAAATGTGCTTGCTATGAAACCATAACAAATATGAAATAACACATTAACACATTGAACACCCCCTCTAAACAATCGAACCAAGTAGTCCAACTTGGTTCATGCAAGAGATGTCATGTAGTCAATTGAGATAGCACACCTGCTTGATGTGCATCGAGGTGGAGCTTTGAGTGGTTTAGTGTTATAGCAAACATTATTTCCTCAGTGGTGGATCAAGATACGAGCTCTACTGTGCTCCCTGCCCCTGTACTGCACTCTGGAAGAAAACCACTTAAAAACTACCCATCTTGGATGGGCTAGTCATTCTGAACCCGGTGTACGAACAGACTTTAGTGAACCAAAGGTCCTGGCTTACGGGAGCAGCCAAGGAAGAATTGTTCAGAAAAGGATTGCATTTAAATTTTATGTTATTACCTCATTGTTGACACTGTATTAATTCCTTGATGCAATTACTAGATGACCATTAGGCATAACAAATGCACACACAGGAGTTAGTGCTGTTAAATGATGTAGGAACAACATCAAGTAGTACAACACACTTCCTTTACCCTCCCACCACATTCCTTGCCTTCCAACCCACCAGATGGGCTAAACCCTCTCGTGGATGACCATGCAACAGTGATCATTTCTTTGGGAAGGCTTCAGTGACACACAGGCCTGCTTGGATCCTTTGACTCTAGTTAAAGATCAAAGGAGACATAAAAGAAAATTTTGAAATACAGCTGAAATGTTCACCATCACTAAATCAGAGCCTTAATTCCCCAGAGACATCCTTTGTTAACAGCGGTTGTTATTAGCAGTTTCTTGAACCAATTGTGATATAAGTAGACCTTTGATATATGCATGAGTATGTCTGTATAATGTATATGTATAGTGTATATGTATGTACTGTACATGTGACAGAGAAGGAAAGCCGGTAGCCAGGAAGACAGACCAGAATCGGACTTCGTTTGTGCTCAATGTGTGATGGACTGCCATTCTCAGATTGGTCTCATCAGTCACACCAGACGCTGCACCAGGATTGACAACCAGAGCGCAACTCCATAGTCTCCCGAGACTGAAGGATGCCTAAAAAATTTTAACTAGCTTCAGAAGCTTGTTACTTGCTTAGCTAATGGAGGCATGGTGTACATTTTCTGAACCCATTATGCATTTACTATTTGTATTTACTATTTGTATCTGCAGAATTGTGCAATGTCTCTTACACACACAAGTGCACACACATCCTGAAGAAGCAGCCCATAGCAGCTGTCTAACTCCCAGGTACCTATTTACTGCTAGGTGAACAGGGGCACCAGGGTGAAAAACTCTGACCATTTGTTTCTGCCTCTGCTAGGAATCGAACCCGGGCCCTTAGGACTACGACCCCCAGAAGGCTGTCCACTCAGCCACGAGGCCCCTTGTAATCCTTGCCACCACTGCTCATGGGATGCAAATGGGGTGCATAATAAATTATCAAATTACCTCGGCCCATACAACACAAAAAAAAATCTTAAGACACTTAATGTCAATACACTGTAAGAAAAAAAAAAAAAGTGATTTTCAATTTGTTCACCCACTCTGCATCGTGACAAATGGGGCATTGTTCTTTATTATTCTGTATGGTATATCATTTATTAATACATGTATCACTTTAGGCAATTAATATTACTATTTACTTGGATAAATTAATATTATATTTGATATTTATACAATATAAACATTGTCAATTAAATAATCCACAACCACTATATAAACTAAAGTTTTTCTGTTGCTTAAATGTAAACAATTGTCCATTTATGAACAAAATTATATATTTAAATTTTTTTAATAATACTGAAAAATAAATAACCCAACCCCACATAAGAAATAAAATGAAAGTGATAACATTTCAGTTTGTCCTGGACTCTTATCAAGTGGTGCTTAATAGTCGGTGACTCCAGGAGAGTGACTTCTAGTTTTTTATTTTCCGACATTAAAATGTTTTATCGAATCTAGCCTAAAAGTTGTAGATAGAGGTGGCTTCCATGACTACTACTATCAGTGCATTCCACTTGTCGACCACCCATACTTGGCATGAGCATTTCCTTACATTTCAACTCATTTGTGTTGCCAGCTTCCTCTCATCCTACTTTTAATTACAATGGAACCTCGACTTACGAATGCCCCTACTTACAAATTTTTCAAGTTACGACCCCAATTTTGTTGGCAAATTCGAATCAACTTACAACCTTTAACTCGACTTGCGACTTTGTTGATACATGTATGGGTTGACAGAGAGCATGGTTCCTGGTGGCACGGGCAACCCCGCTTCAGTTTACCAGACCGCCGACTTAGTGATGATCGCGCTTGAATTCTTTGTAAAGAATTTAATTGTTTTTCAGCTATTTTGCTTTCTAAACATAAAAGTAATTATTATATACTATGCTGTGGGGTCCTCAACAATTAAGAAGTGGTGTGCAGTATGGAAAGAAATGCAAAGTTTTGTTGAAACGACTCGCCCAAATCAAGCAACAGTAGGCCATTGCCTTAACCTTTTCAATGATACCTGGTTGATACCTGGTTGATGGGGTTCTGGGAGTTCTTCTACTCCCCAAGCCCGGCCGGAGGCCAGGTTTGACTTGAGTGTGTTTGGTCCACTAAGCTGTCGCTTGGAGCGGTCCGCAGGCCCACATACCCATCACAGCCCGGTTGGCCCGGCACTCCTTGGAGGAAACCATCTAGTTTCCTCTTGAGGATGTGCAATGTGATTCTGGCAATATTTCTTATGCTCGCTGGGAGGGTGTTGAAAAACCGTGGACCTCTGATGTTTATACAGTGTTCTCTGATTGTGCCTATGGCACCTCTGCTCTTCACTGGTTCTATTCTTCATTTTCTTCCATATCGTTCACTCCGGTACGTTGTTATTTTACTGTGTAGATTTGGGACCTGGCCCTCCAGTATTTTCCATGTGTATATTATTTGGTATCTCTCTCGTCTCCTTTCTAGTGAGTACATTTGGAGGGCTTTGAGACGATCCCAATAATTTAGGTGTTTTATCTCGTCTATGTGTGCCGTATATGTTCTCTGTATTCCCTCTATTTCAGCAATCTCTCCTGCTCTGAAGAGGGAAGTGAGTACTGAGCAGAACTCAAGACAGGACAACACAAGTGATTTGAAGAGTACAAGCATTGTGATGGGCTCTCTGGATTTGAAGGTTCTCGTAATCCATCCTATCATATTTCTGGCTGACGTAATATTTGCTTGGTTATGCTCCCTAAACGTTAGGTCATCAGACATCATTATTCCCAAATCCTTGACATGCTGTTTTCCTACTATGGGCATATTCGATTGTGTTTTGTACCCTGTATTATGTTTCAGATCCTCATTTTTACCGTACAGTATCTTAGTACCTGGAATTTATCACTGTTAAACTTCATGTTATTTTCTGCTGCCCAATCGAAAACATTGTTAATATCTGCTTGTAGTTTTTTAATATCTTCAGCAGAGGTAATTTTCATGCTGATTTCTGTATCATCTGCAAAGGATGACACAAAACTGTGACTTATTTTTTTGTCTATATCTGATAAACAAAATCAGATATCTGAATAAGGAACAGCAGTGGTACAGAGGTACAGAGCTTCACACAGTGTCACATTGACACTGTGATGCCTCACTACAGACAAATGTTAAAATGTAGGGAAAAACAAGTCTATGGAAAGGTTCTTAGTGAGAAAAAAAGCAGTGAGCCACAACCAGGTCCTAGTGGTTTGCAGGAAAAACATAGAAGAGAAAGTATCCCAGAGAAGTCACCACTGCCTGATATTATAATGGAAGGGACCCCCCCCCCCCTTCCAAACAGTAACACCTCAACACCTCTCCCCCACCCCTCCTCACCGTCTTCCATATGCCAACAAGAGTAATCAATAAAGGTAAGCTATAACTTGTACATATTATAGTACAAAATATGTGTGTGTGTGTTACGTACGAAATGTGTTTTGAAGTCAATATTTTTTGGAGTGTGGAACGGATTAATTGAATTTACATTATTTCTTATGGGAAAATTCGTTTCGAGTTACGACCCATCTCTGGGAATAGATTAAATTTGTAAATGGAGGTGCCACTGTACAGAGGATGTATTTATCCATCGTGTCTATTCATTTCAGTATCCTTTATGTTTCTTCTGTCTTCCAGGGTTGTGAGGTCCATTCCTTTACATCTTACCTTGTGTCTATCTTGTGTAGCTTCCAGGGATCAATGGCCCTATGACCCGGTCTCCGACCAGGCCTCCCGGTTGGTCGTCTGGTCAACCAGGCTGTTGGAAGCGACTGCTCGCACCCTGATGTATGGATCACAGCCTGGTTGATCGGGTATTCTTTGGAGGTGTTTGTCCAGTTCTCTCTTGAACACTGTGAGAGGCCAGCCATTTGTGCACCTTGCGTATAGCTGGAGAGTACTGAAAAGTCTTGAGCCCCTGATGTTGATAGAGTTCTCCTTCAGCATACCTAGTGCACCTCTCCTTTTCAACGGGGGTGTTTTACACATACAGTACTGCCATGCCTACTGGTCTAATGTGATGTTATTTCATAACCCAGTCTTGCTGCAAAATTTTTAAATTTTTACATTTTTTGTTTTATGCTTCACAAGATACAGATTGCAGGCCGGTGCTGAATATTCCTGTACTGGTCTAACAAGAGCTACATGGATTGCCATTGAAAAAGAGTCTGATTAAAAGTTTCTAAATACATTACAAAATTTGACAGTATCCTGTATGCTGCTGTCACACTGATTTTGTGCCTCTGGTTTTAGTGGTCGAGTTATGTGCACTCCCAAATGTTTTCTCTTCACTTTCTATTGTTGCCTTTACTACTAGAATCCACTGACTAAAATATCTAAATTATTGGGATCGATTAAAATATTTAAATCAGTATTCTCTAGAGTGCAGGTTGAAAAGTTACATAATAATTTAAACTTGGAAAATATTAGAGTGACCGATTCCAAATCTGCACACGAAAATAACACCACCACCAGGTGATGACAATGTGCTGAATACCCCAATTGAGAAGCAGAGGTGCAATATGCTGAGAGAACTCTTATCAACATCAAAAGCCCAAGACTGTTCAATATGCTCCTGCTACACATGAGGGGCATAACTGGCTGGCCTCTTACGGTGTTCAAAAGAGAACTAGATAAACACCTTCAAATGATACCTGATCAACTAGGCTGTGATTCTTACATCAGGCTACGAGCAGTCACATTCAACAGCCTAGTAGACCAGATCACCAACAAGGAGGCCTGGTCAGAGACCAGGCTGCAGGGACATTGATCCTCAGAAATACCACAAGGTAAGATAAGTGTGCCTGTCCCTTATGGTGTACATACTGTCTGATCTCCTTTCTCCCATCTCCATCTTACTTACCTTACATTTTAGGGGACTGAACTCCAGCAACCATTTGTTTGTCAATTACCAGAGTTTTTTAAGGTCTTGCTATAACTTTCTGCAATCCTTCTCATTTTTTTTTTCTTTTTTTTTTACATTCATCATTAACTTAGCATCATCTGTAAACATTGACATGTACAATTGAACTAGCACACTACCTCGAGTAGACCATTCACATAAATTAGGTACAGTAGTGGTCCCAGGACCAAGTCTTGGGGAACCCTCACACTTGTTACATTCCTCTAGCTCAAGACCTTGCCTCTGAGTGTCTTCTGTCCTTCAAATACTCCCTTACCCTGTTCAGTGTATATCTAGTTATCCTAACTTATGTAGGCGATGAATCACAATAACGTGGCTAAAGTATGTTGACCAGACCACACACTAGAAGGTGAAAGGACGACGACGTTTCGGTCCGTCCTGGACCATTCTCAAGTCGATTGTCAGTTAGGATAGGTCAATATCCTAACTTGCTTCTTCAGGGATTACACCAGTCTTTCATGAGGAACAGTCTATGAAATCACACCAAGCATTCCTTTTTCTTGTTGCATTTTAGTAACCTTCTCATAGAACTTCATCAAATTTGTCAGTTGCAACTGTCCCCTTCTAAATTCATGCTGGCCCTTTAGTTAGAAGATTTATCCTAAACTTGATTACTTTCTCCAGCACTTTACATGGAATACCTGTCAGTGCCTTGGTAGTTTACCAAGTCAGAGTGGCCCAATGGTTCGCGTCAGTGGCTGAGAGTCTCTCAGTCGTAGGTTCGTGTCACCTCAGAGCTCCAGTTGATTTTCTCATTGATATATACAGTATCATGTTAGTGTGATTCCTCTATGTAGATTTCTCTCTACCACCCAACCACTTGGGGTGGATAGTAGAGTGACAGTCTCGCTTCATGCAGGTCGGCGTTCAATCTCCGACCGTCCAAGTGGTTGGGCACCATTCTTTCCACCCTTCCCATCCTAAATCCTTATCCTGATCCCTTCCAAGTGCTATATAGTTGTAATGACTTGATATTTTTCCTGATAATTCCCTTCCTTTCTCTATGTAACTACGTTTATCATCATTTTTACAAGTACTGTAAATGTTTTATTTATAGTGCTTGCCGTAAGATACAGAACATGTTTTCAGTCCATCACCAATCAAATATATAGTATTTGTATATACAGTATTTTTTCAAGCACAAAATCATACAAAAGTTGAAAATCACTTTCAATAAATGTACAGTGCTATGAAACGTACAAAAACCAATCCACAAAACAGCCTTGTAAATTAGGTGCATCTGATACACTGGTAAATACTGTAATTACAATACTGAATGGTAAAAATAAACAACTTAAAATATAGATTTCCAGTGATTTTTTCAAAATAAATGTAAATGTGTAACTTATTTATCAAAGACTTTACTTCTTTTTCCTCTTTGCTACTAAATGATGAGATTATATTCAATATCTACTATAAGCTGCAGTACCAAGTATCACAAGAATCCACAAGACATCACCACATGGGAGGTGTGGGCACGATATTCATATGGATGGAGGCCCACGGGTACTAGGCATGATATGCTCCACCCTCTTTTGAAATGTGTGATAAAAAGTACACATCATATGTAAAGTTCATGTGTAAATCAAATTTAAAATTCATGGTATATATAGTCATCAGAATGCAAGCATAAGTTGTCTGGATGACGCATATTGCATCATCTGAACGCGAGAGTGTTAATAATCAAAACCTGTCAAAATATTCGCAACTGAAATGGACACTTTTGCTAATGAATATAGCTTTACATAATATCCTGACTAAGATTATCCCACATAATAATCAGAGTTGACAGCAATTTTACTTAGCCAAAGATGATTTCAATGGTTGAAGTCATATTCTTGCAGATAAGAGGGGGAATTAAAAAATACAGTTTTTGCAAACTAAAACCTGTTAGGTTTCATGCTGCAGGGCTTCAGCATTTCAACAACAAACCAGAGTCCATAATGTATTTTTACATAAAATACATATTTACTCCCAGACAAAGTTGTTGGTTCCCGTCACCTGCAACAGCACTGAGGGGAAAGTGGAAAATTAAAAAATTATCCACTGATGAGTATACTTTTCCCTCAGTGCATCACCACCAGTATTCTGGTGCAGCCTCTCACTCTATGCATCATCCTTTCAAGACCTGATGCTTTCATATTATATTTCACTATCTTTTTCTTGAACCTCCTTCTGAGATTTCTACTTCTTTTACCATGTGTTAATGATTCCCAAGACACTTTAGCCTCTTACCTATCAGCACTAGCAGTTAATGATTAATTCATAGACAAGAGAGCTATGTAAGGAAGAGGAATGTTTTATGATGAATATATGTAATAATGGTTGGGTAGGAAAAGTTACATTTTAATACTTCCACCAGTTCAGCAGCTCTTCTGCACATGTGCAAGGGCATAACTACATTGGAAGAATGTCTTACTGTAGTTGAGGCAAGTGGGAATGTCCCACTTGCCTTTACAGTATGAAGGACAAGCTCTGTATAAGGCATGTACTGATAAACCTGGAATAATAACGAATATTGCAGTCCTCTGAAGTGGGCTTACTAATTTCCAAAAAGACTGCTATATTTACCCCCTTCTTTAGTAAGGATGAGTAAGGAATAATCTCGTGCCCTTACAGCCAAACTCAGTTAGATTTTATCAATCAACGTTTCAAGGAATACTTCATGTCTCATAGCATGTAAGTAGCTGAAGTATCTGGAGAATATTTTACGTGTGGCAAACTGCCTTTATGGATGAGAAGCTTTTAAGAGAAAAAATGCATTGAACACTATTTGGGTAAACATACAAAACTGCTTTAGAAAGTTAGCACTATTATCATTATAGTATTTACATCTTAATCTTGTTACAAAAGTGTAATCTTAAGATGAAAAATTATTATTTCAATAGATTAGACAATACTGTACTATATTAAAATAAGATTAAAGTATATACTGTACTATATATAAGTACAATATCTACATATTTGCTTATTAGCTGTCATTTATATAGAGTATTACTAACATCCATCAATTTGGACTGCTGAATACAGCGACAGCCTTGCCTCTTACCACGGTCCAAATGGTTAGGAGCATTTCTTCATACTCTCCCCTCCTATCCACATGTCCCTTCCATGTGATTCATAGTCATACTGGCTTTGTTCTTTCTCTTCAAAATTTAATTTATATTACTAATTAAATTATAATTTCTAAGAAAACAAAGTATGCTGATCCCCCCTTCCCCCCCCCCCAAAAAAAAAAAGTACAATGTAGTTCTGGGTACTGTGGTGCTGAATATGTTAGGGAAGCCCCTCAATTATCATTTATAAATGAACTGTTCTCTTTAATGAAACTAAATGCCTAAACAAATTATTTTTTCTATTCAAACTCAAGTCCTCATTACTACTATAATAACTAACTTAATCTTGAAATTTTAACATTTCATGGGCATTGCAGATTAGCAAGAAATTCCTTAACTCATATTCATTCTAAATCACTTTCTCAAAGACTTTAAAATGTCAGTGTGACCAGTCTATAGTACAGTATTTAATTATTGCCTTGCTACTCAAGTAGGTCTGATATCTCACCAGTATCCACATTTTTTTTCCATATTCCATGCTATTGATAATTTACATTTGCTATAAATATGAAATTCCAGGAGTCAAGATCTAGGACTGAGTGCATGGGCATGTTATCAATATACAGTATTATTTAAAGTTTGCCGAGTTGGTGATAATGTCCATTATTTTGTCTGTGCTGTGGAGATCAGTGAAGAAGCTGCTGCTAGGATCTTCAACCTTAATGCTGCTCAGGTTGCTAAACACAGCTTTGCACTCTTTATTTAAGCTTTCACTAATTTCTTTATCTTACGACCAATAATGATCGAGGGGTTTTAATTGGATTTTAAAAATCAGAAACAGTATTTTGCATGCCTTCCTGCCTCTTGTATGACTTCCGAGCTTCTACTTTCTTTCTGTAATTTGTGTGTGTATATTAATTGTTATTTGTTGGAATACTCATGCTTGCTAGAGCATTTTGAATTATCCATTTCCTTTTTCTACTGTGATTTCTGGATTCTCTGTCAGTCTTCTATTTGTTCTTTAAGAAGATATATTTTATGCAGTTTTGAACACTTCATCTGTAAATTATTCTATACTGTACTTCCATGGGTATGTGGAAGCTTTGGTGCTCAATGGTTTCTCATAAGATGTTGGCTAGTTCTATTTTCATTTTTTTTTTCCAGTCAATGACTTTATTGTTGAATTTGAATTTACTGAATAGCCCTCAACAAAAATGTTTCATTTGAGATATCACATGTATAAATGTTTATCTGGACTTCAATGTGCTTGGAATCTGAATACTGTATGTAGTACTGTACTACTAAATAATGATGTGTGGGAAATGAAATAAAGTTCCCTGGGAACCACACACAAGTGGTATAGAAGGAGAGAAGTAGAAAAAGGTGAAAGACGCAGGTAATTTTAAAAAGAAACAGCATAGGATGTAATAATATTGAGATTAAAAAGATAAAACAGACAAAAAACTGCATCCCAAATTAGGATTACAAGGAGGCTTGTTCCTCAAGTCAACATTCACATATGCCTCTTACTTGGAATGTTAAACATCTTACTTTCAGCTTTCATGAAAATGTAACAAGTACATTTCTTATTAAACACATATAATACTGTAGCATAATAAATGATTCAGCAGCTTCAAAGTACTGAGAGGACACTACAGAGGCAGCAACAGTCTTGCTGACCGACATCCAAGACAGTGAGACTGAACACAGACACGCTCTAGTGATAATCCTGCCAAATCCTAACCTGCAAGAGCTGTATTTTTCAAATCCCCAGACGAGTTGTTATGCAAGACCTTCAAATAATTTTGTCTCATCGAGATGAATCATTATTCTGTCACCTCTTGAATCACACTACATAAAGACCAACCTTACAGATGTACATATGGATGGATTGAAAATATTTGGTTCAAGTTGTGGGTTTGGCCCACTTCGAGAGAGTTCTCTTTTGACAACCTATCATGTGGTGAGAAAAAACATTAGAGCATAATGCATGTCCAAGGTAAATAATCATATTAGCCCCAAAATGTCTGTACACAAGCACGAAAATGCATGTACTGTACTGTATTTCGGTCAAAACAATACAATTCTTCCCAAACTGATATGTATAGGTTTGAAGCATTGGTACATAATGAGACCTAACTTACAAAACAATCAGCAAATGGCAGTCACCATAAAACAGATTAAACATACCAAACACTTTAGCAAAAGCTAATCAAACAAAGAATGACTATTTAGCTTTTCAGCTACAGAAGTACTCATTATGTGAGTGTACAACTGAAACCCAAAAATGCATAAAACCAGCATTGAATGTAATGAAATGCCAATTTCTAGGTGACCCTCAGTGGCTCCCTGAAGCTACAATGCCAGATTAGTGCCAAATTACTAGCTGCCATCAGTTGAGTTCTTTTAGGCCTAGCAAGGACCATGAGCCAAAACCTGACCCTTCTCTAAAACGACAGAGAGAGGCGTGGTAACAATATGATAAAATTGACTGTGAATTTTAATGATATCCACAACCACCAGGGAAGCACCCACAAAGTCAATAAAACTAAACAGACCACTGCTGTTTAAAAGGAAGGCTGACACCTCAAAATCAAAGAACTCTTCAACAATGTAAACAACCAATTGAAAATTCATAAAACTAGCGCAAGCTCGTTTGTCCTACCTCCGCTCTTTCATTTAGGGAGAAGGAGGAAGGCAGACAGAATCAGCTCCACCCTCAGTTTTATGATGATGGAAAAACCACCCTCGACTCCCTTTAGGAGGAAGGGTGTGAGGGAGCTGCTGGAGTCACACAGAAATTGGTGTTTTATTACATTCAACACTAGTTTTTTGCAGGGAGGCCCTTGTGGCTCCCTGAAGTTACCTACCCACTCAGAAGGTGAAGACTAGGGATGTACAAGAGAGGAGGGAGCACTGCAGATACCAAGACAAAGAAGTGACCACTGGCTGAAACACACGACCCAAGACCACACAAGGCTGACGAGGACTAGGAACAGAAACAAGAAATGGACCGCCAGGACATTGCATGACTACCAATAACCCCCACATTCAAAAGCAGCCAACGACATAGTGCCAAACATTGTCAATGGAGAGGGCATATCGAACACCATGGGCATAAGAGCAGACCACACTATCATCATGACAAGACATTATGACAGAGCAGACGACCTGAGAAACATGAGACCTGGAACAGGGAAACTGGAGCAAGTCACAAGGAGTCCACTGATGCAGAGGCAGTGGCACATAAAGAGCGACAAAGAGCTGCCACCAGACAGAATAGTATACAACTCCCAGCATAAAGAAAGCATCCCCAGAAACCTTTGATAAAACAGTAGTAGTCTCATTACCACTGAAGCAAGCGGGACAGACAGAAACCGTGCCAAGACCAAAGTGAAATAAAGGTTTGTCTGCCAGCCAGAAAGACTCCAGAACCTCAAAACGCATCCAATAAAAAAAACGTTCAAACTCCAGGGGCCAGATCTGGATCTGGAATAAGGTAAAACCTGCGTCATGCATTAGGAAGGCACATAGAGCCTCCCAAGCCTCTGCCAAGGGAGGGCTTAAAAGGCTAGGGCTGGCTGAAAAGAAGACCAAGAAGCCACAATGGTATCATCAAGTTCAACTGTTTCCGTACCCAAGTCAGAAGAGACGAACCCAGGAGCTGCCTGAAAACCCTGAATGTCATCAGAAGGATTTACAAGGAGAGTAACGTGTGGAGAGTAAGTCTCACAAAACTTGGCGTTAAAGGTGTCACCAACCAAGCAAGCAGTATGGTGGAGGCAGAAGGAATGAACATCACCACAAGGCACAGACGCTGCACAACCCTCAAACTCTCACATGGTGAGAGTGGGTTCAGTGAGAATATCCATGGGAAAGATAACAGAACCCACAGGGGTTCTGCCATGTCATGGGTCTGCAGAGAATGGCCCTGCAGGAAGTCCAAGCACTGGGATCTCTATGCCAGAATCCCAGAATAGAAAAACAGGTTCCCCCAAGAGAAGAAGTCTCTTTGTATCAAAATACAACTGAGATAGTCGTATGGACTATAAGAATGCGAAGAAAGCCAATCTCAGAATGCCTTGGGTAGGTTGCGTGAACCCAGTGCAACCCACAAGCCAAAATTCATTTCTGAACCCAGGGAAGGCAGAAAGCCAAATACAAACTGGCTAAGCCAGGGCGAGGACCACCACAAGCAAGGAAGTCCCTCTAAGGAAGCGAACCCTGAACACTTTAAGAAAGAGAACCCTGGCAGTGCAAGGACAGCACTAGGGAGCAGACAGGAAAACGAACGCTGTACATATGCAGCTCCAAGTGCCCTATACTCCTGGCTCACACAGAGCAAACGTGCATTGTAACAGCCACAAAGCTGAAAAAAATGCCACTTAGCTGTAGCGGAACATGGAAACCAGTGTGTGAGAGAGAGGCCACCTCACCTTGTCTACCATCAGCAAAGAACTGAGGATGGCGCAACCGGGTGACCCAGTCTGCTTCCCTCCTACCCCACAAACAAGGAGGGGGAGGAGGGGTGAACAAGTTTGCCCTAGTTACATGAATTTTCAATCATTTGTTTACACTGTTTGGGGAGTTCTTTTTGCAATTTTGAAGTGTTGGTCTTCCTTCTAACCAGCAAGGGTCTGTTTTGTTTTGCTGACTTTCTGGGTGCTTCTCCAGTGGTGGTAGACATGGTAAAAATTCAGACAATTTTATCATAGTGCCACTGCTCTCTGCACCTTTTGAGGAAAGGAGGGGGGGGGGGGGTTCTAGCTCATGGTCCCCAGTAGGCCTAAGAAACTCCATGACTGATGGCACCTAGCAGTTTGGCACTATTTGACACTCTAGCTTCAGGGAGCCACAAGGAGGTCCCCCAGAAATTAATAAACTAATTCCAAGATACATTAGTTAAATCATACATTCATCTTTTTACAAACAATACTACGAGCTTGTAGCAGTTTCCATTTTAAATTGTTACATAAAATTGAAATAACAATATACACAGCAAGCAACCAATTCAATAATATACATAAATAAAAAAAGATTTAAACAAACAGAGAACACAAGACCAAGAATACCAGTGCTTAGCAACACACTCCTTGAAGAAATAAACTTATAGCACATGCAATGCTAGACAAAATGAAACGATATAAATGCCAGTATTCCTCTAAATATACTACAAAACATAACAAAATATGAAACCTGTCTAAAAGAAACACATAAAATAAGAATTAGAACCTTTGGGTTTCCATGATGCATGTTTCATACAAGAATCGTAAAGAAAGAAAATAAAAATGTTATCGTCAAAACTAAGGTGCTATATTTTTTATTTTTTGTTAATTAAATCCTTAATTAAACTGGAGAATGACAATAGCATACACCTAGAAGGGTGTATCACAGTTAACAAATATTATATGTGGTCGAACTCCAGTGCTAAGGAAACCCAATTGTCGATGCTCAGCAACTAAAATCAAATTTTCCCAAAATTAATTGAAAATGCCACCAGATATATGACACACCATGCTACCTTTTACATTAATATCAGATATACATGCTCAGTGGTTAAGAAAGAATGAGGCAACAATCATAGGATGATCATTGCTGGTCTTCAGTCACATATGTGAAATTACCTTGAGGTCATCTTTAACTGGTTCCAAGGCTAATGTCTCTATATTTTGGTCTATGACCAGGTCTGGTCAATCTGATGGTTAGATACTGGTGCACACAGTCTGATGAATGAATCAGAGTCCAACTGATCAGGAATCCTCTGGAGGTGTGTATCATGTTCCTGCTTGATGCCTGCATGATACCTGCTTGATAGGGTTCTGGGAGTTCTTCTACTCCCTAAGCCTGGCCCGAAGCCAGGTTTCACTTGTGAAAGCTTGGTCCAACAGGCTGTTGCTTGGAGCGGCCCGCAGGCCCACATATCCACCACAGTCCAGTTGGTCTGGCACTTCCTGAAGAAAGTTATCTAATTTTCTATTAAAGATGTCCACGGTTGTTCCGGCAACATTTTTTATACTCGCTGGGAGGGTGTTGTACAACCGTGGACCGCTGATGTTTATACAGTGTTCTCTGATTGTCTCTGTGGCACCCCTGCTCTTCACTGGCTCTATTCTGCATTTTCTTCCATATCGTTCACTCCAGTATGTTGTTATTTTACTCTGTAGATTTGGGACCTGGCCCTCCAGTATTTTCCGTGTGTATATCATTTGATCTCTCTCTCGTCTCCTTTTTAGTGAGTACATTTGGAAAGCTTTGAGATGATCCCAATAATTTAGGTGCTTTATTGCATCTATGAATGCTGTGTATGTTGTCTGGATTCCCTCTATTTCAGCAATCTCTCCTGCTCTAAAGGGTAAAGCGAGTACTGAGCAGTACTCATGACAGCACCGTACAAGTGATTTGAATAGTGCAACCATTGTCATGGGATCCCTGGATTTGAATGTTCTCGTAATCCATTTTATCATTTTTCTGGCTGACGCAATATTTGCTTAGTTATGTTCCCTAAATGTTAAGTCGTCAGACATCTTTATTCCGAAATCTTTTACATGCCGCTTTCCTACTATGGGCACATTTGATTGTGTTTTGTACCCTGTATTATGTTTAAGGTCCTCATTTTTACCATACCTGAATACCTGGAATTTATCACTGTCAAACATCATGTTATTTTCTGTTGCCCAGTCAAAAACTTTATTTGACTGTTCCAGCAGTCTGCTTGAAGTTTTCAATGTCTTCAGCAGAGGTAATTGTCATGCTGATTTTTGTGTCGTCTGCAAAGGATGATACAAATCTGAGACTTGTATTTTTGTCTATATCTGACATGAGAATAAGGAAAAGCAGTGATACAAGGACTGTACCCTGAGGTACGGTGCTTTTAACTGCACTTGGACTCAATTTTATATGGTTGACTGTTACCCTTTGTGTTCTGTTCGACAGAAAACTGAGTATCCAGCATCCTACTTTACCAGTTATTCCTATTGACCTCATTTCGTGTGCTGTTACTCCAGTCCACAATCTATATTTACCAAATTGTTGGAAAGCTCATTAGTATTATTATCACCGCTACCACATCTCATTGTTACTATTATCTCTTCTTACAGCTTGAATTACCTTGTGCCACCGATAGATATATTCCATTCAACACTTATGATATGCATTTCATGTATTTTAAATCAAAACTAGCTTTGCACCATCATCTTACCTAAACAGGCCTAGTCCATACTAGCCCAACAAGTAAAATTAGATCAATATTAAATAATAACTTAAATCATTCAAATACTATATGTCAATATTGCAATATTATAGAAATTCTAGTTAGTATACCACAAAAAAGAAAGTTGAATGTATTGAAACGTCAATTTCTGGGTGAGCCCCGGTGGCTTCCTGAAGCTATTATCACTGATAGTGTGTTTTACTAGCAGGCCTCCTTAGTCTCTTGCGTTCTATGGCTTACAAGGACCAAGATCCACAACCTGGCCCCCACATCACAGAGGCACAGGGAGTAGTGCCATTTATATATTAAGTTATTCACATATGCCACACCACTGATGAAGACACCCACAAAGTCAGCATAATAAACAAAACCACTGCTGACTTTAAATGAGACCACATCCTCTAGAAATAGCTGTAGAACTCCCCAAACAATGTAAACAATGTTCAAAATTTCATGAATTAGTGCCAGCTCGTTCTCTCCATGCCAAACTTCTTGTGCTGGATGGTAAGAGCGACATTCTCGCTTCATGCAGGTGGGCATTCAATCCCCAACCGTCCAAGTGATTGGGCACCATTCATTTCCCCTGTCCAATCCCATCCCATCCCAGATCTTTATTCTTATCCCTTCCAAGTGCTATATTGTTGTAATGGCTTGGCATTTAATCCTGATAGTTCCCTTCCCTTAATTCTCTTCACCCTTTCCCTTGTTCAGGATAGGAGGGAGGCAGCCAGGGTTCAGCCAGCTGCTTCACCCCTCAGTTCAACGATGATGCAAACCCCTGGACAACCTGCAGGGAGGGTGTCAAGGAGCCACCGGGGCTCACCCAAAAATTGGCATTTCATTTCATTCAATTCTGGTTTTCTGGGGAAAGCCTCATGTGACTCCCTGAACCTAACTTCTTATAAACAAGTCATGGGCAAGCAAGCAAGCACCAGAGAAGAGGGAGAACCACCAACACAAGAATGAAGAAGAGATGCTCGGCTAAAAAAAAGATGAGCAAAGACCACACAAGGCAACCAAGGCCCAGGCACCCCAACAAGAAACAAGGCTGCCCAAACCTAAGATGAATAGAAACCCCAACCTCCAAACAACACACTAAGACAGGGGTCACGAGGACAGCCGAGAAAACGGAAAACCTCCAAACCCCACGGGCGCAAGGAAAAACAGCAGGCTGGCAAACGAAGAAACGTTGCAGATGACTCGAGAAGGAAAAGCCTCTGAACAGGAGACCCAAGGAGTGGATCCACTCACAAGGCAGCCACCAAAGCAGACCTGACAGCACAAAGGGTGTTGCGCAAGCTGCCACCCAACAACAGATGAAGAACCCCCAATCAAATCAATGAGAACCAACGAAGCAAGAACCCCCCCCCCCATGCCAACCGACCTAATCTCCACCTGAAAAAAAAGAGCTGGTTGCAAATGCCCAACAGGGTGAAAGGCAAAATTTTCAGAGCCAGAGGAGAGCACGAGGCTCAGCAACCTGGAAACTGGAAACAAGCAACACAAATCAGTAAAGAAACAGATTGAACTGAAGGAGACACCAAAACCAAGCGGAAAAGAGAGAGAGGAAAAAACAAGGGCCAGAGACCAAATAAACCCAGGTTGTTCCACTGCAGGCCAACGGTAAAACAACATCTGAAATGGCATGCGAAACGGAGCCGAGAAAGTGTCGACCCCGAATGACAGTGCTGCATGATAGTATGTGGCACGAGATGCCGACCAAGAAATGCCAGGACAGAAAGAAAGAGAAGATCCACACAAAAAATGGACAGCAAAGAAGAAGAGACAGTGGCGAACAAACACCACAAACTTCATACTGCCATCCTAAGGAAGACCGCAGGTGAGACACCAACAAGGCCATCAGAACACCAGAAGAACACGAAACACATGTGACAAAAGACCAAATATGTAGAGCAGAGGAGAAGGACAAATCAACGAAGCACGTCACTGGTCCAAACCAATGAGGCGGAGTAACTGAAAAACGACTGGTTTCGGACACTGAGCAAACAGTACCATGAAGAGAACTCTATCAACATCAGAGGCCCAAGACTGTTCAACACACTACCATTACACGTAAGGGGCATAACTGGCCGAACCCTGACTGTTCAAGAGAGAATTCTATAAGCACATCTAAAGGATACCTGATCAACCAGGCTGTGATTCATATGTCAGACTGCAAGCAGCTGTGTCCAACAGCCTGGTTGACCAGACCATCACCCAGGAGGCCTGGTCAAAGACCGGGTCGCGGGAACCTTGAACCCCAGAATCAACGCAAGGTAACCATAACCAAGGCTGAAGTTCAAAGCTAAAGAGACCACCAGCCCCCTGGTGCCAAGACCCGGAGCAACAGGCGAACCAGGACGAAGAGCCAGTGAAATCCCACCTTGACCATTGCAGCCGAAGTCTCTATCACGAGGAACCCACGATCAGATAACAGTACTGTGGAAGAGGATGGTGCTGAGGCGACACAAAGTGGTCCACATCCAGACGCCCAAACGTCCGACAAAGTCAAAGGAGGCAGCAATGACAGCCCAATCCAAGGAAATGAGCAGGAACCAGGACAGACCCTCCACAAGGACACTGAACACACTCTTAAACTAAACCATTTTGGGATCTACCCTTTTTGCCATATACTGTACATCAATGACAAAGATGAGAATAATGCAAACATCATCATCAAATTTACAGATGACACAAAGATTTATGGTAAAATGAGAAATGATAATGATATTAAAGCTTTACAAAGAGATCTACATGAATTCCACAAATGGTTAGAAGACTGGCAAATGCTTTTTAATATTGATAAATGCAAGACCATGCATGTAGGGCATAACAACCTCCGAAACAAATACTAAATTAATGGCATTACATTACAGCAGATTGATGAAGATAATGCCCTTGGAGTCAAAATCTGCACTCATTAAAAGTTGCACAACAGATGGGTGTAGTAGTCAGAAAAGCTAACCAAACTCTTAGAATACTCAAGCGTACTTTTGACTTTAAGGAACAGAAGGTAATGGTTCAACTGTATAAATCTCTGGTACACCCCCATTTGGATTACTGTATCCAAGCAAGGAGACCTACCTCATTTTCAGAAGGACATAGCTGCTCTGGAAAAGGTGCAACACCAGGCAACAAAAGTCATTCCAGAGCTGGTGCTAATTTCATGAAATTTTGTTCATTTGTTTACATTGTTGGGGGAGTTCTATAGCCATTTCTGGAGGCGTTGGTCTCCTTTAAAGTCAGCAGTGGTTTGTTTTGCTTCACCAATTTTCTTGGTGCATTACTGGGTCGAGTGCCTGGGTGGTGTAATAAATGAATCACTTAATATATAAATGCCACTGGTCCCTGCACCTCTGTGAGAAGGGCCAGGTTCTGGCTTTTGGTACCTTGCAGGCTGTAGAACTCCGAGATTGATGCCACCTACTGGTATTATACTATCATAGAAGTAGCTTCAGGGAGCCACAAGGTGCTCCTCCCAGAAAAAAAAATCTGCCTAATCAGATGTGGTAGTCCCTGATTACTAGACGAAGTTGGACGGTTCTGCCTAAAAAGCATGAGACAGACATACGTACACATTATATATATAATGTACAGTGTATATACATATTGTATACAGTATATATAATTTTTATTTCTATGCACAACAAACATTACATATTAAAACTATAACTAAGCTATTGTGGCAAAAAAGAAAATTTTCACACGGAATAACCACCACACTTGCATACATAAAACACAATAAGCAACAAAACGTAATGAAGACGTTTGCAAGCAACCCTTTTCCCCATACAGTATATTACTTACGGACTGGAGCTTTCGCCCTTGAGTCTGGCATTTAGGAAGGAGGAGTAATATATCAGAAAAATTTCTACATTTTATATATAGAATAAAATACCATTCTATTCATTTATGTTTGTTTTAAACATTGCATGAACCATTATTAAAACAATTTTTCAAATGGTGTTTTCATTATAATAATTCCACAGTAAAAATGATAAAATAGTCGAAAGAACTCTTTACTCAACTCTCGAGAGTTTGAATAAAACCAAATTCATATTTTGTTACCTACCTGACCAAGGTTTTTTTCTGTAGCGACACTTGCGCCCATTTTTGCGTATCAACTTGGAGGGCGAGGGTTGGGTGGGCGGGCGAGGAGTTGGAGCGGCAGTGGCTGTGCTGAAGTGATGGTTCACGTGCCGTCCCAGTGCCGTCTGTATCATATAAAGATTGTTTAATGTTTTTCTCGGGCAGTGTTACATAAAAATTACTTGATGTAATAATCATGTTTTTATGCCAAAATTGGTTTGATGTACAATAATATTCTGCTTTAAAGTTTCCTTTTTTAACTAGTTGATAAACTAATTTAAATATAAGTTTTGTTATTTTTTTTTACCAAAACATTATCACCATTACACCAACCAATCTTCACTACTATACTAGAAAAAAAAACTATCTACAGCACACAAATCATATCTGATGTACATCTCTCTCAATTAAAAATGACCAAACTCTGCCACAAGTTCAACCTTAAATACAGCAGCCTTCTGTCAACTACAAACAATATCCTAGCAGAACCTCTAGTATATTAGAAGTCCAATCTTCACTGCAAAAGTCCTGTTTTCATGCTAAAAAAAACTTTTTTAACACAAAAAAAATTGTCACTGACTTAAGGATATGATGTAATAATAACAAATTCAATCTCAACTAAATTGGTCCTATTTCAACCATGTTTACTTCCTTTCTTTAGTATACACTGCATGTTCAACCTCAAATATATAATCTTATCTATATGAAGTAGTTATATCTTATCTTCAATGCATACATCATATCTCACCTGAAGTGTTATACCAAATTTATAATATTAAATGTAGAGGAAATTTGGTGGACCATTACTTACGACAGCATACAGAAACCAGACAAGTGGTGATTAACAACTACAATGTGGCTGTGGGTAGCAATGATGAACAGAACTACCTCCAGAGACCAGGATGTAGGAACCAGTGATTACCAGAACTACTGTGACCTGGATATGAGCAGCAATGATTAACAGAACTACCATGACACGACTGAGAGCAGCATTGGCAAACAGAACTACCATGACCAGGCTATGAGCAATAATGATTAACAGAACTTCTGTAACCAGGCTGTAAACAGTAATGGTTAACAGAACTACTATGACCAGGCTGTGAGCAGCAATGATACCATCCTACTTTGCCAATACAATATCGCAATTCCTTTTGAGCGCATTTTATGTTGCAATAACGCCATGCTATCTTGTGGCTAGATTGTGTAACGGTTCCGGAGATCAACGTCCCCGAGGCCCAATCTCTTACCAGGCCTCCTGGTTGGTTGTTTGGTCACTCAGGCTGTTGGATGCAGCTACTCACAACCTGACCTATGAATCACCACCTGATTAAAATATGTAGACCTCACAGCATATTTCTGTGAGGTCTTGGTTTGTGTGTTCCCAGTTAATCAGTTATTAAAATTTAATTTGCTGAATTCTCCTTCTCTTGAATTTGAGGCTGACTGCACAGGTCTATTGCCCATGCAAGTCTAAACTTCAATTGGGCTGTGATCTGAGTAACATGTATAGTTACTGTAATTATAATCATTAACTCCCTAATCAGTCCATCACTGTATGTAAAAATAAGATCTAGAGTGATCTCTTTTCTGGTGTGCTCTACTATTTGTTGGTCTAGGTAAATCTGTCCCACATCTGCAAGAGGTTATTTGTGTGTGACTGTTCACTTAATGTGCTTCCTGGGATTCTCTCGGGTATTAAGTAATGTGAGTTGAAGTCGCCAAGCATGATGATGTTTGGGGCAGTGTTTGAGGTTGTCCAAGACACCTCACAAAATACAACCAATATTATAAATACACAAGGATATCACAATAATGTGATATACAATATCTAAGAGAAAATCATTGGAGCAAGATGGGATCGAACCAGCTATTAATATTATGAATATTTTAAAAACAAAAAATCTCACCCCTATATACTGTACCAGTATTGTATATTAAATCTGATAAAAAACTGGGCCATGTGGCACAATGGTCTATGTCATCGACTCACAATTGAGGAACAAATGGTCCAGATTAGGAATTAGGAGTAGTTATGCACCACAGAGTTAAGACAACTGTTGTATCCTGGGGAAGGTCAGTTGTTAGCCCAGGGGGAACCACAATAAACTTCCTGTACTCAACTACAGAAATGATAAAACAAGCAAAATTTTAAACATTACTTGCCATTAGGCAACACTGCTACATAGCAGAAGAAATCTTAGTTATAAATATAAATACTGTAAGTGTTATCAGTTTCAAGTCATAATAACTCAAAATATGCATGATCAAGTGGGATTATCACTTTCAACTTCTTGGCACTTTTCTCTAATATATTAAATGATTAGCCATGCTAGAACCTACATGTATCTTTCTCATTTTCTTTTATAAATTGGGTTTCCATCATTTTGTTCTTTTCCATAAACATATACAGTACCGGGTACTTAATGGCATGTGGTTTGTCTTTTGATACAGGCAACAAGTGGCAACAACTCCACCAATCACAAGGCATGGGTACGATCTCAAATATACAACTAACTATAAAGGAAACCCTAGCAGGGCAAGAAGACAAATCATAAAGGTTCGTTCCAATACTGTACTGGTAAATCAAACAAAAATTAGGATGAAGACCCCAGTTGTTGAAAACTGAGACAGGTCGGGTAACTGATAATGACAAAGAAATATGTGATATTTTAAATAAGTACTATATCTCTATATTTACTTGAGAAGAACTTAAAATTATGCCTGCAGCCAAACAAAACTATGTAGGCGATGAAGTTGAGAGAGTAGTAATTACCAGAAGAGTTTATAAACAAATAGAAAAATTAAAGCCCAATATATTAGGAAGCCCAGATGAAGTACAGTATTTGTCAGGGGCTAAAAAAAAAACGAATTGACATGCTTAGTGAGCCCTTTTCTTACATACAGTATATAATGAATCCTTTGAATCAAGCAGAGTACCTGTAGTGGGTTGAGTACATGGAGGGTTGCAAATGTTGTGCTAATTTTAAAAGAGAGAGATACATCCCCTTGCATCGAACTATCATCCAATTAACTTAACATTTATTGTCGGAAAATAGACGGAATCAATAATTGCAAAAGCCATTCTTTACATCTTGAAAAATATAGATTAATAAAATAAAGTTAACAACATGGATTTTATTAAGAGCCACTCATTAAAAAATTTACTCTTATTCTTCTCCAGCATATTTCATCTATTTATATGACTGATGGCTGGTGATGTAATTTGTCCCCCTATATTTTACCTACTGAAGCAACCCTGAATGTAACAAACCTTACATATAATATTTCATTTACATGGACTATTTGTTTTTTTTTCCTAATTCAGCTTCACCACCCATTTTTTTTTATCACATATCATATTTTACAATACACCAGATGCATTACAGTATGAGGTACACTATGGAGATGTTAATAAAGTACGTCCTTGAACTCGATTAGAGATCATTTTTGGAGATGTTATCAAATTATATCTAAAACACAATTAATTATAGGGTAACTGGTAATTCCCCATATATTATTTGAAACATTTACCCCCCCATCCGAGCTCTCCACTCTCACCCACCCAGCTCTCTACCCCGGCCTCACTCGAACTCTCTGCTCTTGGTCCAGGCCACACACAACTTGTGCATTTCCAGCGACCTTCAGTAATATCCTACCTGCCCTTGCCAGCACCACGACTCTACCAGCATCACGTAACAGCATCTATCATCAACCTATCCCTACACGCCATACCATGTCTAACATCTGATGCTCTAACCAAGACTGTATTAAATAAACATAAAAAAAACACTTGAATGTTGTGTATCGTATATGCCTCATACATTATTAGGCCTAATATAGCATGTGTTTGACCAGGATTGCTTGAACAGGGTTAGTTAGGTCTTTAGTTTCATTTCCAATTTGTTGAATGCCATTTGGGCTTAATTCAGTAATATAAAACTTGAACTTTTTGAAGTCCAACNTCGCGGTCGCTTGTCCCTCGATAGAATTCTTGGTGAATCGGATACTTTTGATATGTTTGCCTTATGCGTTTCTGTTCTCACATTGGCATCCTTGGTGATATTTAGCGCCCTCTGATTATTCCGCACATTTGATGGTGCAACATAACCTTCCCGGTTTGGTGCCTTCTTTTGATAATTAATTAATTACTTCCCAAATACAGTACATATTTAGGACCTTTTGAACATTCATCAGTACAGACGGTGCTATATGGTCTTTCTGGCTTTGTGCATTCTCTTGATAATTACTTTTAAAATAGTGTTTGTTTCAGAAACTAAGAAAAGTTAATAAAAGTACAGTACCCACAACTCTTAACAATATAGTATTATGCAGTTTCTCTATGAAATAATTTAACTCATAATCTGTAGCTAAAGTACAAAATGCTTACATCAGATTACACATTAGAATCATGGAATCTGAGAAAATAGACTAAACACACCTTGCAAATTATGTGGAAAGGAATTACAGAACTCTAATAAAGAACAAGACCTAGGGGTGGTTTTGGATAGTAAGCTGTCGCCAGAGAAACACACAAAGAACACTGTGAGAGGAGCATATGTGTCGCTTTCCAACTTCAGACTTGCTTTTAATTATGTATATGGATGTTGAAATACTAAAGAAACGGTTCATGATTTTTGAGACCAAAATTGGAATATGCAGCAGTTGTATGGTGCCCAAGTCTCAAACGCGCACAAATCAACAGGAAAAGGTGCAAAGAAATGCTTCAAAATGGCTTCCAGAACTGAAAAACAAGAGTTACGAGGAGAGACTAGAGGCGTAAAACATGCCAAAACTAGAAGATACCTACTTTTACCTACCTAAAATTACCTACTTAAAATTAAGTAGGAGGTATTTAAGTATTTGGGGTAATTAAGGTAATGAGGTAATTAAGTATTTGGAAATTACCTACTTAAAATTATCTGTTAGATTAAGGACCTGCCCGAAATGCTGCGCGTACTAGTGGCTTTACAAGATTGTAAATACTGTACTATTCAATGTATTTTCACAAACCCAATGTACCTTCTTGTATATATATAAATAAATAAATAAATAAATAAATAAATAAAGATAGAAGAAAGCAGTGATATGATCACCACTTACAAAATACTGACAGGAATTGATCAAATTGACAGAGGAATTCCTGAAACCAACAACTTCATGAACAAGAGGACACAGATTCAAGCTAAGGAAACAAAGGTGCCGAAACAATATTAGAAAGTTTTCTTTTGCAAACAGAGTGGTAAGCGGATGGAACAAGCTTAGTGAGATGGTGGTGGAGGCCAAAGCCGTCAGTACTGTAGTTTGAAAACGTTATACAAAGGAGTACTGGGAAGATGGGACACCACGAGTGGAACTCTCATCCTTTAACTACACTTTGGTAATTACACACAAAATTGCTTTATTAGTAAGGTAACAATATGCATTTATAGACTTTCACAATGATATTAATTCAGTATGCTTATATACTGTATAATATAATAAAATGTGGATTAAACTGTAAACTAACATGTAGTTTTCCCAGGAACAATGTGGACTTAAGGTAGACTGATCCACAATGTAGATCAATACAGTAATATATAAATACTGCATTAAAAAGTAATCCAGTACAGTACACCTGGATTTTGTGTTGGTGCTGGGTTCTGGACGGGTGACAGTGTCAATGGTGATGGTAGTGGGTATAGTGTCAAGGGTGGTGGTAGAGAATGGGATAGTATTCGATGGTGATGTTGGTGTTGAGTTATGTACAGAAGGTTCTTGTTATGTACAGGTGTTGTTGGGAATGATATTGGTGGTAGTGTTGGTATAATATCAGAGATGATGGTGGTTGTAGTGTGAAAGATGATCTACCTACCTGTTGAAGGTTCCGGAGATCAGTGTCCCGCAGCCCAGTCTCTGACCAGGCCTCCTGATTGCTGGTCTGATTCACCAGGCTGTTCAGAGCCTGACATAAGAGTCACAGCCTGGTTGCTCGGGTATCCTTTGAAGGTGCTTGTCGAGTTCTCTTTTGAACACTGCGAGGTGCTACATAGTCTCTCTCTGGCTTGGTGCCTCCTTTTGATATTTACTGTACTTGAATACTGCAAGAATTCAGCCTATAGTAAAGTGTTGAAAAGTTTTGATGTTGATCGAGTTCTCTGTGTGCCTATTGCACATCTACTCTTCAATGGGGCTATTTTGCACATCCTGCCATGCTTACTGGTCTCATGTGGTCTTATTGTTGGTTCCAGATCTGTGTACAGATTTGAAACCAGTCCTAATATTTTCCAAGTGTAGATTATTATATATCTCTCCTGCCTGTGCTCTAGGGACTAAAGATTTAAAAATTTTAGGAAAGGTAGGATAATTTAGATGGTCTATCGAGCGATTTCTAGCAGTAAAGGATCTTTGCATGTTCTCCAGGTCAGGAATTTCTAGCTTTGATGGGGCTGTTAATGTGCAACAATATTCCACTCTAGAGAGCATTAATGTTTTAAAAAGTATCATTGGCATGGCATCTCTTGTTATCCAACTTGTAATTTTTCTTGCAGCTGTGACAGCAACTTTGTTGTGTTCTTTAAGGAACAAAAAAAAATGCATGTGAACCATTGTTAAGAAATAAAATAGGATTTTTATAATAAAATACATTATCCTCATCACATTTATTCTACACACTGTTCCACAGGGCCGGCCGAGGTTCATACTTTTGCTCTTCAACAAATACTGTTAATTTGTTCCAATGTTTTCAGTGCATTATTTATTTTGAGAAATCTAATTTTATCATTATATTGACCACAGTATTTTTTATCACAGAAAATTCATTCATTATATATATATATATATATATATATATATATATATATATATATATATATATATATATATATATATATATATATATATATATAATTACACACACACATATACATCCACACACACACGCATGCATGCATACATTCATACATACATACATACATATATACATACATACATACAATATGCATATAGATCTGCATATAAATTTCAAACCACAC
>WNGS01004511.1:23824213-23836713 GCA_020271785.1 Procambarus virginalis | reverse complement strand
CAGAAGAAACTGGAGGTCAGCACATAAGTATGAAAGACTAACAAAAAACTCCCAGGAAACAAATACATATTATTTGTATTATAATAATAATATAGTATAATATAATTAATATAGTATAATAATTAATAACTTATGGTAATGTCTTCTCACAGACAAAATAACATAGGATAAAAAACCCACACTTGTGTATTTGTGAAATGTATGTAAGGAATTTACACTAAGATGTAAATTTTAGATGTAATGATTAAATGTATTGAATTTAAATGTACAGTAATGATATATGTTAAGATGCAAGTCTGGTTCTAATCACACACTCTCAGACCTTGACAAAGCACTCAGGAGAGTGCAAAAGACTTGGTGTAAATTCCTTACATAAATTTCATAAATACACAAGTGTGAGTTTTTATCCAATGTATTGTGTCTGTGAGAAGACATACATTATTTATTAATTATTATTCCATATTAACTATATTTTACTATATTATACTACTGTATATTATTTATTTATTAACACTAATTATTATAATACAAATAATATGTATTTGTTTCCTGGGAGGCTTTTTGTTAGTCTTTCATACTTATGTTCTGATCTCTAGTTTATAATAATTAATAATTCACTGTATCAGGGGACAGGAAGCCAGAGTGTTTGCATACACGTTTCATTTTTATCGAGCGCTTCCCCCCCCCCCAGTCCGAATTACTGACCCCGTCCAGCATGCAACCCCACAACAAGCTGACCAACTGAGTACCTACCCACTGCTGGGTGAAAGGAAATGTTCCCAAGCATTTCTGTCCTGCCCGGGATTCAAACTCGGAATTCTCGATTGTGCATTTTTTCTTGTTTCTGGCTACTTGGGATGGGTGGTTAGGTTGTAGACATTACCTCCACTCTCTCTCTGCTTCCCTTAGCCAGTCTGCTGTTGATATCAGCTCAGACAAGCCAAAATGTATAACATTCCCTTCCCATTTCTCTGTGGTTTTNCCCTATGGATTAGGTGATCTAATGGGTATCCAATTAGGTTGGTTCAATGTGCATCCAGGCCAGCTCTGGGCTGGCCTTGATGTTTTGAAGCCTATATCCAGTGTAACAGCCTTGTTCCTGCAGTGACAGCGATGGATGCTTTTACCAAGCTGCTCATTCCTCTCCTTAGCGAAACAATTACAGATTTTATGAGATTCGCTTTATGTGTAGGTAGTCAGTTCTTGGCCAATTCAGGTTGCAGTCTGTTATCTCTCTCTGATATCCACTTCACCCTTTTCTCCTCTCATTTCTTGAGGTTGTGGTTTCTGTGTTCTCATGGCTGCTACCATATGCTTTTCAGTTGTGTGTCTAGGCTTTTGGTGGCAGAGTACTGCTCCCACTGCTGGCTTGCAGACTTTTAGGTTTCAGGCCTCATTTCCTCCTGGTTGAGATAGAGGTGGTACCAATGCCTGGAGCTTTGCACTGGCTTCAGTTGCTGTTTTCTCCTCTTGGTAAAGAAGTTCTAGGTCTCCCCCAGGATGCAGTTCATCAGGGCACTTCACTCTGGCTGATTTGTAGGTTGTTGGGTGCAGGGGGGGGTAACAATTGGGTACATTTCCTTGGACTTTGACACTCAATGTGGGTGTGTGTAGTCTTCATCACAGGGAGGGAGGGTTAGTAAACAGCTAATCCTGGTTTAGCCGTTTACTCTGCTAATGGCTTCCAACATGTAGAATAGTATAAGGAAAACGAACAACGAGATTCTCTTTTGTATTTTTATCATATTGTATAGTGCTCTTTGTTAAAGTTGGCTCTCATAATTTTTGTTAAAGACATTACCATGCTTCATTATAGCTTTTTTTTTCATACAGAGCTTTTTTTTATGCTTTAATTGCAGTATAAATTTAATTGCCTTTGCCCTCTCAATAAGTATAGACTGGATTTATCTTGATTGTTTTCAGATATAAGCTGTCAGCCCTTTTCACTAGATTTCCTTTGCTAATGCTTCCTGAAAAACTTGACAAAGCTAATACTTCCTGGTGGCTTCCTGTTCTTTTGTCTCTCCGTCATTGTACTTCGCTTTCAGTTAGGGTTGTTTTGTGTACATGAAATATGAAAAAAAATGTGCACATTTATTCTATACAGACGTATCACTCACCTTTATTATGAGAGATTTCAGATTTTTTTTAGACAAGTTTGATAACTGGAAATTTCAGATTGCCTTCTTTTTCAACAATATTGGAAAATATTTTTTTAAAATGTAAGTATGGGAGCTAGAAGATTTACTGTGTTTTTAAATGTGTATTTGCATACTTGTATCTACTAATTTGTTTACTTAGATATTTGTCTAATCATAAATCCTTTTAATTCCAGGGAAAAATGGAGCATGCTAATTATTCAAAGAGAAAATCTACTATCATTCCAACAGCAAGGGCCCATGAAAAAGAAACCAAACTCTGTTACTGAAACTGATACAGGGCTTGTGTTCATGAGTGTAGGAAACATTCCAGTGGAGGAGTAACCTTACAAAGCACATGAGAACTCATACTGGAGAGAAACCGTACAGCTGTAGCATTTGTTCATACAAAACGAGCTATAGTGAAGCCTTGAAAAGACACATGAGAATACATACTGGTGAAAAACCATATGCATGTGACATATGTGATTACAAGAGTAGAGACTATGGCTCATTAAAAGTTCACATGAAAAAACATAATCATCAAAATAACATATTGCTATAAGCTCTTTAGCAATAAGTCCTAATGATTTTAATGGTACCTATTCATTTGGACACGTCATATCATACAGAAGATGGTTTGCCAATGGATTTTAATACCCACTTATGCTTATCCAACCTAACTTAACCAAACCAACCTCGCCTAATACAGCCTAACCTATAACAAGGCACCTTAACTTAACAATATTTATGACTAGCAGTACCCGGCCATGCATTGCTGTGGCTCAGCAATGCATGTGTGTTGCCTTCCCTGTCCCCCAGTCCTCCCCACCATTCCCCCCCTCACCCGTCTCCTCGGCCTCCCAACCATTCCCCACTCCACCATCCCCTCTTCCTTCCCACCATGCCCCACTCCCCTGTCCCTTTGTCCTCCCCACCATTCTCTATTCCCCCATCCCCTCGTCCCCACCATCCCAAACTCCCCTGTCCCCTCGTCCTTCCCCACCATTACCCCCTCCCTTGTCGCTGTGTCCTCCCCACCATCTCTCACTTCCGTCCTCTTGTCATCCCCACCATTCTCCACTCCTTCGTCCGATGCCTTCCCAAATGGTCTCATGTTCCCATCAGAAAATTGGGAACATCAAGTGTTCTGATGTTCCCATCATTGAAATATAAGAAAAACAGTTAAAAAATTAAATGAAAATATGAAAAAAATAAAAAAAATAAACTATACTCACGAAATGAGCGGTGTGGTAAACAACACAGCTCAGTTTCAACGCAATTCACACAACATAAATAAAAATCTATGGAAATTCAATTTATCAATGTAATCAGAAACATTGAAATGGAATTGTAAAATATTTAGTATAGCATGTGTGTTGCTCTTACATGCAACAGATGGTGCTGTTTTCCAAGAAAAGCATAGTTTTACCTGTCACAGGTGTGGAATCCATACTTATACTTATGAAATGAACGGTATGGTAAACAACACAGCTCAATTCCATCACAATGTCGCACAAAATAATTCAATAAAAAATAAAATCAATCGAAATCTATGAAAATAAAATTTATTAATGCAATCGGAAACATTGAAATGGAATTTGTGACATATTTAGTATAGCGTGCATGTTGCTATTATGTGCAACAAATGGCGCTGTTTTTCAAAAACGCATGTTTTTACCTGTCATAGGGGTGGCATCTATATAGTAGGTATATAAAAAGACGCACCTATTCGAATGCAATGTTGTGTCAAAATTTCAAAGCAATTGGTGAAGAACTTTCAGAGATTACAGTGTATGTTGCTCTTATGTCCAACAGATGGCGCTGTTTTTCAAAAAAAGCAAGTTTTTTCCTGTCACAGGTGAGGCATGTATATAGTAGATCTATACAAAGACGTGCCTATTCGAATGCAATGTTGTGTCAAAATTTAAAAGCAATCGGTAAAGAGGTTTCGAAGATTTCCCTCACATGAAAAACACAGTTTTTCAGAAAAAGCATGTTTTTTTACCGTCACAGACGTAATATCTATATAGTATGTATATAAAAACACTGCTTGGATGCGAATGGAACGTTGTGTGAAAACTTCAAAGCAATCGGTGAAGAACTTTCGGAGATTAGCGGTTATGCACAAACAAACATTTCCATTTTTATTTATATAGATTTTAACAAATAAAAACCATCATTGAATATAATGAAACGCCATTTTTTGGGCTAACCCTGGTTTCTCCCGGAAACTATGTGCCAAGATGGCTACCATACCAGGTCACATCAGCCATACTGTGGTGGGGGGGGGTTCGAGGCCTACTGGGGATCAGAACCTGGTCGCCTCACAGGCACTGGGAGCAGTAACATTTATTTTTGCCACCTTATTGAAGGTAACCAGAAAGTCAGTCAAACCAGACTACTGCTTGATACCTGCTTGATGTGGTTCTGGGAATTCTTCTACTCCCCAAGCCCAGCCCGAGGTCAGGCTTGACTTGTGAGAGCTTGGTCCACTGGGCTGTTGCTTGGAGTGACCCGCAGGCTCACATACCCACCACAGCCCAGTTGGTCCAGCACTTTTTTTAGAAAACAATCTAGTTTTCTCTTGAAGATGTCCACGGTTGTTCCGGCAATATTTCTTATAGTCGCTGGGAGGACGTTGAACAACCGCGGACCTCTGATGTTTATACAGTGTTCTCTGATTGTGCCTATGGCACCTCTGCTTATCCCTACTGTACTTAGGGATTCAAAGGAGACCGAAGCCTCGAAACACGCTGAAAGAACTCCTCCAATTATGTAAACAAACAATCGAATTCTCTTAGAACTAGCGTAAGCTTATTCACCCCACCTCCCCTACTTGTTTGAAGGGAAGGGGAAGGTAGCTTACTGCCTGCCATGGCCTGAGCTCTCAGTGCTAGGGCAGATGTAGACATACACCCAACAACTAGTAAGGAAGGGAGGAGATCAGGAAGCCACTGGGGCTTACCAAGAAAATGGCATTTATTTACATTCAATGCTGTTATTTTGTGGGAAGTTCCTTGTGGTACCCTGAAGCTACCTACCCACAAAGAAGGAAGAAAACATGGGAACTAACCAGGGAGGAGGACGCATTATAAGAATCAGGACAAGGATAAGACTGCTGAGAGACATGACCTAATGCCACACAAGAGCGCCGAGGCCCAGTAACATTCACGAAATATCAAGCCACCAGAGCCTTGTTTAATCTTCAAAACAACCACACCCAAATATCAGCCCATGACATGTTTGTAAACACAGCCAAAAGAGTGGCATACTTTCTAACGTCATAGTCATGAGGGTAGGCCACAGGCTGGCTTGACTTAATAACACTGCAGATGACTTGAGAATTACGAACCTAGGAATAGGGGACAAAGGAAACAGGATCAGCCTACACGGCATCCACCATGGCAGAATCAGTGGCACAAAGGTAGAGGCAGAGAGCCACCACCAGACACAACACATGATGCTACATCTGCCGAACCACCCAAGCATCACCAACCAAAGGACCCCTTTGGAAGCCAACCGACTTTTTCTTTGCCAAAATAGGAGCCAGCTGTAAATGAACATAACACCCACCAGGGCCAAAGGAATAAAAACCCTGCCTCCAGAGAAGAGCATGAAGCTCTCCAACCCAACAACCAGAGGCAAGGGAAACCAAAAACAAAGCCTTCGAAAAATAATATCAGACCAAAGGGGGGACAGTGAAATGAGAAGAGTTAAGAAAAGTAAGTACACAGTTCAAAAACCAGGCAGGCTCAGGCAGTGCATGAGCAGACCAGAGGTGAAACAAGGTATGACACAGCTGGGAAACAGTACCGAGGTATAATCGACACCGAACACAAGCTGTAGCAGTTCTGCCAGCGCAATACAATACATGGCGACATTATGTGGCATGAGGTGCCAATCAAGAAAACTCCAAGAAAGGAGAGCACCACATGCTCAGACACCAATAAAAAATGACGAAAGGAGTGCTCGCTCGCCATGAATATGGCAATAAAGATGTGTACAAAATTCCAGATGCGAAGAGCTGAGGAGAAGGTCGAACCAGAGAAGTACGTCATTGCGACAACCTTCAGAAGCATACAAATTGTTTAACATCAACAGGGATCACAAGGTTGTAAATATTGGGACAGCCTTCAGGAATCTCAGTAAAAGTGATTTAAGTATATCACATATGCAAGAAATATTAATTAGTATAGGTGAAATGTTCCACTTAAGCAGGTAGAGGATGTAAAGTAAGTCCAAAAGTTTGCCAGATGACTAGTCCTGAAGCTGAGAGGAAGAGCTGCACGACCTTGATTTCACAATATTGGAAGAGATTGAAGGGATTGAATTCCTGTTGTCTGGAACTTGTATCCAAGTTTCCCTCAAGTCGAACTACTGACCTTCCCTAGGATGCTACCCTCAGTAGTTGCCTAATTCCCAGGTACTATTTACTACTAAGTGAGTAGGGGCATCAGGTAAAAGAAAGCGTGCCCAACTATTTCTGTCCTTGGGGATCAATCCCAGGATCCTTAATTGTGAGTCGAGAACATAGACCACTGTGCTACAGGAACCATAATAAACCTGGGCATAGACAGTGTGGATAAGGACTGACTATTTTTAAAATGTTGAGAGACCAGACCTAGATACGGGACATCTAGGTGATGTCCCCTAGATGATGATGGAAGTTGATCACTAAATGAGCCAGAGGGATTTCAGGAAAAACATAGTTTCAAAAGCAGATATGAAGGAGCTTAAGCTGAAGGTTAAGGAACAGGTCCAGGAGTTATGACAACTCCTGCAGGCACAGCAAAGTATGTCCACACATTTTTAAGAATGCCTACTTTAGTGTGCTGTTTTTGTCAATAAAACTCTTTACAACAGTAATAGTAGTTTTTAAATACTGTATCCTTATGCAGATGATAAATCACAATAGCATGACTGAAGCTATTACCAAACCACACACACATCAGGAAATGGAGAAACAAGGGTATCTCAGGCCATCCTGTGACCATTATCACATTATCAAGTTGTGTAAAAGAAAGAGAGGAGGGATAGACAAATAAATAAGGTAAGAGTGAGATTAAAGGTGAGGAGCAAGTAAGAGAAAGAATGTAAGAATAGGATGAAAAATAAGAATCAGAGGGTAAGAATAAGATGAAAGGTATGAATAAGAAAAGGGGGGTAAGGATGAGAGAAAACTGCAAAGCTTAAGTCATATCACGTTAAGTGATACCCTTTCACAGTATGTATATACTGTGAAAGGGAAGAGTCAACAGCAACAAAGCCAGGACTAAGGTTCATGTTGGGTAGGTTGTGTATTGGAGCCGATTCAACAAAATAGCGTCTGTGAAGAGTAAAGGCAGGAAAGATCATTTTAGAAGACCAGACTATAAGATGATTAGTCCCTAACATGACAAGAGAGAGTATTGTTTGTGTTTGCAGACATAATGTTTTTTTTTTGTGTGTTCTTAAAGTCTCATTTAGTGTATGGTCAGTTTCATCAAAGTACTGGAGAGGACAAAACAAACAGGAAATAGAGTAGACACCAGCAGCATTACAAGCAGATGGAGCAGTGTGAACCAGATCAAACTTGACAAACTAACAGTGAGTTTTACATCAAGAGGACGAAGTGTATTTGTGATATTTTGAGTTTTGTTATGAAATACTGTATCCTTCTTTCAGACATGAGAAGAATTACCAAGAGATGCCTCATCTTCCCCCTCAAGGAACACGTGTTGATGTAATTAGTGCATGTGAGGTTATTGAGTGTTTGTTTACCTGCTTGCTTAAGTTCTGGGAATTCTTCTACTTCCCAAGCCCGGCCTCCGTGGTATGTACCTCATACCTGACCCAGTATGTTGTTATTTTACTGTGTAGATTTGGGACCTGGCCCTGCAGTATTTTCCACATGTATATTATTTGATATCTTTCTCGTCTCCTTTCTAGTGAGTATATTTGGAGAGCTTTAAGATGATCCCAATAATTTAGGTGCTTTATCGTGTCTATGTATGCCGTATATGTTTTCTGTATTCCCTCTATTTCAACAATCTCTCCTGCTCTGAAGGGGGAAGTGAATACTGAGCAACACTCAAGACGGGGACAGCGCAAGTGATTTGAATAGTAGACACGCGATTATCCGGAATCTTTAACCGGCTAAAATTGTGGTCAGATAAAGTTATCTCACTATCCGGTCAAAATGTCCATGGGAGCCGGAAAAACAGGTATTTGGCGGGATAAAAAATCTGGGCCGGTTAACTTACTGCCGATGTTACAATATCCGGACAGTCAACCGGACAAGCGGTGAATTGTCCAGATACGAAAGCTAGGTGGCAGGCTGTACCATATTAATCCCATACGGCTGTGACTCGAGGCGCATGGTGTAGGAGGGAGTGGGGTGGGTGGGTGGTGTCGGGAGAGAATGGAGCGTTGGGAGGGACCACCCGGGGAACAAGGGGGCTGTTGAGGGGCCTATACACTACAGTACAGGAATTACCATTAATTTTAGAACTACTGTATTCATCATAGCCAAAAACAAAAGAAATACTAGTAATTTGCAATAACAAATATACAAGTTTCCTTAAAACAATTTGCACAGGCTGAAGTTTCCTTAAAAAATAGTAATTTTTTTTACTCCTGGCGGCCTACGTAACGTGCCTCCCTGTCCCAAGTGAACCCGTCCAAGCCTGGTCAAGCCATGTACTCCTGGCCCTCGTGTTATACTGTACCACAGTGCCGCGCCATTAGTGAAATATTTTTTTAAATAACTTTTTAATTTTCATAGTAACTTTGAACATTTTTGGCCAAGACTATGTCTGGTAGCAGCATCAATCGTTCTGGAGATGTTAAGAGGGAGAAGGTTGCCCTAACAATTAAAGATAAGTTACGTGTTATACAAATTTGTGAAAATAGCCGGTCAACCTCAAGTGTTGCCAAGGAATTGAATATAGGCACTAGTACTGTTTCTGATATAAGGAAACAAAAAGAGAAATATCTGAAATACTTTCAACCATTGAAAGTGAAGGTGCAAGCACTAGCAGAGGGTGTTGTAGAAAAACTTTGAAAACTTCGACACATGTACAGTTGGATGAGGCTGTGTACAAACGGTTTCCTCAGCACCGCACAGCTGGCATGACAATTTGCGACCCAGAAATACAAAATGCTGCAAGCAGGTTTGCAGCAAGCCTTGGAATAAGGGATTTCCAAGCTAGTGAAGGGTGGTTGCAAGGTTCAGAGGCACAATATTGTGAAGAGGAAAATTGTCGGTGAATAATTGAGTACAGATACAAGCAGTGTAGAACCATTTAAAATAAATTAAGAACATACATTTTGTCAAATAATTTATATTCTTATATAAAGATATAATGCTGATGAAACTGGGCTGTATTGGAGGAGTTTACCAGAAAAAACTCTAGCTATGAGGAGTGAGGGTTGAGTGCCAGGCCATAAAGTTAACAAGGATAGGCTGTCGGCCATGATGTGTGCGAATGCCGAGGGCACAGACAGAATCACGTGTGCAATTGTTGGCAAATCAAAGAAACCAAGAGCCTTGCAACATTGCTTGGACAGACTGCCTGTGAAATATTATAACTCAAGAATGCATGGTTTACACAGGAGGTCTTTCTTTCCTGGTTTCATGATGTGTTCTGCAGGGAAGTTCGTGACTATCAAGTTAAGAAACTCAAAGTAATGCCCAGCGAAGTTCGGGCTTTGCTGTTGCTTGATAATGCGCCTGCCCACCCCCAGAATTGACATGTTAACCTCACATGATGGCAAGATAATGTGTATGGCACTTCTTCCTAATACAACCTCTCTCATCCAGCCTATGGATCAGGAGAGTTATCTGTGCCACGAAGAGGTTGTACACCAAAAAGATGCTTAACGAAGTTTTGGTGATTTTTCCTCTTCCAGAAGATGTGGAACTCGGTGTGGATAACAAGGCTAAAAAAACATTGAGAATTTGAAGAACTATACAATCTAGGAAGCCATCTATAACTGGGCCAAGGTGTGGAGTGAAGTAAAGGAATCGACTTTGAAGAATTCCTGGAAAAAACTCCTCACATCTACAGTCAGCAATGAGGAGGATGAAGAAATTAATTTTGAAGGAGTTACAGATGAAATCCATGGAATGTTCAGAAATGCTGGCAAAAACTTAGAACGAACAGGATGTGGTTGATTGGCTTGAAAGAGATGACAATGACCCAGGATATGGTGTGATGAGTGAAGACGAGATTCTCCAGTCTGTTACTGGTGAGGTCGACGAAGAGGAGGAGGAGGATGAAGAAAGCAGTGAAGAACCAACACCACAGACAACAAAATACAGTTTACTCATGTCTTTTGTTGACCTGTTAATTAATTTTTCATCCAATTGTGCTCAACCAGAAGTTGGAAACGTCTATCAGTACCTGAGGCAAACCAAAGAGCTGATCATACAACAGGCCAATGAACACAGAAGGCAAGCTAAACTGGATTCTTATTTGGTAAGAAAATCAATCCAAGCACCTTCAACCAGTGAGGCATCACAGGCTACCCAAGTGCCTTCAACCAGTGAGGCTTCAGCAGCTGGAAGTCAAAAATAACTTTGCTTAATGAACTGTACAGTAATTTTAAGTGTTAATTTTAGTGATGTGTTAGTATAGGTTATGTAAATTGTCAAGAATTCTTAACTTCAAGATGTGTGGCATCAATCAAGAAGACGGACAACAACAAGGTAAGTTGAGGTTTCTAGTTGAATATTTAATAATTATATGTGGCAAGGCAATTCAAATTATGTTGTTTGTAGTATAAAAATAGTTGGAAATGGTCACTTTTGGACTCTTCGAGGTGAAAAAGTACTCTTATCCGGAAAACTTGATTATTCGGCTGGGGGGTCGTTCCCATATAGTCCGGATAATCGAGTGGAGACAGTACAACCATTGTGATGGGATCCCTGGATTTGAAAGTTCTCATAATCCATCCTATAATTTTTCTGATTTGACGCAATATTTGCTTGGTTATACTCCCTAAACGTTAGGTCGTCTGACATCATTATTCCTAAGTCCTTTACATGCTGCTTTCCTACTGTAGACAGATTTGATTGTGTTTTGTACCCTGTATTATGTTTAAGGTCCTCATTTTTACTGTACCTGAGTACCTGGAATTTATCACTATTAAACATCATGTTATTTTCTGCTGCCCAGACAAAAACTTTATTAATATCTGCTTGTTGATATTACCATAGAATTTTTTTGAGTGTGGAGTAGCTGCCACATTATTGGTTATGTGGTTGTGTTCACATAAGGCTGATAGAGTTTGATAAGGCTAACTGGAATCTATTCACCCTCCATGCTACTCTTTCTGACTTATCTGATCTGCCTCTCCCTCAAGCTCTCCTCCATTTTTACGATGCCTTATTTGACGTTGCCCTCCACTCTATTCCCTGTTCTACCTCTTAGTCACACAGACATGTGTCAACAAAGTAAAATCTGAATTATTCACCGTGAAAATTTCAGTTTCTCCAGGGTACTAAGCTGTCCGCTCTTGACCCATCTCCCGTAAAGGTATTCCTTATTCCGACTTTTACCCGGTTATTCATTCCTCCATCCTTACTTGTTGGCAGGATTGTTGGTCTTCTGTTACTGTGACAAACTGCGTACTCTTAAGAGTAGTGTGTCCTCATGGCCGTCCTCCTACCACCGTAACCGGCGATGGGAAATGGCTCTGGCGAGGTTGCGTATTGGCCATACACGCTTAACTCACGGTCACTTAATGGAACGCTGCCCTGCTCCTTATTGTCCAAATTGCATTGTTCCTCATACGGTCGAATGCATATCCTTGTCGAATGTCCTGACTTTCAGGACGAGCGTGTCTTGCTTTCCAACCGTCCCTCGCGGTCGCTTGTCCCTCGATAGAATTCTTGGTGAATCGGATACTTTTGATATGTTTGCCTTATGCGTTTCTGTTCTCACATTGGCATCCTTGGTGATATTTAGCGCCCTCTGATTATTCCGCACATTTGATGGTGCAACATAACCTTCCCGGTTTGGTGCCTTCTTTTGATAATTAATTAATTACTTCCCAAATACAGTACATATTTAGGACCTTTTGAACATTCATCAGTACAGACGGTGCTATATGGTCTTTCTGGCTTTGTGCATTCTCTTGATAATTACTTTTAAAATAGTGTTTGTTTCAGAAACTAAGAAAAGTTAATAAAAGTACAGTACCCACAACTCTTAACAATATAGTATTATGCAGTTTCTCTATGAAATAATTTAACTCATAATCTGCAGCTAAAGTACAAAATGCTTACATCAGATTACACATTAGAATCATGGAATCTGAGAAAATAGACTAAACACACCTTGCAAATTATGTGGAAAGGAATTACAGAACTCTAAT
>WNGS01004511.1:23804213-23819213 GCA_020271785.1 Procambarus virginalis | reverse complement strand
TTATTTGCTCACTGACCGTATACAGCACCACTTGATCAGTTTTCATACACTAATGGATGGCTCACAAATATTAAACTGATGTTACCTCATCCCCATTAATCTCCACTTCAGTCAACCCAACACTATCAGCATCCGACAATGATCTTCAAGTTAACAAGCGGATTGGGACTTCTCATATTGGTGAGTACAAACTGTCAAATTTCTGGAACAAAATTGTAAATTTTTTTGTCCAAGCTTTTCAGGATAACGAACAACTTATCCGAACGCAAGAGGTTATCCGGTCAGTCTCGGTCCCGAGGGGTTCAGAAAGAAGATGGCTGACATACATAAATACAGAAAAGCCACAGAGAAATGGGAAAGGAATGTTGAACATTTTGGCTGGTCAGAGCCAGTATCAACAACAGACTGGCTAAGGGAAGCAGAGAGAGGGTGGAGGCCACGTACACGACCTGACCACTCATCCCCAGGGAAACATGCAGCCAGAAACAAGGGATGGAGCAGTTTAGATCAATCCAGAAGAAACTGGAGGTCAGCACATAAGTATGAAAGACTAACAAAAAACTCCCAGGAAACAAATACATATTATTTGTATTATAATAATAATATAGTATAATATAATTAATATAGTATAATAATTAATAACTTATGGTAATGTCTTCTCACAGACAAAATAACATAGGATAAAAAACCCACACTTGTGTATTTGTGAAATGTATGTAAGGAATTTACACTAAGATGTAAATTTTAGATGTAATGATTAAATGTATTGAATTTAAATGTACAGTAATGATTATATGTTAAGATGCAAGTCTGGTTCTAATCACACACTCTCAGACCTTGACAAAGCACTCAGGAGAGTGCAAAAGACTTGGTGTAAATTCCTTACATAAATTTCATAAATACACAAGTGTGAGTTTTTATCCAATGTTATTGTGTCTGTGAGAAGACATTACCATTATTTATTAATTATTATTCCATATTAACTATATTTTACTATATTATACTACTGTATATTATTTATTTATTAACACTAATTATTATAATACAAATAATATGTATTTGTTTCCTGGGAGGCTTTTTGTTAGTCTTTCATACTTATGTTCTGATCTCTAGTTTATAATAATTAATAATTCACTGTATCAGGGGACAGGAAGCCAGTGTGTTTGCATACACGTTTCATTTTTATCGAGCGCTTCCCCCCCCCCCCAGTCCGAATTACTGACCCCGTCCAGCATGCAACCCCACAACAAGCTGACCAACTGAGTACCTACCCACTGCTGGGTGAAAGGAAATGTTCCCAAGCATTTCTGTCCTGCCCGGGATTCAAACTCGGAATTCTCGATTGTGCATTTTTTCTTGTTTCTGGCTACTTGGGATGGGTGGTTAGGTTGTAGACATTACCTCCACTCTCTCTCTGCTTCCCTTAGCCAGTCTGCTGTTGATATCAGCTCAGACAAGCCAAAATGTATAACATTCCCTTCCCATTTCTCTGTGGTTTTCTGCTTACCAATGATCAGTGTTCTGTGATCAGTTTTATTATATATATACAGTATATATATATATATATATATATATATATATATATATATATAATATATATATATATATATATATATATATATATATATATATGCACACACACACACACTATGCAAAAAAAAAACAGTGAAACGGGAACAATACATGTAGTTTAGTACTTTCACCTCATCAAGAACCAAGAAAGACCGGGGCAAAGAAGCCCTGGCATGAAAGATGAAGAATCGAGATTGGGAGAGAGTGGTGCCATCTAGTCGTGGAGAAAACTAAATAGTATAATAATGCAATAGTGTAAAAAAGAAATGAAAGAAAATCCTAATTTATCAAAAGACCCATGTACAATTTATACAATATACTGTATATATATATCTTTACCATTGATATAGGAAGATACTAAAAATAATGAAAGCCAGCTCCAGTGAAATAATTTGAACAGAAAATTAAACATAATTAGATGTTCTTGGTTTTTCCTCATAACCTATCTCTAAGAGTTCCACATTCCAAGAAGTTCTACACTAATCCTAGGTTCACTAATAATTAATCTCTCTTCCCAAGTGTACAACTAATTAACATTAACAAATCTTCTCAACCTGCTAGATGTTGGTCAGTTTGGCCAAGGTGAGGTGAAGCTTGTAATATAAGCTGTTGTATGCAGATTAGAATCCAACCCATCCTCAGTCCAAGTCCATTCCATCCAATGGTAGACCCCAAAGACTTTCACATCAATTTTAACATGCTGTTTGTTCAATAAGAATTTCCTCAAATATAAATATTTTTTTATATATTAGCATACTGTGCATATTTAGGCACTGGTGTGCCTAAATATTTGTATTTGTAGTACATGGGTGAAGCATTTACAGCATTGTGGGTCGAACAAAAGTCTTCAGCGAAGCACTTGTTCGAGAAGTGTTCGAGCGTCATCAGTTGAGAGTCGTGTGTAAACCAATTTTTATTCATAAACAAGCTTTGGCGAGTGCATGGAATGGACTTTTGCCTTTGTTTAGAGGACGGGCTGCAGAATTAGTCTAAGCTCATGTTGTGGTTCAGTAGACACACTTGAAAGATACCACACATCAACATCTATTGACATTCACCAGCAACAATGTAACACTTGAGTCCAGTTCTTACCCTCACAAGGCACTTCAGCCTCGCCACAGTGCAGACAGCCAGATACCGGCTGCATCAAGAGTCCATGCTCTCATCCCACATTCGAGCTCTTTAACCCAATCTGCATTCAGAGCTCCATACTCTAAACTCTCACCCTGTATCCAAGCTCTCTATCCTTAATCTCTGCCCTACTCCAGGCTTTGTTGTCTCAACTCCTATAACAGTTCACTATGTTACCAACAAACCGACGGCTGTAACCAAGACTATACTAGAATATAAAAAACAACTAAAGCCTTTGTTTTATCAGAAGAGAAGAGTATGGAGAAGGGGTTCATTTCTGAATGGAGAATTTGGCACTGGCAAGAATTATGGAAAACGAAAGGGTCTTATCATCAATAGTGATCTTGACTACTCAAAGGGGATTGACGATGATGACCACGAAGAGGTTGAGTGTGTCAATCTGGAAGATAGAATAACCTTGTTCCTTGAGTGTGAAAGTGAGAGAGAGAGAGAGAGAGAGAGAGAGAGTGTGAGAGAGAGAGAGAGAGAGAGAGAGATAGAGAGAGTGTGTGTGTGTGTGTGTATATATATATATATATATATATATATACATGTATATATGGTTAAAAGTAGTATAGGTGTCCACAAAGCCACCAAGGTGCTTGTGTATGTGTAAATCATCAGGGCATGTATGTTCATATGACAAACATCAAAATACTTAGGCCATGTAGCAGGATCAAATAGATCATGGAACACAGCAATGTTTGAAGGAATCATATTTATGTTAGGATTCAACCCTGCCAAGGAAGTGGGAAGGAAATGGAGAGGATTAGCTGGGGTAGTCAAAGATGAGGACAGTTCTGGGCCCAATGTAGTTGGGCGAAACAGAACTTTCTACACTGTCCGACTCAGAAACCTGGTTGTCCGCCCCAGGCGCCTGTGTTTGAAAAGTAGTTTCAATTTCTGTACTTCATCGTTTTAAAAGTTAGGGCCCTGGAACCAAGGGATACCACCTACCAGGGCAGCAAGGAAGGCCGAGCATTGGCCAGTGCAGGAAGGGATGTAGTGCAGACAGCCAGATTCACGCTCGCTTGGGATGATTTGTCATCCCAAGCGATGCCACCCCCTCATAGACAGTGGCTATCTTTATTCATTGATTCACGGGGTAATGCGGTTATCATCAAACGATGATTTAAACAGTTATTGTCTGGGTTTTGCATGTATGATGCAAATATGGATATAATAGCTCTCTGTGGAGTTTACCTTGACCCATGAAAAAATCCTGCTACTATTTCATGGTTACGTGTACAAGGTGAATGAAATTATCGTCACAAACATTACTAGGAGAATGCAATCATATGACAATTTGAACAATTACCATCGGGGTTTTACACACATGATGCAAATATGGATTTAACAGTTCTCTGGATGCAATGGAGTTTACCTTGACCCACGAAAAAATCTTGCTGCCATTTCATGGTTATGTATACCTGTACTAGAGGGAGCCTGCCATGTGCATTTGCCACATTAGTGGCTTACGCCTTTCAATCTATGCTCTCGCCCATACGGTGCCAATTAGACCATATGTCATCGCCCAGAGCTCAACACCATTGTATATATGTTCATATCCTTTTCACTACTCTCTATAGTTGTAATGGAGTATACAAGGTAAACCTATTATCAATTGAAACAATTATATTATGTGAATTATATGACTCTTATCAAGTTATCCTACACACATACTCTTGTAAATGAAGAGAAACAATACGACATCATGGGCACTGGGTGTTGACAGGCATTAGACACAGCCATTACACACCCTTCGAGAGTGCCTCCAAGTAGCGAAATAACTATCCTCTTATATTTTTGTTTTTCTTGCATTTTGAATACAAATTTATAATTCTGCAATGAAAAATTATTTATGTTTTATTTGTTGTGAAAAGGAAGGAATGACCATTCTCCATAGCCACTGTCTAAGGGTTAACAGGGTAGTCCTACTGTTACATTCACCTACACAGGTGCAAAGACCTCTTTCTCCCTCTTGCCCCATTCTGGATACCCACCCTAAACTCAATGTCCACCCCTTCTCCAGTGGGTGGTCTAATGACCTGAACAGGTGCCTTACGTTTGTTCCATTTCCTACATACACTACCTGGAGAGTGGAGCCAAGGCAACCCTCCACTGGCCCCAGGGAGTCGAACGTGAGCCCCTCATCACAGGAAGTTGAAACTCTTGACTGGGCATCACTCAGAGGCAAGAGAGGGGAAGGGGGCTGAAGTAACCCCCACTGACCTCAGGGAGTCATATACAGAAACCCTCACTATGACAAGGTGAAGTTCTTCATGGGTAAATATAATGAGTAATAACATTCATTATAAGCCTTGGTTCATGAGTTTGATCCATTTTTAATTAAAAGAATCAATTGTAATATTCCTGATAATAGTGTAATTTAACTCCATATGAGTCACTTCCATTCTCATGCTTCGTGTCTAAGCATGCCTCTTTTGCAGTCATTATTCTTATTTTTCATTTTCTTCTCATTATTTCACCGAGGCCTGTTTTATTATTTTATTATCTTTCTACATTATTAAAATTTTTCTTTTATTATTTAAATTATGAATTATTTTCTTTTCTCGCCATCTAGATATCACCACTATCTCTTACCTGATTACTCCATCTTCCTCCCTGCCAGGGCTTCTCTGTCATGGTCTTTCTCACTTTTTGATGAAGCCTTTGGCAAGGCAAAAGTACTAAATTATTGTTCCTTTTTCACAGTGGTTTATCTTGCATTTTGAAGTCACATGTTCTATAACATCCTGCATACATACATACATTCATGCATATATACATTACATACACACTTATATACATTACATACATGCATATATACATTACTTACACACACACACACATACATATACATACACATACCAAAACTGTATATATTTATTTAATAAATATAAATAGTATATATAGTATTACAAGAGCTCAAACCTACCACGGCCCTATGCATAAGGAACACCAATCTCACATCATCATGGTCCAGCAAAATAAATTAATATTAATTAACATTAATTTCACTTGTATGCAAGGCAGTGGGTACACTATTGGCTTTCTAACATTGGCAGTGATGAACTTCCAACGAGCCTCACAGTAATCATCAGTGTACGAGATCATTGAAATCACGAGCAACATCAGCGCACCACGACAGTAAAAATCTTCTCACAACAAGAACATAACACTTCCCAGGCCGGGAGTAAAACTTGCACAATTAGGTGTTGAAACGGCTCAAGTGTATTTGGTGTTTCAACTAAATCTGTTGGAGTTCCAACAAAGTTCATAGCTGTGGCGTATAATCATGTGTTAGCTTAAAGTAGCTTCCACGGTGGAATGATTTCTCAGTTCCTCACAAACACACACACAAGCACCGTGAGTTTAATGAAATGGCAATTACAAATGGTTTATCATCTGCAAATGCAGGCAGTAATTGTAGCTGGCACACTTGTTACTGACATACCCTTATTGTTAAAAACCTGACTGTTACTGGCAGTGCTAGTTTCAAGTATCACTATAACAACAAAAGTATCTGGTAAACACACTTAAGACATAACTTCCCACCCATAAATAAAAACAGAAATAAAAATAGAGAAAACATAACTGAAATATTTAAATGCGTGAGATCTCCACTTTGGAAAAAGGAAATACTTCAGACATGGTCACCAGTCTATAAAAGACTTAATATACAAACACAAACCTTTGATACACATGTGCTCACAATTCAACTAGTAACCTTTGGGCGCTGATGTGCCGAGATATGGGCAGTGAAAATGCAGTAAAAACTGTTGCTTTACAAGTAGCTGATCACTAGCAGAAAACTTGTGTAATTAAGGCTATTGCAATATTCTAATTTCATATAGGGCAGCATTTGCTATAGAGTCAAAATGACATTAACAACAAAATCTTACTTGCATTTTATAACAGCACCCACAATTCAAATGCATCAAATCTTTCTTTCCAACCCCACATGATCAAACAACTGAACAAAAAAAAAAAAAGCTGTGATATGTTCCCTACTGCAGAGGAAAGGCACTGGATATGCTATGGCCAAGGCTCTATTTTTAACAAAAGTGTGGAGATTAAGAATTGGCCATTCAATATCTTGCATGTGGAATAATCAGGGGTGACAAGAAATGTCAATTTTTAAACTGATGACAATGGCTGGTATTCCAGTAATTTAATTTTACAAAAACACAGTTACTTATTTTCTTTTAGTTCAGTTATAGTTGATTTACATTTTCCAGTTCACTTTTTTTACAAACACGAACACATTAATTGCATATTTAAATTAATAAATATGTAGCAACAAAGAAACTCTGCATAAATGAGTGACCTATTTAAAGTACATATGTAACATTTTCTAGTGAAGGAATTTGTAGATGCTCAGCTAAGTACACAGGACAAAATAATTACTACCTATGAGCACACCATAGCCAATGATATCCCCTCCTTGTGCACACCACAATGATGTTCTACACATGCAGCACCTCAATGATGTCCTATACTTGCAGCTCACCACAATGATGTCCTACATCATTGTGGGTGAGCTCCCCAGCCGACCGGCTGGGGAGCCGGTCGGCCGAGCGGACAGCACGCTGGACTTGTGATCCTCTGGTCCCAGGTTCGATCCCGGGCACCGGCGAGAAACAATGGGCAGAGTTTCATTCACCCTATGCCCCTGTTACCTAGCAGTAAAATAGGTACCTGGGTGTTAGTCAGCTGTCACGGGCTGCTTCCTGGGGGTGGAGGCCTGGTCGAGGACCGGTCCACGGGGACACACACACAAAAAAAAAAAAATGAAATCATCTCAAGATAACCTCAAGATACACTTGCATCTCACCACAATGATGTCCTACACTTGCAGCTCACCACAATAATGTCCTACACTTGCAGCTCACCACAATGATGTCATACACATAAGCTGAGCACCAAAATTACAGATTCTTTACTGGAAAATAATGAACATAAATACAACATTAGTATGTCAAGTACTGGTAAATATAAAATTGTAAATAAATTAAGAGTTGCCTGACAATTCACACTGGAAACTGAGGGGTTCCTTAGTCTGCTGAACACACAGTATTTTTGAAGTGGTTAAGTCATGATTATAATGTTACATATCCCTATTCATTTAGATGAAAGCACAGCCTTTGTAGATGTACCTGTGAGAATCGGGAGTATATTGAGCACATAATGGGACATTGTTTTTGAAAATGTTGAAAAAATAACAACTTTAAAACTCATTTAGTTAATTCAACATACTGTGTTAAATCAACTTTACACACAAAAAACATTTTATGTATGTTGTATGTATGTATATATATAGTTGTATGTATATATGTTTGTATGTACAGTATGTGCATGCATGAATATATGTATGTATTCACCTAGTTGTGCTTGCGGGGGTTGAGTTTTGGCTCTTTGGTCTGCATCTTGACTGTCAATCACCTGGTGTACAGATTCTNGCACCCTTTCTGCCAGTTCACTTGATTTATTGGTAATCCCATCAATGTTTGAGTACATTACCTTGAAGCTCACTTTATTATATCCAATTTCACCCTCACTCCCCACAAGTGTAGGAAGTTGTTGTATGGTCAATGTTACTTGGGTAGGCTCTCCTCCTGTGAGGTAGTTTCCAGGGTTCAGGGGGAGGTGGAGTGGGGGATGGGGAGGCTTAGGTCTTCCTCAGGCCTGCATGTGTCGTGGTCTTACGAAGTCCATGCTATGTCTATCGCATCTCTCAACTCCCCATAATAATTATATCCCTGCTAAGTAGAAGATGTTAGCTGTTAATGGCATTATATTGTGGTCTTCATAGTTAGTTTAGTTTAGTTCATTTATTATGCACCCCATACATAGTGACCATTAATTTGTATACGGAACGTACAAATTTCGTGTTCAAATGGTAAATTGTGTACGATCCGTCATGTGTACCAACTGGCTTGTATTCCAACAACAGCTGAGAGCTTGAGACTGACAGCGGTACAGCAGGCAGGTGAGACGGTACTGACAGCGGTACAGCAGGCAGGTGAGACGGTACTGACAGGTGTACAGCACACAGGTGAGACGGTACTGACAGAGGTACAGCAGGCAGGTGAGACGGTACTGACAGTGGTACAGCAGGCAGGTGAGACGGTACTGACAGTGGTACAGCAGGCAGGTGAGACGGTACTGACAGTGGTACAGCAGGCAGGTGAGACGGTACTGACAGTGGTACAGCACGCAGGTGAGACGGTACTGACAGTGGTACAGCAGGCAGGTGAGACGGTACTGACAGCGGTACAGCACGCAGGTGAGACGGTACTGACAGCGGTACAGCACGCAGGTGAGACGGTACTGACAGCGGTACAGCACGCAGGTGAGACGGTACTGACAGCGGTACAGCACGCAGGTGAGACGGTACTGACAGTGGTACAGCACGCAGGTGAGACGGTACGACAGCGGTACAGCACGCAGGTGAGACGGTACTGACAGCGGTACAGCACGCAGGTGAGACGGTACTGACAGCGGTACAGCACGCAGGTGAGACGGTACTGACAGTGGTACAACACGCAGGTGAGACGGTACTGACAGTGGTACAGCACGCAGGTGAGACGGTACTGACAGCATCCTCCACACAGCTGGTGTGATCCCTGACGGCATTCTCTAGGATGCTGTCAGGGGCAGGTAAGGCAGGTACCTGCTGAGCCGAGGCAGGTAAGCTCACGTACCCGAGCCGAGGCAGATAACTCACGTACCTGAGCCGAGGCAGGTAACTCACGTACCGAGCCGAGGCAGGTAACTCACGTACCCGAGCCAAGGCACGTAACTCTCATACCCGAGCCGAGGCAGGTAAGCTCAGTACCCGAGCCGAGGCAGGTAACCTCATGTACCCGAGCCGAGGCAGGTAAGCTCGCGTACCCGAGCCAAGGCAGGTAAGCTCACGTACCCGAGCCGAGGCAGGTAAGCTCACGTTCCCGAGCCGAAGCAGGTAAGCTCACGTTCCCGAGCCGAGGCAGGTAAGCTCCCGTAACGAGCCGAGGCAGGTTAACTCACGTACCCGAGCCGAGGCAGGTAAGCTCACATACCCTAGCCGTGGCAGGTAAGCTCGCGTACCAGAGCGAGGCAGGTAAGCTCACGTTCCCGAGCCGAGGCAGGTAAGCTCCCGTAACCGAGCCGAGGCAGGTAAACTCATGTACCCGAGCTGAGGCAGGTAAGCTCACGTACCCTAGCCGTGGCAGGTAAGCTCGCGTACCCGAGCTGAGGCAGGTAACTCACGTACCTGAGCCGAGGCAGGTAAGCTCGCGTACCCGAGCCGTGGCAGGTAAGCTCACTTACCCGAGCCAAGGCAGGTAAGCTCACGTACCCTAGCCGTGGCAGGTAAGCTCGCGTACCTGAGCCGAGGCAGGTAACTCACGTACCTGAGCCGAGGCAGGTAAGCTCACGTACCCGAGCCGAGACAGGTAAGCTCACGTTCCTGAGCCGAGGCAGGTAAGCTCACGTTCCCGAGCCGGGGCAGGTAAGCTCACGTTCCCGAGCCGAGGCAGGTAACCTCGCATACCCGAGCCGAGGCAGGTAACTTCACTTACCTTCACTATATGGGAAGGATCTCTCACTGGATAAGCCAGACATGGATAAGCAAAATTCTTATTCGGGAAGGTAAAAATGGACCATTCAGTATTTGCAATTTTTTGTACAACAATAACATAATTCGAATTATCACACACACACAACACACACTTAGTACCCAGATGAGCCACAGAGACGTTAGAAAGAATTTTTTCAGTGTCAGAGTAGTTAATAAATGGAATGCACTAGGAAGTGATGTGGTGGAGGCTGACCATACACAGTTTCAAGTGTAGATATGATAGAGCCCAGTAGGCTCAGGAATCTGTACACCTGTTGATTGACAGTTGAGAGGCGGGACCAAAGAGCCAAAGCTCAACCCCGCAAGCACAATTAGGTGAGTACACACACACACACTATAAATAAATAAATGTAATTTAAAGCAGAAACTTCAGCTTGCCTTGTTGTAGTTCGTCTTCTTGTTTGATACTGTAGATCTTGAAATGTGTAATTCTTGAAAAGTTATCAAATCTAATTTCCATTTATACTGATTTCTGTCCAGATATGGCGATTTTGCCAGAAAATTATCCGAACTTGAGTGAACACAGATAACGCACTTGATAAATAATGCAGATTCTTTGCCAGTCTGAGTTATCCGGCCAAATCCCGAGTTGTCTGGATTTCTGTACGGATATGGTGAAGTTTTGCCAAAAAATTATTCAGATGCGGTTTTTCCCAGGTAACCCAAATATTCAGTTCAGTGGGCTTCAGATAACCGAGCTCATACAGTACTTATTTTTTTTCCGCTTAGCTGTTATTTATCCACCTTATAAAAGTGGGAATGGGGTAATGAATATATAATTATTTTACAGTTACTGTATTTCCTCCTAAATACAGTAATGCATTTTATGAGCAATGCCTTTATACTAGCTTTCCTATGCCTTGACTTTGAACCTTCATAAGACATGGCTGTTGTGACAGTTCAGAGTACCCCAGGAAGATAAGTACCTTTCCAAATTGTTTTGTCCTTCTACAGAAAGAGTCAGAGAACTTGGTGAAGAGGATACCTCGATCTACCCCAAGGTGGATCTGCTCACTGTCCCAAACTTCAAACAATCCTTGGCATGACTAAAATCAACACGGTTCATTCTGAGACTACCAAAGACCATAACCCAACTATATCAACTGTTCATTGCACGTGGCACCTTGTATACTCTTGTGTGTCACAACTATCATCTACTTTAGCTTTGTTTCAATGCAAAATTCCTTAGCACTGATTGTGAGTAATAACAGCCACCATCAGTGGCTCTCTTTTACTGTGATTGTTTTCTTCCTTTACTTCGTGTTTTGGGGGATTTAGTCTCCAAGTCTAGGCCTTCACACCGAGTTAACTAAATATTTTTTCCATATTTCTGTTCACCTTGTCTGGGTTAGAACATATTCTCATTTGGGGATTTTGTGCCAAATTTACAGGTTTATTTATGCTTGAATATCACAAGTGACTTATTATTATTATTATTATTTTTTAGTATGTGCCTACCCTCTCCCTGTTTCATTAGTGCTAATGGATGTAGGGGTCTTATGACATTTCAAATTGGACCTTCAGTAATGATCTTGCTTCTTCAGTGTTTTTTTAATCTTTGCTCGATGGCTTTCACAGTTCTACCCAAGGGATTTTGTTTGCATATCATCTTGCATGCAGTCATGCTGTTTTGTGCTACTTCCAGAAGAACTTTAACACATGTTGTTGAGCTCTCCCATTTCCACTCCTCTTTCCTAAGGAGGCTGTGGATAGTGCATTGGTAACTACAGGAGTGGTTTTCAAATCATAATCTTTTGTGCATCAGCTGAATCCTGCTCAGCCTGCCTCTTACCAGATGCATGTTGTCTCTTGAGATTCTCAGCCTCCTAAATGAGGCAGTGGTTTGGATCTGTCGGTGGCATGGACAAGTGCAGACCTCTCCTCCTCCTCCTGGTCGCTCTCATTTTAGAGGTAGTCATTTGCCCATTATTTATCAATCTTTTAGATATCTTAGTTATGGTTTCTGGAAAGTCTTTCATGGTAGATCCCATTGACATTTGTTGGGGTATTGGGGATGGTGGACATCTGGGTGCCATTTTACAGGTTTAGACTGGGAATGCCTAGGCCTTTTGTTTGACTAGTGTCCAAGAGTCATGTGCTCAGTCCATTCCACTTCTCCATTTACAGCGTGTTGGATAGGTTTTTTTTCTGTTTTCTGCATACTTTTTATTTTATTTCTGGTGATAAAGAAGAGTAAAAATAGCCAGGTTCTATTATAGGTGGGAGGGGAAGGCTTCACTCTCCCACTTACCCATTTGCACAATAATGCTGCCATCTAATGGCAGTCAGTGTAGTTGAATGTTATGCCTTTGGTAGCTTCATAATGATTCATGTATGATCTACACTGAGCTCCTTGCCACTTTTTGTGTGTGTGACAAGACAAATCAAGAAGTTATTTATCCTTCTGGGTCATACGGTCACTCTAAACCTGGTACAATGACTGGCTTGCAAGGGTCCAGAGCCGAGATATAATAGGGGTATTGAAGTGCCGCACAGAAATGGGCATTTAATTTCACTAAACACACTATTTTTTCATACAGGACTGAGAATGACGGATAAAGAGTCCGTATCAGTGAAATGGGAAAACCATCACTCTGTCCTTCTTCATGCCATTCAGGAGATATACGTAAAGGTAGATATGTAACAGTTGCAGTTCAGTACATGTCATCTATGCTTAAGGCCATGCATCACAGTGGTTAACCTGGTTGTAATTGGCAGCATTCAATACAGTAAAATGATCATACACATTTTTGTAAGTATTTCTAGCTATCACACCTGGGTGCTTCCAGGGGTAAGATTGTGCAAAGGTTACTGGAGAAAATGATGACTGACAGGGCAGGTCAGTATTTTGTGTCAGTGTTTCAAGGAACCTTTTATATGTTCTGCAGTCATGATGGTACTAGGAAAGCCTTGGTTAACATTAATTATAGTCCAGAATGACAACCCTTAGTATCATTAATAAAAACTCTAGGCCCCTTGAAGCTCACTCTGGCATAACAATTGTTTGCCCACAAATATTGTCACTAATGACCAGTTAGCCCACCAGAGCACAACCACAAATTGCCACCAGGTAACTGGCAGCACCAACTCCACAGCAAGGTTCCTTGACTCGGGAAGAATAGTCTTTGTGTTCTTCTTGGCTGAGTACCATGGTAACTGTGAAAATGTGAACCAGTCGTCAGTAAGTGAATTTTTTATGATTTAAAACTGTTTCTCTTACTGTAACTATGTGTATAGGCATTTAAGGCTGGTGTATATCAGTATTATAAGTAGGTTCAGCTGCTACTTCACCTGCATGTCTGGGTGTTTCCTTTTATGTTAACATACCAGGGCATGTCTTTGTAAAGTAGTGGCAGTACAGAGTTAGACAGGGATAAACGAAAGGTAACTAATGGACTGGAAGGAGAACTTGGTGACCTGTCCAATATTAATCTGATCTTCATGAACAATTAAGAAATAATCAGGGACATTAATATCTCGGACACTACACACTCGGGTCACAAAGTCAAAGATGTCCAAACATTAATGTGCAGTACATAATACAGTGGTACCTCGGATTACGAACATCGCTGTTTACAAACTTTTCGGGTTATGAACCCGATTTGTTCAGAAAATTTGAATCGGGATACGAGTTTGTTGATACGCGTATGGCCGACCTAGCACATGGTGGCATGGCGATCGCGCCTCAGTTTAACAGCGCCTCGCACCCAGTGACTATCCCGCCTGAATTCTTCACAAGAATTTACAGTTTTTTGTTAGATTTTTGGCCATTTGAGCATAAAAGTTGTTATATATCTTGCCATGGGTCCCAAGAAAGCCAGTGGTAAGGTTCAAGGCAAGAAATCACAGGAGAGAATGACCATAGAGGAAAAACAAGAGATCATTCGTAAGCATGAAAATGGTACTCATGTTGTTGAACTAGCTAGGCAGTACAACAAATCTTCAGGGGAGGAAGAGGAGGCAGTAGAGAATGTCCCTTCCTTATTAATTAAGAAAATGTGTGCAGTATGGGAAGGACTGCAAAGGTTTGCTGAAAAGAATCACCCAGATAAAGCTGTAGTAGGCCGTTGCATTGATCTTTTTAATGACAATGTGATGCCTCACTACAGACAAGTGTTGCAAAGAAGGGAAAAACAATCTTCAATGGAACATTTCCTTGTGAGAAAAGTGAGAAAATCAAGCAGTGAGCCACAACCAGGATCTAGTGGTATGCAGGCAAAACATACCGGAGTGCACTCCAGAGAAATCTTCACTGCCTGATGTTATAATTGGCAGGGACTCCCCTTCCAAACAGTAACACCTCTCCTCCTCCCCCCTCCTCACCATCTTCCATACACCAACAGGAGTCATCAGCAAGGGTAAGTAATAACTTGAACATACTTTTGTAGTGTAGATTTGGGTGAATTAGGTATAAAATTTACTTTGAAGTGAAGTTTTTGGGGGAATTGTGAATGGATTAATTCATTTCCCATTATTTCTTATGGGGAAATTAGCTTCAGTTTACGAATTTTCGGGTTATGAACCGTTTCCAGGAACGGATTAAATCCTTAACCCAAGGTACCCTGTATGCCTAAAAGAAATAACAAGCAAGAATGGCTAAGTACCTAAACTCCAACACATGGGGAAAGAATAGTTGATTGCCAAAGTATTCATATCTGCCTAAAATGTGTTCC
>WNGS01004511.1:23776376-23787557 GCA_020271785.1 Procambarus virginalis | reverse complement strand
AAATTTGAAATTGAAATAAGTTTATTGATGTAAATACACACAAAGGGATGAGGTAGCTCAAGCTATTCTCACCCCGTTCCGTACATATTGTTCATTTGTTCATTTGATGCATCACGTTAGTGTAATCTCTGTGTGTAACAGTTGGAATTTGAAAATGTAAAATATAATTTGTGTGCACTATGGATGTGTGAGCCCCTTGAGGACCTGAAGTGGAGGACGATAGAAATAACCAAATATACTCTATGTTTTGAAATGTATCTTGGCTCAATAAACTTAAACTCGGGTGAAAAAATATCCCACCACCTTAGCTGGATGGTAGAGCAACGGTCTCGCTTCATGCAGGTCGGCGTTCAATCCCCGACCGTCCAAGTGGTTGGGCACCATTCCCCCCCACCAGCCCTGTCCTATCCCAAATCCTTATCCTGATCCCTTCCAAGTGTTATATAGTCGTATTGGCTTGTGATTTATCCTGATAGTTCCCTTGAGTAAAAAATAAAGGTATATCTCCTTACTTGATCTGGATATATGTGAACCACTTCTATTGCAGCTCCGCAGGAGCCTTGCTTGCTTGCTTTAGATTCAGCTACTCAGAGCAAAAGTTCCAAGTAGCACGGGCTATGGTGAGCCCGTAGTGGACTTACCTGGCACAGGAGCGGGGCTGTTGACCACAGGAGCCGCCTTCGTGTTAATTAGTACCTAACACTGCCTCTTCAGCAAGACCCGAACCCTGGACTGTGGAATGCAAGGCGAGTCCAGTGACTGCTCGTACTCGTGTGCTCGTGGCCACTCGGCATTTGTAATAAAACTCTGCAGTAATGTTTGTGTTTGTGAAGATATTTCATTTCCGTGTTGTATAAAAGGGTTAGCAACGTGGGATTAAATGCAATTGCAGGAAAAGCTGTTTAATCTGTTTAATAAGCTTATGCATCAGCACAATTAGTGCTCCTTTACTACTGTATATATTTCATCTGCATTTTTCAAGTGATAACAAATATCAGTAAATGAAAACAGCGTTAAATGGTCAGCATTTTATGAAAGGCAATAATGACATGACGGGCGAGGCGACCAAGACGTGAACTATGATAGTTGTTTAGTGTACTGGAAAGATCAGGGATCCTTGTGAGACTTGCGCGCCCTGAAGGGTGGGCGTAGTGGCCTTCCTCGTCCTGAAGGGTGGGCGTAGTGGCCTTCCTCGTCCTGAAGGGTGGGCGTAGTGGCCTTCCTCGTCCTGAAGGGTGGGCGTAGTGGCCTTCCTCGTCCTGAAGGGTGGGCGTAGTGGCCTTCCTCGTCCTGAAGGGTGGGCGTAGTGGCCTTCCTCGTCCTGAAGGGTGGGCGTAGTGGCCTTCCTCGTCCTGAAGGGTGGGCGTAGGTGTATGTTCCAGAGCCTATTGAGCTTTGTCACACGTTAATTTAAAGCTAAATTTAATCTACACTACTTCAATTCTTAGCGGTTGTTCCAGGGCGCTCTGCTTGTCTGTGGAGGACCACAGTTTGCCTCGACGTATCTCAGGGCGTTATGTTTACTTTAGTTTGCCTCTACACTCTCAGGCACCAATTAGATAAAAAAGACACGTAATTCACACCGCAATGACTGCATTTGTAAGCTTCAGTATTAGTTTTGATAATGTGGTTCAGGTGGTGGGTATCGAACTGAGTTATACAACCCAGAAGGTTGTTCAGCTGGTACCCGGCTACCCCTCACAGCGAGCTCGACGTTATTGCCCTGTCAACAAGAAGCGCCGAGACAGAGGCCACCGCCACACACAGCCACTCCACTTGGTGAAGGTAGACACTGTCCTCCTCCACAACCATGACGGCTGGTGCAGGGAACCCTCATCCAGCCTCTCCAATAGTACGTCACATTTTGACGCATTTGGGCCCTAAGACCAAAAAATAATGTACTAAAAATCATAGCGGCTCACCAAATTGACCTGAGGTCCCGTTTTCTTTTCGTGGGTCCTCGGCTACGTTCGGGCAATTTAATGCATCAGTTTATTGATGTTGTGGATGTTGGAGAGACCGGACCTCACCCACAGGTCTGCAGACCAAGGCTCCACAGCCTAACACACACCCAGTAATCTCACAAAGAAGTAACTGAGACAATTATGAATAATTCACCTAACTCAGCACTAGTTAGTACAGGGGGATCCCAGCTGGAACGTACCAGATTCAGTGACGTGGTGGTGGTGTGTGCGGCACCGCCCCCGCAGCCAACCTCTTCACTTCCGAGGGATTCTTTGCCTGTGCTCGCCTCTTCTCTGCCCACTCCAACGTTATCGCGGACTCCCTCACCTGTGCAAGTCCCTTGCCTGTCGCGCCAGTTATCTCTCCAGTTCTGGTGTCCCCTGTGGGTGGCGGCCTCGTCCCACGTGTTGCTGAAGCTGCAGTTCTGAAGGGTCGTGCGCCACCGGTTGTGGGGCAGCATGCCGCCGGCTCTTCTCGGGTGCCTCCTGCAGGGGGTGACAGCTCCGACGATTAACGTCCGGTCTCGAAGTGTTCCCGGACGGCGAGGAGTGTGTCTCCCTCTCGAACGTGGGCTGAGGAGTGCGAGGTTGAGGATTGTCGTGTTGCTTCCTCTGTGAGCTCTGCCTCTGCGGAGTACGACGATGGTGTGGTTCGGGGGGCTTGGACCTTAGTGTATAGCTCCTATTGTAGGGGTGGGGACCGGTGTGGAGACTGTGGCTCTTGCTTCGGGTGCCTCGCCCGCGTCGGTTGGTTCCGGTTCCTCGTGGGGTGTGGTTCTCCCTGGCGAGGCTGATGGCGAGCGTGGTGGCCTGGTAGTGGTGCTGAGGAAGGCTGATCGCTCAGGGGGCTCCGTGCCTACGCTTTCTTCTTCTGTCTCCTGCTTCGTCGTCGTAGATGTTTCGCCTCGGGAGCTTCCGCCCTCTTCTTCCGTGCCTCCGGTTGTGTCGGCGGCGGTGTTGTAGTTTTCGCCCTCCTCTTCTGTGTCTCCTGCTTCCACGGCGGCGGTGCTCCCGACTCTCCGGCCTCGTTTTTTGTCTTCGGTGTCCTCTGATTGATTGGGGGACACCGCTTCCACCCGGATATCCGCCATTTGGGGGTTCCTGAGTATATGCAGAGCCCGCGGCGTCGTAGGGCCGTTCCCCTACCGTCCAGGAGAAGTTACTGTGGGAGGCTTATCGGTGGACGTATCCAACGGCAGAGTTCCCTGAGAAATATACTGGCTCTTGGTGCTCCTGATTTGTGTATATTGTGAGGAGATGTAGAATCTCCTCAGCTAGTTTTCCTAGTTTCTAGAATAGGCTAGTCGCTCTAGGGACTCTAGAAACTGAAGCTTTCAAATTTACATATACTTGTTGGGTGTCATATGAAAGCTTATGTTAAATGCTGTCAGTTAAAACTAATTAGAGGTCTGTGATTGCTCTGTAGAGAGAATTACAGCAAATTTTCCTGTTCTGTGAAACAGAGAGATTTGAGTGGTAGTATAACACAAAAACCGTTACGGGGGGGGGGAACAGTGGGGGAACGTTGCCTTCCCCCCCACCAAGGGAGACGTTGAGACGTTGTGTTAGGCCTCACCCTCCTTGTGACGTCACGCCACGCCACAGGCGAGGGGCACTTGTGATTGGTCTAGGCACCCCTGCTCCTATGCCGAGTTTTGGCGCGAAGAGCTGTTATTGGAAGCGGCATGAGGAACAGTGCCGGCTTCCTGCTGATTGGTCAAGACAAGGTAGGGGGAGAAATATGGGGATGTGAGTCTCTCTAGCCCGCCAGAGTCAGTTTGAATTGGGCAGCCAGGGTATAAGCAGTGTCTAGGTGGGGGGTGGCGGGCCTGCCACCCCCCACCACCGTTATCGCTCCTGTCGTGCAGTTTATTCATATTGCATGGCACTCCAGCCACCCTGGGTGTGTCGAAGCCCAAATTTGCGAGAAACTGGGACTTGGACTTTGAATTCCGCCCGACGTCGTCCATGTGGTAGGTGACGCCGGCCAGTGTCACCCCTGTCACCCCAGTGTAAGAGCGAGTCATGCTCTGGTATGATGGGTTGTTAGTGATTCCCCATCCATGTGTGTATGCCACGCGGCCACCCAGGCCGCCCTCTGGCCGCCCGCGGCCGCCCAGTCACCCACCCACCTTACCCCGCGCGCGCGCAGCCCGGGTGGGGTGGGGTGCTGTGACGTCACGCGCCACCCGTGGCCACCCTCCTGAAGGCCACGCAGTGGCCACATGTTGGCCACCACCTTTGGCCACCCCCTTGGCCACATTCCCAGGACAGCCTAAGGCCACATCTTGTCGACGCACGAGGAGCAAGCTAAGTGTTGACAGCCAGGTGGTAAGGACCTGGGAAATGAGAAAATGTGTGGACGGAAACGTGAGTACTTTAACAGTGTATAACAGGGTCTCAGTTATAAGAGAATAAGAGAAAAGTTGTGTGGGCCCCTAGCCCGGCCAGGCTAGGGAAGTAGCTGAGACACCCGTTGTGGCACGCCCAGGTGACTGTGGGGCAGTACCTGGAGAGGGAAATTGTCACAGTAAATCATGTAGTGATATAATTATATATCTGTAGATATATTGTTGTGTGTAGACTGACTAGAGTTTGGGACCAGTCAGTGTAGAAAATCATCATATAAATGATCCAGTCTGTCGATTCTGTATAATCGTCCAGCCTGGTTAGTGCCATGGTACCTCATTATTATAATCATTAGAGTTAAGCAGGCCCGTGGGGCAGGGGTTAGTGGATATCCTGAGGTCTGTGTATGTGATATTTCCTGGTGATTAATTTCATTGTTTATGGAGGCATTTCCATGTGTTTCATTTGCATGTTGTTGTACTGTGTTGTGTGGTGAGTCAGTAGATGTGATCGCTGACTGATTGCCTAATGATGTCATTAGCATGGGGGGCATGCTGACGGTATCATTATGTGCAGGTTTGTGCAGTGGTATCAGGTATACGTTATTACTGTCCTAGGAACTGTGTTGAGGATTTAAAGGGACCCTTTGAGTATTCAGGGAAATTCTCAGTCACTTAATGAGAGCGAGCAATTAGTTAATTTGCCTAATTATGGGAGAATTAGTGCCAGCTGTCCGCGTAGAGCGACGGTGTCTTATATTAACGTAAATTGTCTTGCTGAAGCAACCGGGATCGGGCGATCTTTTGCAACGTTTGCAAGATTAGAGGGACAGTAAGATTGGTATACCTTGAGTGTTGCAAAACCGTGTGTTATCACTGTGTGGGCATAGTAATTAACGAGTTGCAGTAGTCGCAACCGTATGTGGGCAGTGCTATTTTTGTTGTTGTGCATGCCATTATATGTGTGACCTATGTAACCTTAGGGTTACTTTGTTTCTTTAAGTTGTGTTGAGAACTTGAGGATTCAGTGAGTTAATTAGGGGTAATTAACTGGATAAGGGGGTGCACACTTGAAGTTGTTGAATGAGTGAGTGCTGTTATGGGAGAACAGTGTTGAACTTGAGCTTGTGGGAATACGTTTCCGGTGCAATTAATTGTCCGTGTGACAATTAATTGACCACTCTAGCTAATTATGTAATTAGCATTCTCATCATGAATTCACGTAGTGGGAGAGGATCTGTCAGAGTCTGTCAGTGATAGTGTTAACGTCAGTTGCTCGAGACTAACTGCCTTTCGGGGTTGGGGCAATTAGTGGCTCATGATAATTAGTGGAGTAATTAACGTCTGGAGTCTTGAGGACTCAGATGACTCGGTAAAGCGAGGTCATGGGGTTAGCATAATACGTTATATTAATCATATTCTGTCTGGTGACAGTGGATTAAGTTGCACTCATTGTTAATTAGTAATTAACTCCTCTTCCGTGAATTCACAGTGTTTGATGAGACCTGCTTAGGCAGTGCGGAGTGAGACGTATTTATGTATGATTAATTATCGGTCCTGGTGACAGTTAATTAATTGCTCGAGGTTAATTAGGGTAATTAGCACTCATTAGTAAGTAAAGTAATTAATGATACACAGACTGTTGAGAAGCCACCCACTTGGGGTAGGCTTAGTTAACGTAACTCAATTGGGATGTAATTAGTGGTCCGTTTGACCTTAATTAAGAATTACTCACTGAATACTTGCAAGGAGTCAAGTGTGATGTAATTTAAGAGTTTGAGTTATTGTGACAAGAGGACTTGTGTTAACGTAGAGTACTATCATGTTGTTGTCTAGCGTGAGACACTTGTTGTGATTAAAGTAGTACTTGTTGCTGACTGCTGTGATCAGTCAATTTCCATCATTATTCACATAATCAATGTTGTAATTGATTAAGGCAATTTCTTTTGGTTATCGTCTAGTGACGAGGGTAAAGTAACTTAGGGATGAGTGGAGCTGTGTCCCAGAATCCCACCTTGCCTGACTTTGTTCACTTTAGTTGTGATAGGGGGAGTCACTGTTAGACTACCCACCTGATTACGGGGGTCGCTCCTGTTGGGCGGGAGGACCTTAAGCTTGTGATTAGAGTAGCTGCCACTAGGAAGTCGTGTCACTATTGATTGCTTGCTTGTGTCATCAGTGGACAACTTTGTTCAGTAGTTCATGTTGTCAGCCCGAAGTGTCAGCAGGATGGAGCCTGCTGTCATTTCTCGAGGGGCTGTTGAATAGCTGTGTTGCAAATGCCACTGGATTGACATTAACGTAATTAAATCACTCGCTGTGGTGTAACTTAGTCTGTGATATTTTTCTTTGATTTGCAATATTGCGTCATCAGTGGGCACACCTGTGTTCAGGTTAGTTCAGTATGCAGCCACACAGCAAGGGTTGCTATTTAGCTGTTGGTTATGGTGCCACTGGATGGACATTAACGTAAAGATTAATTTGAGGAAGGGTGCTGGAGTTGCCAGTGAACCCATTAGTTATTGATGTCATTGAAAGGCTACTGATTTGATTGCATTGCAACCGCTATTGCAGGTGTAGACTGCACTGAGGCGTAGAACAGTTAGGAGGTTACTGGAGACGTGTTTCAGAACTCACTGTGTCATTTGTTGTAATTGTGATTATAGATCTGTTAGTTCTTGCTTGCTTGTTGATTCCTCTGTGGGCACGCTTATGTTCGAGTTAGTTCATTATGCAGTCCGAGGGGCTGGTGTCTAGCTGTCATTGATAGTGTCACAGGAAGGACTTCGAGTAACGTCATTGACATTCTTTTGTTTTAATGTAGTAGTCTAGTCTCTTGTTATAATAAATTGTTTATTGTACAGAAAACGGTCTTTGATGTCAACCTTCAACTATCTGTGCCACTCCCATGTTCTGATATATTTGATATTGTTGTTTTGATCTTTGATATGACGGCTGTGCTCTTGGGAATTCGAATTCCAATTCATAGCGCCACAACAAATATAAAATTTGATTGTGAGAACCCGTCGGTTACCCTTTATTGGTTTTAACGTCATGTTTAACTAGGAGGAACCAGCGGCCTATTGTGGACAGGTTTTCACCCCTGCTGGTGGAAGCCTGGCGGTTTGCTCCCGCTTCTCCTTTTCTACTGGACTCATGCTTAACTGCCAAGAGCAGCCTTTAAACTTGTAGTCCACCTCCTAAGGGAGGTAGGCGTAGAGAAAAATCTCACATATATTGCCGTGTTTGTTTGTTCCTGTGTGCGTGATTGTGGGGTCAGGGTTGCATGTGTGTGTACGGTTGGGGCGGGTGTTTTTTTTTGGTTCTGTTATGCACCTGTGTGTGGGATGTAGAGCTGGTTATGGTTGTATGTTTGTTTTCTGTATTTCTGTCTTTGCAGTTATGTATGTGGTTGTGTTTTCTGTTTTTTATGTTATTTATTTCTTGTGTTGTTGCTTTCTAATATTCTGTTTTTGTGTTATGTCCAGTGGCCGTTTAGAGGTTTTGTGTCTTGTGCTTTGTATCATGTATACTTCACTCTTGGTTCTTATTATGTGTGTTTGGTTTGTTTCGATGTTTTATTACTGTGTTATGTTTCTTCTGTATGTATTCATGTATTGTTTCTCCTGTATGTATTCATGTATTGTTTCTCCTGTATGTATTCATGTATTGTTTCTCCTGTATGTATTCATGTATTGTTTCTCCTGTATGTATTCATGTATTGTTTCTCCTGTATGTATTCATGTATTGTTTCTTCTGAAGTTGCCTGTTTTGTACATTGTGTTTTTCTTTTATAATTAAAAAAAAAAGTTTCAATTCTCCCGACAGAATGGAAGCGTTTGGGCAACTTTTCTTTACACCTGATGCAGCTATACATCTGGGAGCAAATAGGAGGCCGGGAATTAGGCCTCCCGTGTGTTATAAATAGGAGTATGGGATCACTGAGCCTTGCACCACCTGCCCAAATGTTCAACACGTTCATCACCTGGTCAATTGGTAATTAAGAAATTGGCCACTTGTCTTCGCCATTTCTCCGGAGAGCAGGAGCATTGATAATGGGTTTATCTGGTAACTAAATTCAGTTAAGTGCGGAAGATCTAGTCAAGAACAGCAGTCGATACTGAGACAGAATACATGCATATCAGGAGTCGATTAACGGAAATATATCCGCACTCAGCAGGAAGTATGTGTGTGTGTGTGCAACATTTAGCAACAGTCATGCTGGACGGATTACGGGCATACGTGCAGAGACATTACGGGCTCACTATAGCCCGTGCTAAGGGACATTACGGGCTCACTATAGCCCGTGCTACAGAGACTTACGGCTCACTATAGCCCGTGCTACAGAGTACGGGCTCCGTGCTACAGGGACATTACGGGCTCACTATAGCCCGTGCTACAGGACATTACAGGCTCACTACGGGTACAGGTACGGGGCGGGATCCGAAGGAGCAGACTCAAGGCGCCTTTATGCACAGATTCTGCAGACGGCTCACGTTTTTTTTTTACTAAGTTTCTATTGTTCCGTGGCGTGGAAGGGAGACCGTGTTGGCCTCGTGGTACAGAGCTGCGTTAGTGTGCGCCAGAAGGATGTGTCCTGCTGCTTGCCGAGGTAGTACACACAAGAGGAAGGTAACATATACACCAATATTCTTACACTGTCAAACAATTATATTTCTTAACACTGCTTTTTTCGAAGGAAAGAAAGCTAAAAAAAAACTTAAATTCTATGTTTTCTTGTGGAAACTCCGTATCTGGAATAATACTCAAGGCTAGACTGGTTGATCGTGGTTTGAAAATATCCGCCGGATACTGATTCAATCATTTCCTTTCCATCTTTAAAGTCCAGCTGATCGTTCTTACGGTGGTCTGAAGACAGGAAACTCCCGCCATACGCCTGACAGCTCCTGCTGATGTCAACCCTGGGGCACAGTCTCCAGGGCTTTGCCAGATCAAGGTAATCACCCTATTCAGTTCTAACTTTTATCATGGCTGTCAAATATTCCCATCGGGATGGAAAAAGACTCGAGGGATGAGTCGCAGGGGAGGACGGAGGACAGTGAGGGGAAAGTCTAGCCTCGGCTCCAGGTGGAGGGGGGGGGGAGTGGAGCGGTAACCAAGACGCTAGTTAGTTTCTTAGTTTAGTTGACTTGTGATGCACCCCATACCTGCGCCTTGAGCGGTACTGGGGGCGTGGGGGGGGGGGGATTCAGAGGCATGTACTGCGCTCAAGAACTCAACGCCAAACGCCAAAATTAGTTTAAATCCCGATTTTGAGAACCGGGAGCCTGTACTCGGGGTTATGGATGCCACACTTGGGACCACTACTGACAAGGATGCGGCCCACAACAGTTACCTTACTCCCAGGTACCTATTTACCTAGGCTCTTGGCTAGGCCGAGCTGTGGTAGCTCTTGGCTAGGCCGAGCTGTGGTAGCTCTTGGCTAGGCCGAGCTGTGGTAGCTCTTGGCTAGGCCGAGCTGTGGTAGCTCTTGGCTAGGCCGAGCTGTGGTAGCTCTTGGCTAGGCCGAGCTGTGGTAGCTCTTGGCTAGGCCGAGCTATGGTAGCTCTTGGCTAGGCCGAGCTATGGTAGCTCTTGACTAGGCCGAGCTATGGTAGCTCTTGACTAGGCCGAGCTATGGTAGCTCTTGACTAGGCCGAGCTATGGTAGCTCTTGACTAGGCCGAGCTATGGTAGCTCTTGACTAGGCCGAGCTATGGTAGCTCTTGACTAGGCCGAGCTATGGTAGCTCTTGACTAGGCCGAGCTATGGTAGCTCTTGACTAGGCCGAGCTATGGTAGCTCTTGACTAGGCCGAGCTATGGTAGCTCTTGACTAGGCCGAGCTATGGTAGCTCTTGACTAGGCCGAGCTATGGTAGCTCTTGACTAGGCCGAGCTATGGTAGCTCTTGACTAGGCCGAGCTATGGTAGCTCTTGACTAGGCCGAGCTATGGTAGCTCTTGACTAGGCCGAGCTATGGTAGCTCTTGACTAGGCCGAGCTATGGTAGCTCTTGACTAGGCCGAGCTATGGTAGCTCTTGACTAGGCCGAGCTATGGTAGCTCTTGACTAGGCGAGCTATGGTAGCTCTTGACTAGGCCGAGCTATGGTAGCTCTTGACTAGGCCGAGCTATGGTAGCTCTTGACTAGGCCGAGCTATGGTAGCTCTTGACTAGGCCGAGCTATGGTAGCTCTTGACTAGGCCGAGCTATGGTAGCTCTTGACTAGGCCGAGCTATGGTAGCTCTTGACTAGGCCGAGCTATGGTAGCTCTTGACTAGGCCGAGCTGTGGTAGCTCTTGACTAGGCCGAGCTATGGTAGCTCTTGGCTAGGCCGAGCTATGGTAGCTCTTGACTAGGCGTAATTATCGTTCTTTTTACCTTTTCCACTAAATTGGGTGGTTCAATAGTCTGTTTTTCTTATCAGCCTCAACCGTGTATCTTGTGCCGGTAAAGATAGAGAACCCGAGAGAGACAAATAACCCCCGAGAGCCCTCCCCAGCTCCTCGAAACCATCTCCAGATTACATTAGCAAGGTAAGGTAATTACCGAGAGAGGGAGCGCCAAGCCAGTGACTATATAGCACATACAAGAAATATGAGGACAAGGAGTTGCGATGTGAGGACGAGAGTGTAGGAACGCCGCTAGGCAACATCGGGGATCGAACGTCGATCTCTAAGAAGCAAATCAGTCACTATACCGACCAGATGCCTCGCACTGTCCGGGAATCAACAGCACCTCACGATCGACTGGTCCGGGGTTCGAATTTGGATTCCTTCATCAGTTACACTTGAAGACACTGTAAAAGAGGTCATCAAATCATATCGGGAAGATAGGAAGGAGAGTCTTGATAAAGAATTCATGCAGTTTAC
>WNGS01004511.1:23757254-23771047 GCA_020271785.1 Procambarus virginalis | reverse complement strand
TATAATAATATATATAATATATATAATTATATATATATAATATATATATAATATATATATAATAATATATATATATAATATATATATATATATATATATATATATATATATATATATATATATATATATTATATATATATAAGGGGGTACCACCTCTGGTGCAATTATAGGGACCCACAGCCTCAGAGAAGGGAACACAGAGCATTCAGGGAAAAACTTGCCATTTAACTCTGAATACATGAGGGTGTTCGCTTCTCCTACCACCCCCCTTTTTATGGTGTACACTTTATTAAGCAAGGTATACAGTTACATATCTGATTGTATACAAAAAATGAGCATTAAGAGGACACAAAAATAGTTCGCTTCCTAGAGGCTGTAGATTTCCTCGAACTCCTCCGACGTTGGGCAGGAACCGAGGATGCAGCGAGCATTCCCCCTCTGGATCGCGACACTGAGGCGCTGAAAGAGAAAACTTGCCGCTCTAGGGTCTCTTGTGGTGTCAATGAGCTTGGAACCAAGATCCTTTAGAAACCTTCTTGCACTCTCTCCCATGGGCCTAGGGTCTCAGACCCTATTGGAACAAAGTTGTACCGATGATCTAATTGTCTATACTTGGCTGACTTGTCTCTTTCTCTGTGTGTCGCCGCGGCTCCTGCTGTGCCGGCAGAGAGGTTGATGTATGTGGCTGCCAGGGTGGATACGCAAGTATAGTCCCATGCCAACTGTCTGCCACCCTTCCACGGACGCAGTGTGATTCCGTCTGGTCGGCCGGCAAAGCTAACAGAGTCACGGTTCAGAAGGTTGCGGGGCTCTCTCTCCGCTGGACACTGGGCAGAGGCAAGGCTTCATTTAATGATGTCGTTTACTTCGTCGTGTCTAGTGTGCCAACCACCAGATTTTCCACAGTGCAGGCCATGCAATCCATATTCGTCAGCATCTGCCTCGCCGCAAATACACCTATGAACAGTGTGGATAGGGGCAGCAAGACGGAGAGCGACTGCAATACGGAGCTCCTGCGGATCAAGACGTGTGCCTGTCGCAGACATAGGGACTGCCAAAAGGAAGTCCCCTGCATGGGGAGCCTGCACAGCTGTGAGGCACTGCACCGGCTATATATATATATATATATATATATATATATAATATATATATATAATATATATATATATATATAAACAGTTAAATATGACCAAAAGGGTAAGATTAATGATTTTACCACGAATCTTCTCAATATTTCTTATGTTTTTCTTCACTGTCGAGGGAAGTTGAAAAATTAACTCTCCAAAGTATATTATGACACTGTACTATGGTCTGACGCCTAGAGATGCGTTTCACAAGGCACTCCTTACATTTTCAAAGACAAATTTTTCATGTTGTTTTAGATTCAGCTACTCAGAATGAAATGCCCATGTAGCACGGGCTATGGTGAGCCCGTAAGAGCATTTTCCATGTTGTTTTTTCCACAGGGTTCAACGTCTGATTTTTTTGGTAATAATATTTAAAAAAAAATTGTTTTGTAATCTCAAAAAAAAAATTGTAATAATATTCTTGAAAATGTCCAGGAACATTTTCAAATATATTATTACAAACATTTTTTTGGGGAAAATTCAAAGGTAGAAAATGAAAGCTATTTATTGGGCTAACTAATAAGTTTATATAAAGATCTGTGCTATAATATGTCTCTTCCATTTCATGGAGTCTCGCTTGGATTTCTCTCCAGACGAGGTGGAGGCTGTCACCGAGGAAGAGTGAGTGATGTCACCAAGACATTGCCAGCCTGGAACAGCAGTACCAGAGCAAGTGGAGCTCCAGTGTGTGCTGGCTGCCTGTTGCTCTACACTCTCCACGGATCTTCCTCAAGTAAAATATTCAAAGAACTCATAAAAATCACCCTTTAGCTAAATATTTTATAGTTATATATATTTATATAGTTATATATAGCTGTAAAATATAATGTTTGTTTGTTTTTTGTTTGTGGCGGATTGGAGGCCTGACGCTTAGGGCTTGTCTCATTAAATTTTACAGGATTAATGTATATTTTATCGGGAGTGTCAAAGCAGGCATGGGGTCGGGGTCGTCCCAATGCACCAATGAAGGGGGCATGGCCCCAATGCGCCCCCCTTCATAAAGTCTGTAGATGTGAAATTGTTCAGAATCGAGTCTAAAGACTTTACTATTAGTTTAAATAATAGTGAATTAAGATATTGATTTTTAAAACATGTTCACATGACAAATTTGCATTCTGGGTGCAACCTTTTGCTTACATTGATGGGATGGGGAAGGGCGTGTGTGTGGGCAGGGAGGGAGGAGATGGGGAGGGAGTAGTGTGTGTAGATGGTGGGAAGGTGTTTACAGAGATGGAGACAGTGATCATTGAAGATTGTTTCAGCTATGGAGAGAGACGGGAAGGTGTGTGTGAAGGGAAACAGAGAGTGTAGGGTGTGTAGGGGAAGATGGGGAGGATGCGTGAGCAAGACCTAGATAACAGATAGACCCGGGCACCGCCGGGGACCCCCATCTAGTATGAAAATATACGATTTATTAAAAAATACCCCGTCCATCACTAAAATACCTTGCGTGATACAATGAACTAATAATGTATTTGAATTCTACATTAAAAATACTGTTAAAATGACACATTACTCCGTGACAACAAATTAAAAATATTTCGTAAACCAGTGTAATATGTTCATGTCCCAAAATGGCCGACAAGAACACTATTTTTGTTTTTTGTTTATTTATATATGCAAGAGTTCTTACATTCTTGTACAGCCACTGGCACACATAGCGTTTCGGGCAAGTCCTTATTAATCATATGTCCCCGGAATATGACCCGCCTAATCGTTTAACACCCAGGTACCGATTCACTGCTGGGTGAACAGAGGCGTACAGTTAAGGATTGGCGCCCGGTCAATCCTCCCCGGCCAGGATACGAACCCAGGCCAAAACGTTGTTATTAATATCTTTGTGCTGTAGTGATGACGTCACAAGAGTAATCGCTCAGACAATCCCATAATCTGAGCTTGTGAATTACCGTTGGTGGCAGCCGGGCTGTGTTTACCGCGCGCTCGTGAGGCCGCCCATTTGTCTCCATCACACCACACACACACACACACCCTCGATGGCTTCCTGTTGTTGGGGACACTAGCAAGTCTGTTGGGCATATCAAGATTTCCCAAGCTCACTACAGATTGACATAGTATGCGACCCCAACAGTTGACTAACTCCTAGATAATTTACCTAACTCCCAGAAACCTATTTACTACTAGCAGGGCAGGATTAGGCTATTGCGGATCCTTATGAAGAAGACAATACACTGTGACGATATCAACGCCATTACACCCGACCCCATTTTATGTTCCCCCAATGATCTTATTGACACCTGTGTAGTTTCCTTCTTATTATTCGTTTTTTACTCCACAGAAGTGATGTGGAGGGTACCTTGGTCGACAAGAGTTAGTTCACCCAGGGCAGTCCTCAACTCAAGACGTGTTCCAGTGGGAGTTAGTGGGCCGAGTCGGTGTAGACTGTGATTCACAGTCACCCCTGCTCCCTGCCCCCTGTTGCTGGAGACTTCTGCCAGTGTGTTGCTGGAGACCCCTGCCAGTGTGTTGCTGGAGACCCCTGTCAGTGTGTTGCTGGAGACCCCTGCCAGTGTGTTGCTGGAGACCCCTGCCAGTGTGTTGCTGGAGACCCCTGCCAGTGTGTTGCTGGAGACCCCTGCCAGTGTGTTGCTGGAGACCTCTGCCAGTGTGTTTCTGGAGACCTCTGCCAGTGTGTTGCTGGAGACCTCTGCCAGTGTGTTGCTGGAGACCCCTGCCAGTGTGTTGCTGGAGACCCCTGCCAGTGTGTTAGTGGAAAGTAGAAGTGGTTTGACACCGTAACGATACTGTGTAGAACTGGTCCATGACTTACTGAGGAAGGTAAACTCGCCGTCGTAAGGGCCATAGAAGACAGACTCAGGGAGGGAACCTTGAGTGGTGGACGATGGAAGATAGAAGTGGACTCGCCGGGCTAGAAGATCACAGACGTTCGTTTGTAGTGTCCTGTGTGAAAGTTACACCTGCCATATTATATTATGTACATATGTAGCAAATGTATATAGATAAGAAGAACACATGGTGACGGTATGGTTTAGTGTTGTTTACCTCCCATTCTCGTTGGATTGATTATCAGTTCCAGTACTGAATAACTTTCCTATGACTCGGGGATGGATCTGGTATAAAGAGGCATTAAGGGTCCATAGGATTTTTTGCATAGAAAGAACCCGGGGCTAGATTCACGAAGCAGTTACGCAAACACTTACGAACCTAAACATCTTTTCTCAATCTTTGGCGGCTTTGTTTACAATTATTAAACAGTTAATGAGCTCCGAAGCACCAGAAGGCTGTTTATAACAATAACAACAGTTGAATGGCTCGTTTTCACGCTTGTAAACTGTTTAATAAATGTAACCAAAGCCGTGAGAGATTGAGGAAAGATGTACACGTTCGTAAGTACTAGCGTAACTGCTTTGTGAATCTGGCCCCCGGTTACTGGCTAAGTGAGGCCGTAACATACACATAAGAAAAATACACATAATAAAAAAATATTTACTTGCATAGCAAAGTAATTAATTTATTTTCATTATCTATACAACCAGATAGCGTGAAGAACGTGTTTGGCACTTCAGTAATAGTATTACTTACATGGAGCTATACATTTCAAATGTCAAAGTAACAAAACTACAATTTACAAATTACATTTTCTACATTTAGAATGAACAAATTTGTTGATGGCATTAGAAAATGTCTATTGCACACGCAAGACGTTCAATACATATTTAAGTGAACTTTTTTCAATATGATTTGATCCATTGTACTCCTTAGTTCATCTTAATCCTTTTCAGTTGTGAAGATGAGTGTCTCCACCTAGGCTTAGGCTCGGCTACAAGTACCTCTGGGAGTTTGTAACATCTGCTGATGTAGATTTGACTAAATGTAAACTCTGTCAGCAGAACTATTCGCATACTTTGCGTCATTATATAATGGAATGTGAAAAAATTGCGGAATTTAGAGATAACACCATCAATAGTGTCCAAGAAATGTGTAAGTACTTCATTCACAATGATGTGCTGCCCGAAATTTTAGCGAAGTATCCAAAATTTGCTTACTGTCGGTAATGCATGCACATGACTGTAAAGCTGCCGCCCAGTTGGGTGGGTGTGCAGCAAGACTAGTAACTGTGTGACTCACTATAGATGTAAAGTGCCTTGTATAGTGACTGTTGTGAGCCTCTTGTAGTGTCACTTGTGACACCTCTTTGTGTCACTTGTGACACAAAGATTCTTGATGTGTGTATTTGTGTGGGTGATTAGATATGTATGTGTATGTATATGTGTATACGTATATATATATGTACATGTATGTATGAGGGTGTGTACATGTGTATACAACATTGATAATTTTGTAACTAGCGTCAAACATTGTTATATGCTTAGCTAAACGAACTAGAGGGTTCAGTTCTTGAACCGATTATGTGCCTCTGTATCCTTTACACCACCGCCCACGGGATGGGTATGGGGTGCATAATAAAGAAAGAAATTGATTGATTGATCCACCGCGAGTGGTAACCAGGAGTCACAGACACACAACCCATTTTCTACATTTAGAAAGCAAGACTCAAAAGATGTAACAATTATCAAACATAAACTCTGCAAGGTTTTGTTTGCCGCCGATATGAGAAGCAAGATCAGTTTACTACAGTTCAGTAAACTGCATGAATTCTTTATCAAGACTCTCCTTCCATATCTTCCCGATATGATTTGATGACCTCTTTTACAGTGTCTTCAAGTGTAACTGATGAAGGAATCCAAATTCGAACCCCGGACCAGTCGATCGTGAGGTGCTGTTGATTCCCGGACAGTGCGAGGCATCTGGTCGGTATAGTGACTGATTTGCTTCTTAGAGATCGACGTTCGATCCCCCGATGCTGCTTAGCGGCGTTCCTAGACTCCCGTCCTCACATCGCAACTCCTTGTCCTCATATTTCTTGTATGTGCTATATAGTCACTGGCTTGGCGCTCCCTCTCTCGGTAATTACCTTACCTTGCTAATGTAATCTGGAGATGGTTTCGAGGAGCTGGGGAGGGCTCTCGGGGGGTTATTTGTCTCTCTCGGGTTCTCTATCTTTACCGGCACAAGATACACGGTTGAGGCTGATAAGAAAAACAGACTATTGAAACACCCAATTTAGTGGAAAAGGTAAAAAGAACGATAATTACGCCTAGTCAAGAGCTACCACAGCTCGGCCTAGTCAAGAGCTACCATAGCTCGGCCTAGTCAAGAGCTACCACAGCTCGGCCTAGTCAAGAGCTACCACAGCTCGGCCTAGCCAAGAGCTACCACAGCTCGGCCTAGTCAAGAGCTACCATAGCTCGGCCTAGCCAAGAGCTACCACAGCTCGGCCTAGCCAAGAGCCTAGGTAAATAGGTACCTGGGAGTAAGGCAACTGTTGTGGGCTGCATCCTTGTCAGTAGTGGTCCCAAGTGTGGCCTCCATAACCCCGAGTACAGGTTCCCTGTTCTCAAAATCGGGATTTAAACTAATTTTGGCGTTTGGCGTTGAGTTCTTGAGCGCAGTACATGCCTCTGAATCCCCCCCCACGCCCCCAGTACCGCTCAAGGCGCAGGTATGGGGTGCATCACAAGTCAACTAAACTAAGAAACTAACTAGCGTCTTGGTTACCGCTCCATCCCCCCCCCCTCCACCTGGAGCCGAGGCTAGACTTTCCCCTCACTGTCCTCCGTCCTCCCCTGCGACTCATCCCTCGAGTCTTTTTCCATCCCGATGGGAATATTTGACAGCCATGATAAAAGTTAGAACTGAATAGGGGGATTGCCTTGGTCTGGCAAAGCCTTGGAGACTGCGCCCCGCGGTTGACATCAGCAGGAGCTGTCAGGCGTATGGCGGGAGTTTCCTGTCTTCAGACCACCGTAAGAACGATCAGCTGGACTTTAAAGATGGAAAGGAAATGATTGAATCAGTATCCGGCGGATATTTTCAAACCACGATCAACCAGTCTAGCCTTGAGTATTATTCCAGATACGGAGTTTCCACAAGAAAACATAGAATTTAAGTTTTTTTTTTTAGCTTTCTTTCCTTCGAAAAAAGCAGTGTTAAGAAATATAATTGTTTGACAGTGTAAGAATATTGGTGTATATGTTACCTTCCTCTTGTGTGTACTACCTCGGCAAGCAGCAGGACACATCCTTCTGGCGCACACTAACGCAGCTCTGTACCACGAGGCCAACACGGTCTCCCTTCCACGCCACGGAACAATAGAAACTTAGTAAAAAAAAAACGTGAGCCGTCTGCAGAATCTGTGCATAAAGGCGCCTTGAGTCTGCTCCTTCGGATCCCGCCCCGTAATGTCTCTGTAGCACGGGCTATAGTGAGCCCGTAATGTCTCTGTAGCACGGGCTATAGTGAGCCCGTAATGTCTCTGTAGCACGGGCTATGGTGAGCCCGTAATCCGTCCAGCATGACTGTTGCTAAATGTTGCACACACACACACATACTTCCTGCTGAGTGCGGATATATTTCCGTTAATCGACTCCTGATATGCATGTATTCTGTCTCAGTATCGACTGCTGTTCTTGACTAGATCTTCCGCACTTAACTGAATTTAGTTACCAGATAAACCCATTATCAATGCTCCTGCTCTCCGGAGAAATGGCGAAGACAAGTGGCCAATTTCTTAATTACCAATTGACCAGGTGATGAACGTGTTGAACATTTGGGCAGGTGGTGCAAGGCTCAGTGATCCCATACTCCTATTTATAACACACGGGAGGCCTAATTCCCGGCCTCCTATTTGCTCCCAGATGTATAGCTGCATCAGGTGTAAAGAAAAGTTGCCCAAACGCTTCCATTCTGTCGGGAGAATTGAAACTTTTTTTTTTTAATTATAAAAGAAAAACACAATGTACAAAACAGGCAACTTCAGAAGAAACAATACATGAATACATACAGGAGAAACAATACATGAATACATACAGGAGAAACAATACATGAATACATACAGGAGAAACAATACATGAATACATACAGGAGAAACAATACATGAATACATACAGGAGAAACAATACATGAATACATACAGAAGAAACATAACACAGTAATAAAACATCGAAACAAACCAAACACACATAATAAGAACCAAGAGTGAAGTATACATGATACAAAGCACAAGACACAAAACCTCTAAACGGCCACTGGACATAACACAAAAACAGAATATTAGAAAGCAACAACACAAGAAATAAATAACATAAAAAAACAGAAAACACAACCACATACATAACTGCAAAGACAGAAATACAGAAAACAAACATATAACCATAACCAGCTCTACATCCCACACACAGGTGCATAACAGAACCAAAAAAAAAACACCCGCCCCAACCGTACACACACATGCAACCCTGACCCCACAATCACGCACACAGGAACAAACAAACACGGCAATATACACAAATCAGGAGCACCAAGAGCCAGTATATTTCTCAGGGAACTCTGCCGTTGGATACGTCCACCGATAAGCCTCCCACAGTAACTTCTCCTGGACGGTAGGGGAACGGCCCCTACGACGCCGCGGGCTCTGCATATACTCAGGAACCCCCAAATATGGCGGATATCCGGGTGGAAGCGGTGTCCCCCAATCAATCAGAGGACACCGAAGACAAAAAACGAGGCCGGAGAGTCGGGAGCACCGCCGCCGTGGAAGCAGGAGACACAGAAGAGGAGGGCGAAGACTACAACACCGCCGCCGACACAACCGGAGGCACGGAAGAAGAGGGCGGAAGCTCCCGAGGCGGTAACATCTCCGACGACGAAGCAGGAGACAGAAGAAGAAAGCGTAGGCGGGAGAGGCGGCAAGATCGTCACCGACGAAACAGGAGACAAGATAGGGGGGCACGGAGCCCCCTGAGCGATCAGCCTTCCTCAGCACCACTACCAGGCCACTACGCTCGCCATCAGCCTCGCCAGGGGGAGCCACACCCCACGAGGAACCGGAACCAACCGACGCGGGCGAGGCACCCGAAGCAAGAGCCACAGTCTCCACACCGGTCCCCACCCCTACAACAGGATCTATACACTAAGGTCCAAGCCCCCCGCCGGAACCACACCATCGTCGTACTCCGCAGAGGCAGAGCTCACAGAGGAAGCAACACGACAATCCTCAACCTCGCACTTCTCAGCCCACGTTCGAGAGGGAGACACACTCTTCGCCGTCCGGGAACACTTCGAGACCGGACGTTAATCGTCGGAGCTGTCACCCCCTGCAGGAGGCACCCGAGAAGAGCCGGCGGCATGCTGCCCCACAACCGGTGGCGCACGACCCTTCAGAACTGCAGCTTCAACAACACGTGGGACGAGGCCGCCACCCACAGGGGACACCAGAACTGGAGAGATAACTGGCGCGACAGGCAAGGGACTTGCACAGGTGAGGGAGCCCGCGATAACGTTGGAGTGGGCAGAGTAGAGGCGAGCACAGGCGAAGAATCCATCGGAAGCGAAGAGGTTGGCTGCGGGGGCGGTGCCGCACACACCACCACCACGTCACTGAATCTGGTACGTTCCGGCTGGTTGTTGTTGTTGTTATAGATTCAGCTACTCGGAACAAGTTCCAAGTAGCACGGGCTATGGTGAGCCCGTAACTTACCTGGCACAGGAGCTGGGCAAGAAGCACGGGCTATGGTTAGCCTCGTGGACAGGAGATGTCTCCCGTCTTCCGGCTGGGATCCCCCTGTACTAACTAGTGCTGAATTAGGTGAATTATTCATAGTTGTCTCAGTTACTTCTTTGTGAGATTACTGGGTGTGTGTTAGGCTGTGGAGCCTTGGCCTGCAGACCTGTGGGTGAGGTCCGGCCTCTCCAACATCCACAACGTCAATAAACTGATGCATTAAATTGCCCGAACCTAGCCGAGGACCCACGAAAAGAAAACGGGACCTCAGGTCAATTTGGTGAGCCGCTATGATTTTTAGTACATTATTTTTTGGTCTTAGGGCCCAAATGCGTCAAAATGTGACGTACTATTGGAGAGGTTGGATGAGGGTTCCCTGCACCAGCCGTCATAGTTGTGGAGGAGGACAGTGTCTACCTTCACCAAGTGGAGTGGCTGTGTGTGGCGGTGGCCTCTGTCTCGGCGCTTCTTGTTGACAGGACAATAAGGTCGAGCTCGCTTTGAGGGGTAGCCGGGTACCAGCTGAACAACCTTCTGGGTTGTATAACTCAGTTCGATACCCACCACCTGAACCACATTACCGAAACTAATACTGAAGCTTACAAATGCAGTCAATGCGGTGTGAATTACGTGTCTTTTTTTATCTAATTGGTGCCTGAGAGTGTAGAGGCAAACTAAAGTAAACATAACGCCCTGAGATACGTCGAGGCAAACTGTGGTCCTCCACAGACAAGCAGAGCGCCCTGGAACAACCGCTAAGAATTGAAGTAGTGTAGATTAAATTTAGCTTTAAATTAACGTGTGACAAAGCTCAATAGGCTCTGGAACATACACCTACGCCCACCCTTCAGGACGAGGAAGGCCGCTACGCCCACCCTTCAGGACGAGGAAGGCCACTACGCCCACCCTTCAGGACGAGGAAGGCCACTACGCCCACCCTTCAGGACGAGGAAGGCCACTACGCCCACCCTTCAGGACGAGGAAGGCCGCTACGCCCACCCTTCAGGACGAGGAAGGCCACTACGCCCACCCTTCAGGACGAGGACGGCCGCTACGCCCACCCTTCAGGACGAGGAAGGCCACTACGCCCACCCTTCAGGACGAGGACGGCCGCTACGCCCACCCTTCAGGACGAGGAAGGCCACTACGCCCACCCTTCAGGACGAGGACGGCCGCTACGCCCACCCTTCAGGACGAGGAAGGCCACTACGCCCACCCTTCAGGACGAGGACGGCCGCTACGCCCACCCTTCAGGACGAGGAAGGCCACTACGCCCACCCTTCAGGACGAGGACGGCCGCTACGCCCACCCTTCAGGACGCGCAAGTCTCACAAGGATCCCTGATCTTTCCAGTACACTAAACAACTATCATAGTTCACGTCTTGGTCGCCTCGCCCGTCATGTCATTATTGCCTTTCATAAAATGCTGACCATTTAACGCTGTTTTCATTTACTGATATTTGTTATCACTTGAAAAATGCAGATGAAATATATACAGTAGTAAAGGAGCACTAATTGTGCTGATGCATAAGCTTATTAAACAGATTAAACAGCTTTTCCTGCAATTGCATTTATCCCACGTTGCTAACCCTTTTATACAACACGGAAATGAAATATCTTCACAAACACAAACATTACTGCAGAGTTTTATTACAAATGCCGAGTGGCCAGGAGCACACGAGTACGAGCAGTCACTGGACTCGCCTTGCATTCCACAGTCCAGGGTTCGGGTCTTGCTGAAGAGGCAGTGTTAGGTACTAATTAACACGAAGGCGGCTCCTGTGGTCCACAGCGCCGCTCCTGTGCCAGGTAAGTCCACTACGGGCTCACCATAACCCGTGCTACTTGGAACTTTTGTTCTGAGTAGCTGAATCTAAAGCAAGCAAGCAAGCAAGGCTCCTGCGGACTGCAATAGAAGTGGTTCACATATATCCAGATCAAGTAAGGAGATATACCTTTATTTTTTACTCAAGGGAACTATCAGGATAAAGCACAAGCCAATACGACTATATAGCACTTGAAGGGATCAGGATAAGGATTTGGGATAGGACAGGGCTGGGGGGGGGAATGGTGCCCAACTACTTGCACGATCGGGGATTGAACGCCGACCTGCATGAAGCGAGACCGTTGCTCTACCATCCAGCTAAGGTGGTTGGGATATTTTTCACCCAAGTTTAAGTTTATTGAGCCAAGATACATTTCAAAAACATAGAGTATCTTTGGTTATTTCTATCGTCCTCCACTTCTGTCCCTCAAGGGACTCACACATCCATAGTGCACACAAATTATATTTTACATTTTTCAAATTCCAACTGTTACACACAGAGATCACACTAACGTGATACATCAAATGAACAAAGAACAAGGGTTCGAATCCTCGTCAAGGCCCTTGTGGATGGTTTCCAACTGTTACTCATAGAACTCATCAGCTGAAGACCCAACCTGGGTTGACCAGTATGAGAGTGCGCGTGTGAGCGGCCGCCCCCGGCCCCCCCCCCAGCCAGCCAGGTAATTGAATGCTCCAGCTATTGGTCCTTGACTAGTGAAACCTAATTGATAATGTGTTCTCATTATGCCAGACGTAACCTGCCACAGGCGTCCTGCACGCCATCTTTAAGGGATCGAGCAGAAATACAAAATAGTCTACTTTCCTTCTCGTTATGTACACTAAACAAATTTAGATAGTTATATTTTCTGGTCATTCCGTAATGTGGTAATCCCCGACCACCAGACAGTCATAACGGTAAGTGCAGGAACACCTGGCAAGGTCACGAATAATGACAGTTGTGATGATAAGATAGTACAGTGGCCTTCGTTCTCGACTCACAGTCGGGGATCCCGGGTTCAAATCTCTGGCGGACAGAAATAGTTAGACATGTTTCCTATCACCTAATGTCTCTGTTCACCTAGCAATAGATAGGTACCAGGAATTTGGCCAAAGTTTTGAAGTTCGTCCTGGAGAAGATCAGTAGAGGACCTTGGGGAACCTCCACTTATTATATAAATTCTGTCTCTCTTCCCCCCCCCCCTCCTCCCCCCCCCGCATTCCCCTCCCACCACCTCACCCATTTTTCAGAACGTATATTACGAAGGACTGGACTGCTCTGGATACGGGCTATTCATGCCCGTGCCACCTCTTGGGTGGCTTAATCTTTATCAATCATCATCTGCTCTGGACACACGGGAGACATCTCCTGTCCACGAGGCCACCATAGCCCGTGCTTCTTGCCCAGCTCCTGTGCCAGTAAGTTACGGGCTCACCATAGCCCTTGCTACTTGGAACTTGTTCCGGTAGCTGAATCTATAACAACATGCTCTGACAGCTTGACGGTTAAATGCGACCTCAAACACTGAAAGATTTACTGAACTAAAACTGTACCACTTACGGGCTATTCATGCCGGCCACCTCTTGGGTGGCTTAATCTTTATCAATCAATCAATCTCTCTGGGCTATATTCACTTCTTTTCAGTGACAGACACCAATATGTACCCATCAATAGCATAGCCTCCCCCACTCTACCACGACAGTAGGGGGTGCCACAGGGCGCATCTTGGGACCTCTTCTATTTCTTATATACATCAATGATTTTCCAAATGTTTCTAACATTCTAAACCGTATTCTATGCTGACAATACTACCATCGTCTATTCTGATCCAAACCACCACCCACACTAATAATATTGCCAATAATGAATTAAAAAAGTCCACTCAAGGATGTCAACCAACAAACTTAGACTAAACATAGAAAAGCCTACTACACTTTACTTGGTAGTAAAGCAACTTCAGATAGACAATGGTAACATTAAAATAGTGTTGTTAGATTAGACCTGCCCGAACACTATGCGTGTTAGTAGCTTTGCAAGAAATGTCAAATATCATTCACCAACACATTGTACCTTCTTATGAATAATATTATTATTATTATATGGACTGAAACAATTGTATGGGTGTCATCCCCCCTTGCCCCCCTCTCCCCCCCCAGACCCTCGACCCCCGTCCCGTACCTCCCAACTCTCCTTCTTTCAGAAAATGTATTACTGTACTAAGAAATTTTGAGTGTCAAC
>WNGS01004511.1:23722566-23738926 GCA_020271785.1 Procambarus virginalis | reverse complement strand
TTTTGGTTGATATCTGATTTCAAAGCTCCTCTTGCCTCGTAGAGATAGATTCTGGTCTTGGCTTTTGGAAGGCAAGGCAAGTTTCAGAGCTTGGTGCCATCTCCCCAAGGTTTGACTGGGCCAGTGATTAGCTCGAGAAGCTACTGAAGGTGTTTTCCAGTAATCTTTAGAGATTTTTAAATGTCGAAAGTATATAAGTACATATACAATCACTTGTGTAACGTCGGATCATTATGCATGTTTAGGGTCACAGGTGAAGGAAACTGTGATTGCAAACCTTGTTCCACTTGTCACTCTTTCAACGTAGTGTAAATTCTCTGATCCTGAGGTGAAAGCCGACACTCGTCCTGATGAGATATACAGACTGTTACTATGTATAAACTGTATGATAAAAATTTGACTTAAGATTAAATATTAATTTACATGTCTCTATCCTGAATATAATGCTTCCTCTGGGAGCTAAACATCCTTAATGTTTAGAACCTCTCCAAGTACGAGATGGTGGACAGATCTAAAATCTTTTTATCCATGAACGGATAGTCAATGCTCAGATCTAAATCTCCCAGGACACATTTTGAGTTATTCATGCATAAAAAAAATGCACTGAAAGATCACCCGAAGCATATACCAAAGAATTCTATGTACTACCATAATAGTTCAGCCATTGTTCAACAGCAGCTTCTACCATGAACTTGCACTAACAAGAAAGTTTGAGTGAGTGAGAATAATAGTACAGTAATTACCCAAGTGTAGTTACAGGAGGATGAGAGCTACGCCCATGGTGTCACGTCTTCCCAGTACTCTTTGTTGTATATTGCTTTGAAACTACTGATAGTTTTGGCCTCCACTACCTTCTCACTTAGCTTGTTCCAACCGTCTACCGCTCTGTTTGCAAAATAAGACTGTAATTTTTTTTGGCACCTTTGTTTCTTTAGTTTGAATCTGTGTCCTCTTGTTCCTGAAGTTGCTGGTTTCAGGAATTCCTTTCAATTTGGTCAATTCCTGTTATTTTGTAAGTGGTGATCCATCACCTTTTTCTTCTCTATCTCTAGTTTTTGGCATATTGACAAATATGCCAAAATAAATAAACTCTAGCCTCTCCACAAAACTCTGTTTTTCAGTTCTGGAAGCCATTTTGTAGCATGCCTTTGCATTTTTTCCAGTTTATTTAAATGCTTCTTCAGATATGAGCACCATACAATTGCTTCATAATCAAATTTTGGTCTCACAAAAGTCATGAATAGTTTCTTTAGTATTTCACCATCTATGTACAATGGTTTCTCAGCTTATGAATTTAATCCATTCCCAGAGACGGCTTGTAAGCCAAATATTCGTAAAATGAAGCGAATTTCCCCATAAAAAATAATGTAAATTGAATTAATCCATTCCAGACTCCTCCAAAAATTAACTTCAAAGTAAATTTTATACCTAATTCACCCAAATCTACTAAACTTGTACTAAAGTATGTACAATTTATTACTTACCTTTACTGATGACTCTTGTTGTCATATGGAAGACAGTGAGGAGGGGCGAGGAGGAGAAGGTGTTAGTGTTTGGAAGGGGAGTCCCCTTCCATTATAACATCAGGCAGTGATGACTTCTCTGGGGTACACTCTCTGGCACGTTTTGCCTGCATACCACTAGGACCTGCTTGTGGCTCACTGCTTGTTTTTCTCACTAAAAACCTGTCTAGTGATACTTGTTTTTTCCTACATTGTAACACTTGTCTGAAGTGAGACATCACATTGTCATTAAAAAGGTTAACACAACGGCCTGCTACAGCTTGATTTGGGTGACACTTTTCAGCAAATCTTTGCAATTCTTCCCATACTGGACTCATTTTCTTAATAAATGACGGAGTGACATCTTCTACTCTACATCAACAACCCTCATACCATTTTCATGTTTACGAATGATCTCTTGTTTTTCCTCTATGGTCATTCTCACATGTGTTTTCTTGACGTGAACCTTACCACTGGCTTTCTTGGGACCCATGGGGAGATATATAATAACTTTTATGTTCAAATACCCAAAAATCTGAAAAAACTAATTCTTTGCAAAGAATTCAGGTGTGATTGTCACTAGGCAGGAGACACTGGCAAATTGAGGCACGATCGCTGTGCCATCATGTGCTAGGTCGGCTATACGCATATCAACAAACTTCGTTTCCCCGAGGCAAAGCTCGTAACCCGATTCGGATTTTACAAAGAAATTGGGCTCGTAACCCGAAAAGTTCGTAAATATTCGTAATTCGTAACCAGAGGTGTCACTGTAATTAAAAGCAAGTCTGAAGTTGGATAGCAATGCATATGCTCCTCTCACAATGTTTTTTTAGGTGTTCCTCTGGTGACAGTTTACTATCCAAAACCACCCTTAGATCTCATTCTTTATTAGAGTTTTGCAATTCCTTTCCACATAATTTGTAAGTTGTGTGTGGTCTATTTTCTCTGATTCCACATTCCATAGCATGACATTTATTCATATTGAATTCCACTTGCCATATGTCACTCCAAGCACTTATTTTATCTAGATCAATTTGAAGGGCACAACAATCATCTGCTTTTCCTATCTTCCCCAGGTACTGTATTTTGTATCATCCGCAAACGTGTTCATATAATTCTGTATTCCTTCTGGTAGACTGTTTATGTAGACGATGAACATTATTGGCACAAGAACTGAACCCTGTGGTACTCTGTAAGTAACACTCCTCCAGTCAGATGCATTGTCTCTGATTACTGCACTCATCTATCTATCAGTTAGAAAATTTTCATTCATGTCAGAGGTTTCCCTGCCAACCTGCAGCATGTTCCAGTTTCCAGAACAACCTCTTGCGTGAGACCTTGTCAACCACCTCCCGGGGAGGGGATTGCGGCGACATGATGACGTCATGCTCGTTTGCTAATTTTCCTTTGGGGAGTTCTGTCCACTCGTTCGGCTTTCGGTAGCAATAGTTTGACCAGAAGAGGGGTTTGTTTTGTGGCGCCTACCTTTCTGGGTGCCAGATCCGGTTGATAGCAGACATAGAATGCTCCCAACCACACTGGGGGTTTCTATAGGCCATTGCTCCTCGTGCCTCTTTAATGGGGCCCAGTTCTGGCTCATGGTTCCCGGTTACTCCGGGAAGAACTCCGTGCACATTGATGCCAGAAAGTTATATATATCCATTCAGCCTGGATAGCTCCGGGGAGCCTCCAGGACTCGCCCAGAAAATGCCGTTTCATTACATTCAATGCTAGTTTTTTGGCACCCTTGTTTTTCTAGCTTAAAGCAATAGCCTCTTATTCTCAATGTTGCAAATTAAAAAACACATGCTTATAAATTTTTTTGATTCCTGTCACAATCTTGTATTTAAAAATCATATTACCTTTCTTCTTCTGCCTGCTAGTTTTAGCATGTTTAGCCCCCTTCAGACTCTCATAACAGCTCAAAGTTTAGGTCTGGGAACCATTTATTAGCAGTCTTACTTCTCAGTTTATGATGTGCTTTTTGCAGCGCATTCTCCTGTTTAGGTAGTACAGGTAATTACAGTAACGATGAGAACCATCGGACATATATTGACATAAAAGACAATTATAAAATAGAAAGCTGTACTACTAAATTTGAACAAACCAAAAGAGGTTTTGTATTTTGTATAAAGAAAACTTAACCCAACCTAACCTAACCTTCCTAGGCCTAATCCATGCTACATGATACCTAATATACTACAGCACATATATGTGCTATACAAGGCCTAGAAATACATTTTTTTTTACCTTCATTTTTCTAACTCTATGAAGAGAATAGTACAAAATTTTACTATCTATTTGTCAATTATGTCTGTGTATGTAAGATGGTCCACATACTGTAGTTACAAAAATTACAATCTAAACTGGAGGACGGAGTTGACTTTTTGAGATATGGACATCTTACAAATGCTGAATATTCTAAATTGGCAAGACAAAGTTTAGTTTTAAATTTCTCCAGCCATGAGCTTAACCTTAGCATCATTCTTACAGTAGTTCATTTCAGCCTCAGAGCCATCTATTGATGGCAGGGGTAACTGTTCATAACCTGACTGCTGTAAAGATGCCTACACTGCTATCTAATACTTTACATGGAGTTATCCCTGTAGCAGCATAACTCCACGTAATTCAATCTATGCCAAGCCTTGCGGTTATTGTAAGCCTACTGGGAACCAGAGGTCAAAACATGGGCCCCTATATAGAGGGGCCACATCCTACCTGAACGAGGCTCCACTGTTTTATTTGAGTCCTTGTCCATGAAGATAAATCGACCACCCTCAAAATCGTGTCCATAGTCTGCCAGGTACAGCAAAGATGTGTAATGAAATGACTCATATGTCACCTGAAAATTGTTTAAATAAATTTATTAAAAATTATCTTGATTTGCTTACCTGTGGAGTCAACCCCCAACCAGAATATACTGTCACAATATATGTGGTGTAAATCTATGTAGCAAATATACCAAGACCAAATAAAAGAATTTACTGTTAACAATCAAACTGAAGCTGGTTTGCCTGATAATGTGAGTCATGTATTTTCTACTGAACTTAATTACTAAATTTTACTTTTACTGAACCAATACTGGTACGGTAACAGGGTTGTTGATTTGTGGAATCAATTGCCGTGTAACATAATAGAAGTAGGATCTCTCAATTGTTTCAAGAGTAGGTTAGACATATAGATGAATGACAATGGGTGGATATAAATAAGAGCTGCCTCATATGGGCCAATAGGCCTTCTGCATTAACCTTCATTCTTATGTTCTTATGTATAGGTTTCCCTCATTCGAATCCTCCCTTTCCTCTCAGTTGTTTACTCGGTGGACCTCCTGCGAGGGATGTCCATTTCTGGGGTTAGATACTGGAGGTTGTGAGGCTCTCGGTGGGCAAAGGTTAAGAACCCCCTTGAGCTACTGAGTGAGGGGTTTAGGGCAATACAGTTGACAGTGTGATATATGGCTGGATAACACTTCTTGGAATTACATGTTTCCCAACCACAGGGTCAGAGTCAATGAACTGTGAAATGATCATCCTACATGGCTCACATGTCAGAGCGAGAACCTCAGCTCTCTCAGGAGGTCTTGTGATCTCAAATAGCCAGATAAGATTAATGGTTAGCTGGGACCTTGAGGCAACACTCTTCCAGTCAGAATTCAAGACAAACTCCTCGTTAGAAAACAGTCTATCACTGAAAGGCCATGCCTCAAATTGTAGAGGCCTGAAGGAAATGCTACCCAAAAGATGTAGCCATGCTCAGGTATTGGTCACTGTTTAGGCCTAGTTGTCTCTCATGCCAAGGGCAAGGGGGCTGGTTTTAGGCAGTAAAAAAGTAGTCTCCCGAGTCTTGAGCAGGGAGTGTGTAAGTTCTTTACTGGTGCAACTGGTGCAGACACCAGTAATCCAACAGGTGATATAATGTAATGATGTAACCCAACAGGTGATGTGATGTAATGAAATGATGCAATCCAACAGATGATCTTGGATTACATCAGCCACATCAAATATGAGTGCCTGTCTCCATGTTCAAACCATCCAGGGATCCCATCACAATGGTTGTACTCTTCAAGTCACTTGTGCTGTCCCGTCTTGAGTACTGTTCAGTACTCACTTCCCCCTTCAGAGCAGGAGAGATTGCTGAAATAGAGGGAATACAGAGAACATATACAGCACGTATAGACGCGATAAAGCACCTAAATTATTGGGATCGTCTCAAAGCTCTCCAAATGTACTCACTAGAAAGAAGACGAGAGATATCAAATAATATACACCTGGAAGATACTGGAGGGCCAGGTCCCAAATCTACACAGTAAAATAACAACGTACTGGAGTGAACGATATGGAAGAAAATTCAGAATAGAACCAGTGAAGAGCAGGGGTGCCATAGGCACAATCAGAGAACACTGTATAAACATCAGAGGTCCGCGGTTGTTCAACGTCCTCCCAGCAAGCATAAGAAATATTGCCGGAACAACCGTGGACATCTTCAAGAGGAAACTAGATTTATTCCTCCAAGGAGTGCCGGACCAGCCGGGCTGTGGTGGGTATGTGGGCCTGCGGGCCGCTCCAAGCAACAGCCTAGTGGACCAAACTCTCACAAGTCAAGCCTGGCCTCGGGCCGGGCTTGGGGAGTAGAAGAACTCCCAGAACCCCATCAACCAGGTATCAACCAGGTAAACCACCATGAACATTGACAATTCCATTCCCTATTAGGGAACACCTGAGTTAGGAGAGGAATTGCATTACTAACAAACTTGCACAATAATTAAGTTGCATGAATATCAGTGGCCTGCCCTCTCCTCCCCCCCCTAGTTGTCATAATAGTGGGTATGTATGCTAAGGCCCCTGAACATCTCTTGTGGTTAGTAATGATTTTCCTTTGAATATCTTATTAATTCCTTCTCACATTAATTATGAGACAATCTGCATAGGTTAGCAGTCAAATATCAATACCATGGTAACCCGAGTCAAACAGTTTCATTTAAAATGATTGACCTCCTCGAAAGCCAGTGACAAGTAATTATCAAAAGATCTCGGAATACTGTAATTCATGAAATGTATAATTAACAGCTCGTTAAACGGTGGTGGTGGCAGCCCGCAGTTAACTTTATTGACAAGTGGTGTGTTCTATTAACAGGGTTGTCAAATCTTATGTTAATAAGATACAGCAATATATTTAACTGCATATCTGGTGGTATTGTATATATATTTTCCAGTGTTTTTCAACCAATCCTAACCAGCCTATGTCTTCTATACCCCAGCCATTAACCCTGCAAAGTTTGGTGTTGCAAGTCCCAAGCATTTAGTCTCTAAACTTGGGACAGACACACATTCTCTCTTATAGATGTAGACAGATGAAAAAAACATACATTTTCTCTCCTACATTGTGGCTTGTGATTGAAGCTGTTGCCCCTTGAATGTGTTATACGTGACCTTTTAATGAAGTGGTCGGGATTAATATCCTTCAATTTGTTCAATATTTTGCAAGTTCCTATGAGATTTGCCCTGCCATGTCTGGTTTGCCGTGTTGTTAATTTGGTGGCCCTCAACTGTTCCTGGTATTCCTGGTTCCTGTTCCGAGTCGACTTAGTTCTAGGATGATTTTTGTCATTCTGCATTGTACTTTCTTCAAAGCAGATACGCCCCATCTGAAGATTAAATTTCCATGCTTGGATACAGTAATCCAAATGAGGGTACACCAAAAATTTGCACAGTTAAATAACCACTTTCTTATTCTTGAAGTCAAAGGTTTGTTTGATTATTCCTAGGGTTTGGTTGGCTGCAGTTCCCACTTGATGTGCAACTTTCAATGACTAGTGGATTCTGACTCCTGGGTCTTTTTCTTCTTCTTCAATCTGCTACATGGTAGTGTAGTTGATTTGATAGTGGTAATGAGCAATGTTATGTCCTACATTTAAGATCTTGCAGTCTTCAATCTTAAACTGCATTTGCCAGTCTTTTGATCATTTGTAGAGTTCATGAAGATCTCTTTTAAGTACAGATCATCATAAATACAAGTAATAAGCATACTCGCCAAGGAATTTTATGCATTTCAGAAGAAAAAATTATTCTGTCCCTTTTTGTTGTACTGTATTTTTTGTGTAGTTTCTTCTCATTTGATTTACATCAAGAATAATGAACTGTATGCTCTTTCCATAACTACCATTCATCATTATATAACTCATAAAAGTCAAGAGTGTTGAAGCAGAACAAGATATTTTTGATGGATTTAGACCTATTGAATGAGGCAATGTTTCTTTGCCTCATTTTCTTCTCTTCCCACAAGGCCCACATTCCTGTTCTGAAGGCCAGATGTTTAGAAGAACTCAAGAGAATCACCACTACTAAGGAACTGAACTGTCAAAAAGAAGATACTCTGCAACACCCCCAAATAACAGGGTCCAGATACATGCAACAATTGTGCAATCACACACAAGTAAGGCAACCACAAATAGAATGCAGTCGACTGCACAGTGAAACTAACGTTCCCAAGGATGAACAAGTCACTTAACTGATTAAAAGTGGTTTCCACAAGTCTAATTTTATTTCAGGAGAGGTAAACAGCTTGCTATGTTGATGTATAGGTGCTGATATATGGTGACTGTTGAAGACAGTCACCACATATCAAAGGCCAGTCAGGTTTTGTGTTCAGTAGATAAATAAACCTTCCTGGGGAGCACCTCTGGGTTCCTCAGGCAAATGGCTCCCTTGCTCCAGAATGACCCTAATAGGACTTTAAAACTATTTAGTTGGACTAAGGCAAAATGCTGTCCTAAATGTATTTATTCCTGCCCAGGAAAGAGCAGGAGGACATTGCTTAAAGTAACTACCAAGTGCTCCAGCTCTGAATGACTATCTTTACTAATGATATACTGAAGTGTATGTACAATACAATGACTTGTGAATGGGGAATTGTACATGGAACCATAAATACACATTATTCTCAATAAGATGAAAATATATGTTAAGGAAAGGTGCTATATATATGTGTGTGTGTGTGTTTTCTCTGAACTGTTAAGGAAAAGTATATATAGTATACAAAATAATAATTACCTTATCAACATGAGGATGCCAGTACTCATCATGAATTGTCTGTGGAGGAGCAGGAGTAATTCGTGAAAAAAATGTGGGATGTGTGAGATACAGTCCACTTCTGTTAATGCCAAAATGGTCTGCAATGGCACCGTGAATCTTATTCTTCACATGACTGAAAAAAATTGAAATTGCTGTCAAATCTGTCTGAGCACAATTCATGTTGATTATCCTAGTTTGAGAAGGAAGACTGGAATAGCAAACTGGTATCCTTACTCCGAATAACCTTTCAAGGTTAATTTTTATTACAACTTGGGACCTTAATGATTGAAGCGCTGATCCTTGCTGATGCTGTGCAGTGTGGAAAATATGAAGGTACAGTACAACTATAATTTTTATAATGCATAACCCTTTTTGTATACAGCTCCCCATTTGTTCAAGGATGATGCCTTTCTAACCCCAAGAAATTGAGAAATGGAGTAATAAAGGTGATAATGAAAAGGCCTCTCATTGCATGCCTTGCCTATGAATATGATAGATACAAAAATGACAAAGAACATGAGGTGGTGTCTTGGTGGGAAAGGAAGTGTGTTTAGGGTGCCACTGCCTGGTGGCAGTCAGCATAGTTGGTGAGGCAGATTAACTCGCTGTTAGCTAGAAGACTCTTTACATGTCAAAGAGTACTTGAAAGGATATTTAGTTTATATGAATTGGGACTCCTAGTAGTCATTTCAGATGAATGGTTTTCTCCAGTTCTCCCTGGAGCACTGGAGAAAATGGACGTTCTACTGTCCAGCCACCTGTGTTGGACGGTAGAGTGACGGTCTCCTTCATGCAGGTCGGCATTCAATACCCGACTGTCCAAGTGGTTGGACACCATTCCTTTCCCCTGTCCCGTCCCAAGTCCTTATCCTGACTCCTTCCCAGTGCTAGATGGTCATAATGGCTTGGCACTTTCCCCTGATAATTCTCTCTCTCCAGTACTCGCCAGTGCAGTACCAATGATCATACTTGACTGAATGTTACAGTTCCCACTTAGAGTAGAGACATATTTGAAAGAGCAACAAAGTGAGTTCCCAAGAAAAATGATATGAGAGTAAATAGACATGTAGAGTAAATACATGGCAGTACAGTACCAATATGACAAGCTCACAACCAGAGGTTTCAAATGGACTCAAGAATAGAGGGTTGGACTTGGTTCATGTATAAGCAAAGTCCAATTAGTAAACAATAGAAAAATTTCACTTATGTATGACTTTGATGCAAATCTTCTTATCAGTTATGATACTAAGTTTGGTACTCTAAGCAGAATCAAATACATTAACTTCAGGTAAATAAATTGTAAATTCCAAGTGTGTTGAAAGTTGTTACATGTTAACATACCTATATATCTTGAAATCTTGAACAGTGAACAGATTTTTAGCTTCTTCTAATTTGAAGATATTGACAAAAGCATTGCCATGTGAAAGCGCACCAGAATGCAAGTCAAGAATGGAGGCACCACCTGCCGAGCCTCCCAGTGACAGTCCGCGCTCACCAATGTTCACAAGAGCTGCTACTTCAGAGGGTGTTACCAATGTGTCAAAAACAACACGACCACATTTTTTGGGGGTACATCCTGAAAAAAATAACACCCAAATAAGAAAAAAATTCTGCACAGATTCATTTGGTTGCCCCTAGAGGTAAAGCTCTCCTGTGCAATACGATCGAGAGCATCATCAGTTGAGCAATAATCGAAGGACCCCAACAGAAGCTAGCCGACTCATTCTTTGCCAGAAAAGAAGGCTTCAAATGAACAAATCTCCCACCTCTGAAGAGGTGCATGAACATCACATACACAGTAGCCACAGGCAAAGGCTAACAAGAACATTGCCTTTAAAAGATATCACGAGGCGAAGGGGAAACAGTGAACTGAAGTGAAAAGAGGAACACCAAAACCTGGCCAAGCCACCAGGATGACTCGGAAGAAGCATGAGTAGGCTGTAGGTGAAAAAATTCACGAGAAGGTATGACAACCTGCTGACGAGCACCGAAGAAGCATCGACAGCGAATGTACACAACAGTGGCTCTGCCAGTGCCGAATGATAAGTGATGGTATTATGCTTGCCAATCAAGAAACAACCCCAACAAAAAATAACAGGACCACCCAGACCGAAATTGAAGATGGCAAAGAAACTGAAAGTGTAATGAGTGGCAGGCAACTTCATACTGTTGGCAATAGACCTACATTAAAAGTTCTAGATGTGTAGAGCAGAGGAGAAAGTTGAATCCACAAGGTACACTGTTAGGTCAATCTGCTGAAAGAGGTAGAGCTGCAGAAAAACACCCGGCTTCGGACACCAGGCTAGAAGCACCAGAAAACAAAGCAAAGCTGGGCACCAAGAAACCAGAAGGATCACCCTCCCTGAGTACAACACCTGGAACAACAACTGAACAGAGTGAAAGAAGTAGGCACCCCCCCCCCCACTTCTACTTGTCCAGCCAAAAAGCATCCACCACAGAAGCCTCATGATCAGGGAACAGAGCCACATAGGAGGAAAGGTGACAGTTCCTAGCTGACATGAAGAGGTCTACACCTGGGCAACCAAACATATCACAGAGCTAGCGGAAGGGCACGTTGTTGACAGTCCACTCAGTGGAAAAGGGATAGAAGCGAGGTAATCCATCTAGAAGAATACTGGACACACACTGCATATGAACTATGTAGAAAACCAAACGCTAAGAAACTAAAAGCCAAGCTACATGAAGTGTTCAACTCCACAAGGGCTGAAACAACCCACCCCCACAGATCAGGCAATGAACTATCGGGAAGCAGATGGAGTGGAGCTGGAGCACAGAGCCTGGAGGAAACCAAATTCTCTGCAGAGTATACCACACAGCCCAAAACTCAAACGCCACTCTGTGTGCCTGAAGGAACGGCCCCATCCACTGACCCTGGACAAGGCCCATCCTAGAGACAAGGCATCTGTAAACACATCGAGCAACGGGGTAGGATGGCACCAACCAACTGAGCTCTGAAAAGCCTATATGAAGCCAGCAAAGCAAGAGCTGATGAAAATTTTGGCAGGACCCAAACCCACCGATCTATGGAGCAGTGGAATAGACAGAACTGGTACAATGCTCGGAGCCAAACCCTACCCAGTGGAAAAACCATGTGAGAACATGGTTTTTGTGTGAGAATGTGTGAGAACATGCAGACAAAGCTCAAGCTCCGACAATCACTCGACTAACTGACGAGTCACATGGGGGCCAATCTAACACATACAAAACTGCAGGTGGATCAAAGCCGTCAGAGGCGACAGTAATGAGACTTCTGTCAGTTCACCAGAAACCCAAACATAGCGAACTGATTGAGTGCCCAAACCAGCCAGTCATTAAGGTAGGCCAACATATGAACCCCAAGAGATGAAACCTGGATCACCACAATCCATGCTAAAGTGATAAAAACAAGGGGGGAGCCAGATTCATGTTGATAGGAGAACCCTGAAGTGGTATACCTGTTGCTCCACAATGAAACCTAACCAATCCCTGAACCAGAGATGAATTGAGACATGCCAATATGTGTCCTTGAGGTCAAAGGACACCAACCAAGTATCTGCCTGTAATACCAGGCAAACCTGAGCTAGGGTGGCCCATGCGAAAGGTATGGCGGCGAAATGAAACCGTTGAAACCTGAAAGATTGAGGATGCATCATATGTCTGGCGAGTCCCGCAACTGGGACGCCCACCGAAGGGACAAGGTCACCTCAACAACGTCAGAGTCCAGCCAACCTACAATAACCCAACACAGAGCAGGGAAGGAAACTGGATCCAAAAGCCCAGACCCCAAGAGATGGGAGAGGGACCAAACAACTCCATCACAGGCTGAGGAAAAACCCCAAAAAGCTCATGAATCATGGCTCACAAATGCTAGGAGCTGGCAATATGGGCCAGACTCCCGACCAGAGTAGTGTCAAAGGGTGAAATGGTCAGCAGAAGCCATGCGCAGAACCATCCTTCCATGATGCATAGTTACGATGTTGAGCAGAACAACTCACAGCAGGAAGATCAATGACCCATGAAGCAGACACCTCAAGAGGGCCTACTCCAACCAACAACAGTCGAGGCTCCAACCCTACGAGATCACCTCTGACAAGCGAGAGCAGAATGCCAGAAACATAATTAGTTGATAAGCCAATAAGAAAAGACCACAGCTGACAAAGTCCAGAACACTGCATCCTCAGGAAAGAAGAGTTGAGAGAAGTGGTAGTAAGGAACCAAGCCGAATCTACTGAATAGAACAGCATGGTCTGTCTACACCCAAAGTAAAACACCGCTATCCCCTCCTGAAGAAGAGTGAGCATCATGGGCAAGGGGGCCAGGATTGGAACCGAAGGCAACAAGGCCTCCACACCAGGGGCAGAACCAAGCAAAGCCACATCCTCACAGAGTTGCCCAGAAAGCCCCTCCAAGGAGACCTAAAGATGAAAGATTGCTGTCAAGGATGCAGGCGCTCAGTGGTCATCCATGATAAGAGCGCCAAACAGTACAGACAAACAGCAAATGGTGCTGCCAATGGCCCACATCATTGGATAGCACTGGGCTATCCCTGAGTGGAAGTCACTAACACCTCTAATTCCAGATCCCTAAACACCATAGGGGAATGCCAAGTCCAGTGCATCCAATCACAATGCTGCAAATATCTAACCCAGGCAAACCTCTCCTGTAAGCGACAGCTGCCTGATAAGCTTCCAAACTCGAAACCACATCAGTTAAGGCAGAGATCACATGAGAGTAAACACTCACAGGACTCCGGGTCATAGGTGTTATTGACTCAGCAGGCAGCATGGTGGAGGCAGAAAGTATGATAATCGTCTTGTAGCAAGGATGATATACACCCTTTGCGCTCGCATCAAGCAAGCACTAGCTTGGTGGACCAATCCATAACTAACTGTGCCGAGACCCACAGGGAAATTACCAGGGCTAAAGGCAGCTAGCCAAACAGGACACTAAACAATAACAGGATATTGGAGCCACTATTCACAAATTCATGGCAATATGCTCTTCACTTTTCATTCATCATTCAGCATGACCAAACAACCTAAGTACTGTGCAGTATTCTCTTCTCAATCTTACTATTTATTCACTCTTACACTCCAAATCTTTCAATATTTTCATTCTTATTGTATTCATTTCACTACACATCAGATTTTCATTTTAAATTATTAAATGTACAGTATTATGAAACCCAAGGACCTACCTTGAAAATGCCTGAGCTCCTCAGCATAATCCGTTGAACACTGAATTTCTACTGAACGTTTACTAACTCTTCCTCTTGAGTAGCAATGGAACCTGTAATTAAATTTTAAATTTAAATTAAATAATATTAAATGCATTAAATTTAGAATAACAAAATGTATCAATAACAAAAATATAAACAGTTCATATGCCTTGTCATCATCCTTACCCTTTTTTCAACTTTAATAGGTTGTGGGAGGCATTAGCCTGGAGAAAAGTAAGGCTTTAAGTGAACAGTAAACAAACTTTTCCAAACAGAATCATTTGGCTGCCCCCTAAGATAATATTCATTGTGCATATAGGACAGGAACTTATAGTCAGATCGACTTGAAGTATTAGGACCAGTGCCACTGGAAGCTTTCAAGCAGTCTCTGCAGGGCTATTTTAGCTGCTAGGGAGTCACTAGAGAACATTCAATCCAGTCCTTAATTCCTGAGAGAGAGAGAGAGAGAGAGAGAACGAGAGACAGACAGACATTCATAGAAATTCAAAAAACCCTTTTCAAACCCTCTGTGGAATATTACTTTTCTAGTTGCAGTTGAGTGCAACATACCAGCTGTACATATGGATAATGGCTCAACAACAGCTACTCAGAGTTAAACAACTACGAGAGAAATGCATACAGTGCTGAAGGCATCTAAGGGAGTAGCAGTACTAGAGGGGATTTTGCACAAACACAAATGTCAAATTTCACAACATTTATTGGCAAAACTTGCATACTAATGCATAGGGTGCTTACATTATTTTAGGTGTCAAAGCTATTAACACATCAGACACACTGGGATGCCTCTAACAGATTGATCACGTGGTCCACTCACAGACAATCCTGTCTTAACACTTTCTTAGACAAACCGATCAATAACATAACTTTCTTGACACTGCTGTTTGCAGGGAATCACAAAGTTTCAAACTGGATACTTGGGTAATCAAAATGATGGCATGCACAATCAACACACAAATGACCTCTCAAGCTGACAAGGCAATAAAACATGCACACATCTAAACATGTTTATTGTATAGATATACATTCCCTCTTACAGTGGATATGCTTCGATGCCACACAGATAATCACCTGGTTCATTGTCAGGTCTGTGTAACTCGGCCTACAGCTGTTGTGGTGTCAGTGTGAGATTTTTTCTCTACGCCTACCTCCCTTAGGAGGTGGACTACAAGTTTAAAGGCTGCTCTTGGCAGTTAAGCATGAGTCCAGTAGAAAAAGGAAGCGGAGCAAACCGCCAGGCTTCCACCAGCAGGGTGGAACCTGTCCACAATAGGCCGCTGGTTCCTCCTAGTTAAACATGACGTTAAACCAATAAAGGGTAACCGACGGGTTCTCACAATCAATTTTATATTTGTTGTGTGTGCGCTATGAATTGGAATTCGAATTCCCAAGAGCGCAGCCGTCATATCAAAGATTAAACAACAATATCAAATATATATCAGAACAATGGGAGTGGTACAGAATAGTTGAAGGTTGACATCAAAGACTGTTAACAAATAACAATTTATTATAACAAGAGACTAGACTACTACATTAAAACAAAAGAATGTCAATGACGTTACTCGAACATAAGCGTGCCCACAGAGGAATCAACACGCAAGCAAGAACTAACAGATCTATAATCACAATTACAACAAATGACACAGTGAGTTCTGGAACACGTCTCCAGTAACCTCCTAACTGTTCTACGCCTCAGTGCAGTCTACACCTGCAATAGCGGTTGCAATGCAATCAAATCAGTAGCCTTTCAATGACATCAATAACTAATGGGTTCACTGGCAACTCCAGCACCCTTCCTCAAATTAATCTTTACGTTAATGTCCATCCAGTGGCACCATAACCACAGCTAAATAGCAACCCTTGCTGTGTGGCTGCATACTGAACTAACCTGAACACAGGTGTGCCCACTGATGACGCAATAATGCAAACTCAAAGAAAAATACACAGACTAAGTTACACCACAGCGTGTGATTTAATTACGTTACAGTCCAACCAGTGGCATTTGCAACACAGCTATTCAACAGCCCCTCGAGAAATGACAGCAGGCTCCATCCTGCTGACACTTCGGGCTGACAACATGAACTAACTGAACAATCTTCCACTGATGACACAAGCAAGCAATCAATAGTGACACGGCTTTCCTAGTGGCAACTACTCTAATCACAAGCTTAAGGCCCTCCCCCACAGGAGCGACCCCCGTAATCAGGTGGGTAGTCTAACAGTGACTCCCCCTATCACAACTAAAGTGAACACAGTCAGGCAAGGTGGGATTCTGGACACAGCTCCACTCATCCCTAAGTTACTTTACCCTCGTCACTAGACGATAACCAAAAAATTGCCTAATCAATTGCAACATTGATTATGTGAATAATGATGGAAATTGACTGATCACAGCAGTCAGCACAAGTACTACTTTAATAACAACAAGTGTCTCACTCTAGACAACAACATGATAGTACTCTACGTTAACACAAGTCCTCTTGTCACAATAACTCAAACTCTTAAATTACATCACACTTGACTCCTTGCAGTATTCATTGAGTAATTCTTAA
>WNGS01004511.1:23704813-23721566 GCA_020271785.1 Procambarus virginalis | reverse complement strand
TTTCATGTAGGGGGTCCCTCAATAGCTCCTTGAACTAACTCACAACAACAGGACCTCTGCTGCAGAGGTCTGCATTTTTTAAATAAATGTACCAGTAAACAGAAAAGAAGACAGCAAGGCAGGGGGACACCCAAGGCAGAGATGGACCACACTGAACAAGCCGAGCCTAAACAGCAGTTAAATGGCCGGGACACAGCAAAGGAATTCAGACCAACATCTGGCTGAAACTAAAATGCTCAGAGGTATGCCTTGTGACTTAGACAGTGCTGCAGTCTTCCTGGCTAGGGCCTTCTTTGATAATTACTTACTTGCCCAGAGGAATACTAGAATTCCATACCTCTACCTTCTGGTGGTAGTTTAGCGCATCAAGGTTATGGTGTTATACCATGGCAACGAATGTTTGCCTTGTTATCAGGCTGTACCTGATTTTCTTCAAGCAGTGGCTTGTTTTGTTACACTTTCTTTACTTGTTTTTATCCATCTGGGGTTAATCTTCAATTTGCAAGCTTCCTCTTACCTCATAGAAAGAGTGAGATTCTGGTCGTGGCTTGTGGTACGCAAGAGTGGGTCTCAGAGGTCAAGTGCATCTCCCTAAAGTTTGGCTGAACCGGCGCTTAGCTCGGGGGCGCTACTGAGGACCCCTGACAGAAATGGGATTTTCATTGCACTGAATGCTTAATTTGTAATACAAAATACTGTATGAAGTGTCCTTGTATATCATATTTTGAATAGGTTGAGATTTGATAGTTTAAAAATATAATATATCCAGCTGCTCATTTTATTCTGCCCATAGGTAGTTTGTCATTATTATAAAGAATATAATGTTGCTTTATGGCAACACAATTACCTTAGATCTATTTATCTCAGGATATATAGATATCTCCTTATTAATTTGTATACATTCCAAACATTAAATTGTAGCTTTTACTTTTTACCATTTTTAACTCTTAATAGTAAGTACAGTAATAGTCATAACCTTGGTTGTTGGATTTCAGTTGATCGGTTCATATAGACCCCACTACTTTGTTAACTCTTGAAGCTTCTGTTGAGCAATGCCTAAACTATTATGGTAGATAGAATTCTTTGGTAAACGCTTCAGGTGATCCTTCGGTCCATTTTTGTATATGCATGAACGACTCATGTGTCCTGGGAGATTTTATATCTGGGCATTGACTATCCTCTCATGGATAGAAAGATTTTAGGTCTGTCCACCATCTCTTGCTTGGGGAGGTTCTGAACATAACCACCCCATTAACGTATGTCAGGATGTTTTATTCATTGTTATTCTTGTATTTGACACTGTCAGTATATATAATGAAATACTTAAATAATATACAGTACTATACATTATCATCTTGTGAGGTAGTTTTTGCATGTATGATAAAGTGCAGCACGTGTTACAATGTGGTTTTTCCATACATGGAGACAAGTAAACCATTAGGATTAGCAAGGCTCCCCTACGTCAACTAATGACCTTCTCCAGGATGTGACCCACAGAAGTTGTCTAACTTTCAGCTACCTGTTTACTGCTAAATAAACAAAGGCAGCAGGTGAAAGGTAACATGGCCCAAACACTTCTGGCCTACCACAGGAATTAAACCCGGAACCTTTCTGCTGTAAACCGTCCACATTGACCGCTGTGCCACTTCAGTCTCGGCTCTAAACAGATACCCAAGAAGCAATAGCAAAGATTAACACAGCTTCAAACAATTTTCCCAAAATCCTTTGCATATACATCTTTTACATGAATTAAGAAATTTACAAGGCCTTGGCTCATATGAGACAGCTCCTGTTCATATCATGGACATAAATAGGAGCTGCCTTGTGTTGGCCAATAGGCCCATACATGAATGAATTTGGGAGGATATCAATAAGTTGCAGCTACTATTTATATCCTAAATTCATATACTGGATTTGGGCCAATTGGGCCACATATCCTCCTAAACTCATATACAGTATAGAATTATTAGTTCATACAAGGCAGCTTCTATTTATATTTATAATATAAATAGGGGCAGCCTCATATTGGCCAGTTGGCCACTTTCAGTTTCCTTCATTCTTAGTGATGCATCCATTCACTGATACTGCCATATGTTCATTGGTACTTTCATTAATACATACATTGATTCATTCATATCAATAAATTAACACATTCATTCATTGATACATTCATACATTCAGTTCTTTAAACATCAAAGGTTAATATTGAGAGTGGCTGGTTGGGCAGTGTGCATGTGTTGTTAACAGTGTGTGCCGACATCAACAGATAGAGTTATGCTGCCACACAATCAGCTTGTACAGTGGACGAAACCAGTTACAACGTAGATATTCTGTTATTTAAAATTGTCCTTACATTTTGCGTCCAAATGAATAATTTTGAAAGGAAAAAATATTTTTTTGGATAGGCGGTTATGCGTGTAATTACCTAAGCCGTGTATTAGGGGATTAGAAATTTCTATATATATTAAAGTATAATCAAATTTAATTTAAAAAATAAAAGTAGCCTTGGTAGCATAATGTTTATACAGAACAAATATTAATATTTCTTCTTATTAATGTGTGACATATTATTGCATAGAAATCTATGTTTCAGATTAAAAGCAGCGGCTCAAATAAAATATACAAAATTGTTTGCTATTTCCAGTTAGAAATTGAAATGCAATGCACAAATTTATGCAACAATTTATATTCACTATTCTATATCTATATAGATCTATATTGCTATATAGATCTATATAAATCTATATTGCTATTCACTTAAATTAACATAAGAATTTAGGAAACTAGTAAAGGGCTGTTTGACCATCTAACCTTCACTTGGAACAATCAAGCAATCCCATGTCTGTCATATTATGAAGTAAACTGTTCCTAAATCAACAAATCTGCTTCCAAATTAGCATATTCCCATATCTTGTTTTTTAATCTAAATTTATCAAATCTGTATCCTGGATTAGTATATATATATTGAGCTCTGTCAGCTAAAACTAAAGGTAGTACAAATAAGTATGATGCTGTATAATCAAATGTTGGCCTTAAAATTACAGTACTGTACTGTACTGTACTGTAATTATCAGTAAATTCCATATGATAGTGAAAATACAGTAAATTACTGTCTAAATAGCTACAGTATTTTACTTTATATTTTTTCTTGATTATGTATAAGCTTAATGCAAGCAAAAAGGAAAAAAGTTGTTTTGGTATTGAGTACTTTTAACTCTGGAATCATCTGTTTAATATGAAAGAAGTGTGTAATTTTTTTTGCGCGTGTGTGATTTGTGTGGATGACCAGAGAAGTTGATAATAAAACACAGGCTAACAAAAACAGTAGGTATATTGCCAATATAGTACAAGCTGGAGTGGACATTAGAGTTAGCATCCATGGCCAACGACAGAAACATTGATGACCAATGTACATAGTTAGGAGATGATCGAGGCAACAGATGTCCCATGGAGGCTCAAGGTGTTGACAAATGTTACTGGCGGAAGTTAATCTGGTGGAGGAGCTAATATTTTGATCCCGTGCTAACCCTATGTATAGCCATTGTGGGAGCATAGTCCTAACAATGCAGGGTCGTCTTTGAGATTGAGATTGGCTGACTGCAGGGTCAGAGGGTGTACCTCCACCTTCACAAGGTGGGGAGCTGGGAGTACAAGTGTGTGTGGCAGAGTATATTCAGCTCTTCCTGTTGCATGACTAGAGTCCAATTTTGTAAGCCTTTACAATACCTTACAGGTTTTATCTACTGTATTGGCCACTATCTTTATGCCTGTGGTGGCAATAGAAAGCTCTGATATTGACCTAACTGAAAGGCCTAATCTAAGAGTGAATTGCCTTATTTCCAGATCTCTCTCTCTTTCTCTTTGTACTGTATTTTGGGCATTTGCTTTTACCTACATAAATACAGTATTTTATTGTAACTGCATACTGTACTTTATATCGGTGCATAATGAAATCAAGTTGGCAAAAGTAATCTATTAAATTTTTAGAAATTTTACCGAGAGTTTAATATAAGAACATAATGTAAAGACGAGATGATGCTATAAATTTGCTTGGTGATGGTGATAGTTATGTACACTGAAATGCATGGAGGATTGTGTCTGTCTGTCTCTGCTTTAATGTGAATAGCAGTTTTGTTTCTTATCAGAAGCAAAGCATCTATTTAAAGGGCTGTTAAGGTAGTTAATATCATATTGGGATTTTTTTTTATATAATAATTATACTGTAGTGCATACAGTACTGTGTATACATTCCATAATAACATTTACTTTTAAGCTTCTCAGGAGTAAGCAGTAGACTACTGTATTTTCAACACACGAGTGAGCAGTATTTAGTATTATTTCAGGCAAAGAATGTTATACGTTCTGTTAACATGTTATCCACATTATATTTCTGAAATTAACATACCTGTTTATTTATTAAGCTGAAATAAAACTAGATATGTGTCAGGATGTTGCTAGGCGTGTAATGAATACAATACAGTACACTAAAACCTCGCTGAATTGTACTACCTGTAATCTATGGCCTCAGTAAATTTATGGCGATATAGTCATAATGACTTGGTGCTTTCTCCTGATAATTATCCTACGTTACCTCCTTTTATGAAGACAAAGCACTCAGACTGGTGTGAAGCATAGGTATGCCTTCCAAACTCTATGCAAATCAAGTTGCGCTTCTGGTCGAGATAGGTGTTACGCCATCATGGTGCAGTCGGTAGTTTGTGTGCATAATGAGTTCATGAATGCATGTTTGATCCCATCATACGGCTTCAATATTTTCTTCAGAGTTTTCATTTTATAGTCGAAACCGTAAAAGTTACATTCTAGTGGTAGAAAATCTACAGTAGGCTACAGAAACACTTTAGAGGTTTAATGTATTCAGTACAGTATTACCTGTAAGTCACTGTGAGTGCAATTTGTTCTATTTTGTATACATGTTTGTTTATTTGATGTGTTGAGTGATATTTAAGAATAAGTAAGCCCATAGGGGGAAACAAAGCTTGTATTACAACCTGTCTTTGCTGTGATACACAAACCTCTGTACCAATTAGTGAGGTGTAAAGAGGTTTAACTCTATTTTAAGTTTTGTCTAACTTAAATATAACTAATTTTAATTCAACCAGAATTTTAAGAAATTGATTAACATGGAAAATAATTAATATATCTGTTAGCATCTGTTACACTCCTGTCTCGTTAATTAATTGGTTTACTCTAATACTTATTATCAAAGTACTGTATTACTGAATTCAAATATATAACTAAAACTTAAGTTGTTTGCTGGTTATCTTGAATACTTTAATAAATAAAATTATAACAAAATATAAGACATAATTTCTTTACAGATGTTAGTATATTCTGCTAATCTTCTTTTTTTTTCCTCATGTGAAATTAAGCAGTTCATTCGCTCATTCTACCCTTGTATTTTATTTCAGTTTACTAAGTTGAAAGAATAGTCTTCCATAGTACAAATTTAATATTATTACTTTGCAACAGAATATTGATAGTAAAAAATGTATAAAGTTGGCTCTTAGTCTGCACAAGGATTACATTGATGAAGGATGCTATTCAGAGTGAATTTGCTCACTGAAGTTTGCTTTAAAAATTAGTTTATTTTCCAGATACAATACCTCCAAAACCACACTTTTGTCATAATGAAACAATTGTTCCCATGTGTGGTGGTAGGATCAGACTGATCCACGGATTTTTCAGTGTCTGTTCATGGTGTCATGTCCAGTGTGTTATCAGTTGACATCAAGCTAGCAGGATTTATTTTTACTTCACCTTTAATTGAACTGTAGAAGTTATGGTGATTACAATTGTGGAGGACAGTTGCTCCCTGTTGCTCCATGTTACTAGCAACCTGGAAACTCCTTTAAATTAAATTCCCATCAAGCCCATGCATTGTAAGCCTATAAGGGACCAGAGGTCAAATCTAGATCCATTTATAGAAGTGCAGAGAGCTGAGGATACTAAATCGCTCAAACCGAGAAAGACCACCAAAAAAGGTAGTGAAACAAAACAAATTGCTAAAAATGATCCACCCAGGAGTTAGGTTGGTTTCTCTCTCTAGTAGCACCTCTCCACTAACAGTAGGGCATCACCTCCAGCTTCTGGCTCACCTCGGACAACTGAACGGTCATTAAACCTGGTGCGGCTGTGTAAATGTCTTATCCACTAGTCCTTTCAGGTCTCAGTTTTTCACACAAGTGAAGGCCATCCTTCAGACTGGCCTGAGAGGGGCCCTATTTTCTTATGTTCTTGTTCCTTCTTTTTGTATTTGCTTCACTTGTGGGTTTGTAAGAGCACTTCTTGTGAGGTACAGAAACATTTCCCTTCATGCTGCATATGTCTAGTTTCCCTTCTCTAGGTGTTCACGGGTGCTGTCCCTTTGTCCCTGCCCTGAGGGAGTTACCATCCCAGTTGGGTATGGGTGACCATCCCTAACAAGCTGTCCTCCTGTGGAATGAGCCTTGCCTCAAATTCATTAGTACACAGGTCTTCAACTCCTCTGCAAGTCTCATACATTCAGGGTTGTCGGTGTTTTACCTCCTTGAGTAGCACAGGGAGTATTTGTATTTGTTTTACAGTGAGTCACTTATCCCTTTTTCAGCCGCCTATGCAACCCGTCCTCACATAATACACCGCATTTTGACATAAAAATCCCCACCAACCAAATACACGGGTGCTGCAAATTGTAGCGGCTTTCAAACATTAATATTTTCTATACGTGGGTCAGGGGTTAGGTTACGTTTGAACATTTTAATACACCATTTTCTGTCCATTGTAGCAGCTAGAGAGGATGGGTTGGTTTATGCCCCTAGACTGCATTCAGCCTTTACTGTGCTATCCTTGGCAAGCTACCCCTTTGCCCAGTGTTCTTGCTTGGTCTGTATTTTCAAAATCTGACAAGCCTTAGCATTCTTGGGTAAAGTTTGGCATGGTCCTCTGAGCACACTTGCAGGGATGCAATTTTGAAGGACATTCCTTGGTTTTATTACATTCCAGTGACCATCTTTGCTGCATGTTGTGGGGGGGGGATGCTTTCCACCCTGAAGCCTGCAACATGTGTGGCCATTCACTGTATTGGCTGAGCCTCAGTCTCTCAACTCTGCCTTTCAGGAGGCTGCTGCTATATGAGAGAAGTTTTTTCCTGTATGTTGTTTGCAGTTTGGTGATGGTGTGTTTGCCCTAGAGTTGGCCCCTTTGTCATTTTATGAACCAGAATTAGAGCAGTTTGAAGTTTTCCATCAGTTTTCCCATTTTTCCAGAGTTTGTTAAAAAATCACAAACTCTGATTGGCTATTGATGATTGGAAAATCTAGGAAGTGATTGTGGGCCAGAATCTTCAGCTATGAACAGCTGTTTTGTGAGTATTGCTTTGTGGAATAGTGTCTGTTGATGGGAAATTTTGTCATAAAATTTATTATTATTTTTCAAATGTAAACATGTTTAAAATACTATGTACTGGATGAGGCAATGAAAGGTAATTCATTTCATAAACTTCCTATATTTTAAGTGTTCTGTATGAGAAGTTGGGCAGTGCTGATGAACAACTGCTCTTGTATTATCATATAATTGCTGTAATTATCTAAGTGTAGTTACAGGAGGAGAGCTATGCTTGTGGTCTCCCATCTTCCCAGTACTCTCTCATATAATGCTCTGAAATTACCGATGATTTTGGCCTCCATTGTCTTCTCACTTGTTCTACCCATCTACCACTCTGTTCGGAAAATAGAACTTTCTAATATTTTTCCACCACCTTTGTTTCCTTTGTTTAAAGCTATGATCTCCTGTTTTTGAAGTTATAGGCTTCAATAATTCTTGTCAATTTTTAAAATTCTTGTTGCTATTTTGCATGTAGTGATCATATCACTTCTATTCTAGTTTTGGTATATAGTATTTAACACCTGCAGCCTCTCCTTGTAGCTCTTGTTTTACAGTTCCAGAAACCACTTTGTAAAATGTCTTTGCACCTTCTCCAGTTTATTGATGTGCTTCTTCAGATATGGACACCATGCAAGTGCTGCATATTCCAATTTTGGTGTCTCAAAGGTTGTATGGAATGATGGGTATGGTGTAGATGATAAATTAACTAAAGTTAACTTTGTTTTATTTGTAACCTCAATAATTTTTTGCTAAGACGTTTCTCAGCCCGTCCTCCAAAAATGGGGAGGTAAATGTAACAGCCCCATAAGTGCAATTATATACTATGTATGGCAGTCAGTAATTGTACTTATTTTCACTTAGTATTAAACCGTACTGTCAAATATATTGTGAATATTTGAGTTTACCTGAAAAGCTGAATAGAAAACCATGACCTAACCTAACCGTCTTAGTTTTTGAAGATAAGCATTTTATTGCTTCTTAATTACAATTACTGCTGAACCTATAGCTATATTCATATTACAGTGTTATAAGACAAATAAAACAAAACTAAAATATTTCAATAAATAACTGCATATTTTCAAATTTTGTATAAAATCTCTTGTTTAATAAAGCTGAAAAAAAATTCCTGATACACATGTATTTAAAACTTGTGTATAGCAAACTGAACTTCAAAACTTCATCCTAAAATTCTGAGTGTTTTGGCAGAAAATGGGGAGGTAAATGTAACAGCCCCATAATTGCAATTACGTACTATGTATGGCAGTCTGGAAATGTACTTATTACACTTGGTATTAAAACGTACTGTCATTTCGGAGGATGGGTTGCCTTTCTGGTGGAAGCAGCAATAAGCATGGAGGTGTTAAGAATTCCCCTAGATTGGAAATATACAATGTCACCTCTATTAAAAAAAAACGGCAAGAGCTCTCAGAAAACAACCGTCCATTTAGCTTGACATCGCACATCCGCAAGCTCATGGAGGGAATCATTCGCCATCTCTCGATGAACGATCTTGTGAAGTCAACACATGGGTTTGTTAAAAATAGATTCTGCCTTAACGAACCTGCTCATATTTTTGGAACTGGTAACCAGCTAAATTCAGACAGAATTGCATTAGATGTACTTTATTTGGACTTTTCTTTTGATAAGGCACCACATGAAAGACTAGCAATGAAATTACAGGCAAGTGGAATAAATGGTAGAATATGAGAATGGATAAAAACAGTACCTAAAACAAAAAGCAAAAGGTCATGCTAAATGGAATGAATCTTTTAGAGATGTAGTGAGGGGGTATTGCAAGGGTTCATTTTAGGGCCAATCCTTTTTTGTCATATACTGTACATCAGTGACATAGATGAGAATATTACAAACAACATAAAATTTGCAGATGACACTAATAATTATGGTAAAGTGGGAAGTGAAAATTATATTGACGCCTTAAAGAGAGATATACATGAACTCCACAAATGGTCAGATGACTGGCAAATGCTTTATAATATCGAAAAATGAAAGACGTGGGGCATAGCAATCCACATCACAACTGCCAAATTAACAATATTACTTTGCAGCAGATTGATGAAGAAAAGGACCATGAAGTCGGAATCCATCATTTGCACAACAATTGTGAGCGGCAGTCAAAAAAGCTAACCAAATCATAGGAATAATCACGTGTACCTTTAACTTTAAGGAAAACAAGGTAAATATTCAACTGTATAAACCTTTGGTGCACCACTACTTGAATTATTGTATCCAAGCATGGATACCTCCTCTTTGACGATTCTTTGAAGAATGGTCAACACCGGGCAACAAAAATTATTCCAGAACTAAGTCAACTCTCATGCCAGGAATGGTTGGCCACAGGGCTGATCTCAAAGAACCTTTTAAAATACTAAACAATTTGGAGGATGGTTATCCCGACAACGTCTTCATTGAGATCACTAGATTTGGAGGATCACTATTGAGTCATCAAAAAGTCAGATGTAACAATAACAAGGAGCAACGGGTTCAAACTCGACAAGCCACACTATTGGACTGAAACCATATTTTTTTCACCTATAGGGTTATAAACCTGTAGCGAGTTAATCTTATACTCGCTCCATTATCTCATTATCTTAATAGTATAACTAATTACAGAAGCTACAATCCTTTCCCCAAATTACAGGTAATACTCTCCTCACCTTGTTGGAGGGAGCTGAGGTGTAATCACCATATAACCCAGCGATGTGACAACAGCAGGACAGTACAGTCTCCAGTCAAGAATGTAGTACTCGGCTTGGGCAGTTCTAGTCGACCCAAGACGCTACAGCTTCGACACAGAGCAGAGAGCAGACTACGACCGCATCGAGCCGCCATGCTCTCGCTCCCCGAGTTCAGACACTCACAATTCTCAATCGAGCCGCCAAGCTCTCCCACATAGAGCTCCACGACTCCGGCCTCACTCAGCTCTCTGCTCTGCTCCAGGCTTCGTCTCAACGTCTACGACACTGCTGTATCCAGGACTACTAAATAAATGTGAAACTCACTAAACACTGTGTATCTAATCAACCCAACAACGTAACACAATAGTACGTTACAAACCCAAGGAAACCACCTACCCACCGTAAATGTCAAAATTCTATTGAATTTTAAATCTAGCTTGAGAAGATCATCAGGACAAATAAGGGTACTTTTAACATGCCGCCAGCTTCCTGTCATCGTCGAGGCCAATAGTGTTAGTGGCCCACAAGTAAATTCAGTTAAGTTATGCTATCCATTAAAGTTGCGTTACGTGGCAAGGATGAAGACAATGAGAAAGCAACACCACAGGGATTTCATGTTTTGTATTGGGAAACTCATTATATTAGTGCATTGCATTGCGCTTATCTTGAATCAGTGATAAAGTCATCAACAGTGCTAATCCTGGTGTTGGAAATTTATATCAGTACTTCAGTCCGGGCAAAGAACTCTTGGTAACGAGCCAATGAAAAAACGATGCGAGATGAACTCAATTTTTATTTGGTATGAAAAGAAATCCCTCAGAACTAACCTTACCATGCTCATCTACAGTATTTGTAGTTAGGTTAGGTAAATGAACAAATTGAAACCTTTCATTAAGCGAACTGACGGACTCGAACAAGGTAAATTAAAATTTATGTTTTTATCAATACAATAGATCATTTGTATACTTTATGTATGAAGATCCTTCCCTAATCATGTAAGTTTATGTGTATTGTATGTAGACATAAATTTTGTCCCGGATGAGGTCTTGCATAGCTAACAACCCTTTTTTTCCTTGGGGCTTTGCAGAGGTCCGGTCATGCACGTAAGCTTGATTGGCGTGAGGTGAGTAGCGTCTTTCAGGTGCTTTGGGCTGCTCTCCTTATACGCCGCTTTACGACGGGCTGTTTGCTCTGGTTCTCTCCAAGGATGTGGGCAAGTGGTAGCAGCTGCCTGTGCTTTCTGGAGCCTTTATAGCGGATGAACAGAGGGCTCTTATTCACTTGGTGATGGTTTTGCATTTTTGGACCCTCCACGAGCTGTTTATTCATTGACTCTGAAAGGATGTGGACTCGCTTGGCTTGTTGCCAGACACAGAGGGCTTGTTGCCCAGTGTCGACTTTTAAGCGGTCTTGCCTCCTAAGTCGCACCCGTTCGCACCTTGTTCGCACCCGTCCTTCACAAGGCTGTGGTGGCGTTATACTCGGTCTACCTCTGCAACCCGTCCTCGCAAATTCGTATAGTCAATATTGACTTATTAAATACGTGCATAGGTGATATACTAAACATAATAGTTTACCTTGAAAAGCTTCATAGAAAACACCGACCTTACCTAACCTTGTTAGTATATTAAGATAAGCATCTTATTGCTTCGTAATTACAATTATTACTTAACCTATATCTATAATACTTAACCTATATCTATAATAGGTTAAGTAACAATTGTAATTACGAAGCTATAAGATGCTTATCTTAACATACTAACAAGGTTAGGTAAGGTCGGTGTTTTCTATGAAGCTTTTCAAGGTAAACTATTATGTTTAGTATGTCACCTATGCACGTATTTAATAAGTCAATATTGACTATACGAATTTGCGAGGACGGGTTGCAACCTGGTATTGGCACGCTGTGCTGGCCCAGTCTCTAGAATCGGCCTGGTTCTTAACCCTCTTGTCTGCCTCCCCTTTCTGTCCTCTTTTCTTCCTGGAGGGGAGTGTAGTCCAGTTTCTTTCTATGGCTGCTACTTCCTGCAGACCTCTTAGTTATATATCTCTCTCGAAGTTCTGGCCCTTGTTTTCGGAGACAGCCTAGTAGGACTGGGGATATGCCTGCTGTTGATTGGGGTAGGTCCCGGCAGTCAGATTCCGGGCCATTGCGCTTCTCTCGGCGGGTTTCTCTTCTGCACGTCGGTGCAATTCTTATGCGTTGCAGATGCAGCATGTATATTGACTAGTAATATACCTGCTCCAGACTCTCATTGGCTTATGTGCAGATATTGAGATGGGTCTGTTAATTCAACGTTACCTATCTCTAAGTGCAACCCGTCCTCGCAAATTTAATAAGTCAATATTGACTTATTAAATATGTGCATAGGTGACATACTTAACATAATAGTTTCCCTTGAAAATCTTCATAGAAAACACCGACCTTACCTAACCTTGTTAGTATGTTAAGACAAGCATCTTATTGCTTCGTAATTACAATTATTACCTAACCTATACCTATAATAGGTTAAGTAACAATTGTAATTACGAAGCTATAAGATGCTTATTTTAACATACTAACAAGGTTAGGTAAGGTCGGTGTTTTCTATGAAGATTTTCAAGGGAAACTATTATGTTAAGTATGTCACCTATGCATGCAACTAATAAGTCAATATTGACTTATTAAATTTGCGAGGACGGGTTGCAATGTGTGCCACATTCCTATAAGGCTTACACTGATTCTTATTCCAATAATTACAATTCCCAAGTTTACAACTACTGTACTTACAATTAATATATCTTCCCAACCTGCTGGATGATGGTCAGTTTGGCAAGATGAAGTATAAGCTTGTAATATAAGCTACAACAGCACATTGACAAATCTTACCTGCTATTCATCCCCGTGCCACCTTGGCTGGCTTAATATTCATCAATCAATCGGATAGTCAGTCAGTCAGACTCGGACGCTTGAAACATACCACTCATCTTCAACATTCACCAGCAAGAATGTAACATTCGACGAGTCTAGTTCCTACCCTCACAAACGCGTTAGCCTTAACACAGAACAGACAGCCAGATTCCGGCCGCATCAAGCTTCCAGGCTCTCGTCCCGCATTCGAACTCTTCGACTCTGCCCGCATTCAGAGCGCCACGCTCCAGGCTTCATCTCAACTACTACAACACTTCCTTACATTGCCAACAAACTGGCGGCTGTAACCACGACCGTACTATAAGACGAAGAAAGATGTCCCCCATCCAGCCATGTTTGTGCCAGCCCTTTCACGGTTCACCTCTTTGGCTGGGTGAGGGGGGTACCTGGTGTGTTTTGCCGACTCCTGGTACCCATGATTTGTGTTTTTTTTTCGGGTCGTTTTCCTCGGCCTCCGATGAAGTTGGCCTATCCCTTTCCCTTTACATGGGTTCGGAGCTCTCAGGACAGGAGCCCCAGACCCTATCCCAAAGGACCTAGCGCTGAAAGCACAAGTACAACAGGAAAGGCTATCAGGGAAGAGTTCGACATCTAACTGCTTCATCCAGATCATGTCGGCAAACGCTACTACGAGTTTTACCCAGAAAATAATAGTGATGCTGGAAGCAGCAGGACGACGAGAAGTAAAGCAAAGAAGAAGAAGAAGAAGAAGACGAAATCGTGCCAACGAATAAGTATGAGCTGAACCGTGCGCCCTTGGAGCCTCCTTGCGTGGGTGAGGCTTGCCTGTCGCTCCTGCCGACGGTGCAATCAACCTCGATCAAAAGTCCAGCAGCTGGGTTAAGCCCTGGCGCTTTTTTCTGCTACTACAACACTTCCTCTCCAGTCTACACTTTAGTTGTCCCCACTTCCCCGCTCATCCAGTGGGTATCTTGTCCAATATTTATTGTTCGTTGGTCCTCAGTGTCACTCGTGATCAACAACAGAGAGCAAGTGATGTCCCGTCACTTCCTCGGTGCTAAATTTTTATTGAATAATCCTGGAATGCACTGTTCACTTAAAATACCATAGACCTTATATTCCAGGTTTTTTTTTACATTTAAACCTGGGCAAAATCTTTCAGAAGTTTTCTAAACATATACAAAATCCGACAAAATCGGACCACGTGATCTATAATAGCTGAAAGGAGTATTACGTTAGTGAGGCATGGATACCAGAATTCAATCTCTTCAGATGCGACAGGAAACACAAGCCATAGGGTGGAGGTTATGGCAGGATGTGCAAAACAGCCCTATTGAAAATCTGAGGTACAAATATGTACGCTGAGAGAAATCTTTCAACATCGAAAACCCAAAACTGTTCAACACTCCCTCTTCACATAAGGGGCATAACTGGCCGACCTCTCGCATTGTTCAAAAGAGTACGAGATAAACACCTTCAAAGGATACCTGATCAACCAGGCTGTGATTCACAAGTCAGGTTGCGAGCAGCTGTGTATGGCAGCCTGGTTAACCAGCCCACCAATCAGGAGGCCTGGTCAGAGCCCTGGCTGCAGGGACATTGATCCTCTGAATCATCGAAAGCTAACATTAAGGTAAGATACTTTCTTTTAGTTTATCTGATATCTGGAGTAGCTGAATTAATGCATTTTATGTACCTGATAATCTATGAGATGCCTGATGGACTGATACTTCATATCTTCTGATATGAAGATACTTCTGATACTTCCAGATGTTGGAATTAGCTGTTAGAGACCTTTTTACTGACTGTCATCTATCCATTTGTTGTTTATTATGTTTTCTCCTTGGTACGTATTTATGAACGTGTTCAGTGACATTATCCCACGATGCTTCAGTGCCGTGGTATATTAACTTCTTCCAGAAGGTATTTTGCAATTTTTCACTCATTCTCCGATAGTCTTCTCGAAGGTAGTCTAAAAAGGCATTCTAGACCATTTAAATGATCTAGAATTGTACGGTATCTCAGGATAGGGTAGTCTCCTGAAGGGGGCGAGTTTCCACACGTGGATTTGAATGATCATGGCCTTTGGATCTAGAAAGCTGTTTTTACCACGGGGTGAGCTCTCGTCACATGATGTTTGAGACAGTGAGAAAGGACCTATGCACTAGGTCAGGAAATTGCTCTCCTGATTACGCTACAAATTCTGAGCATCCCTTAACTGCTGGCTGCACTAAATGTATAATCTGACACCTGTTGTTGTTCAGCCTTGCCTGAAAGGTTGGTGGTACTCTGGAACATTGAATATTCTGCATTTTGAATATTCTGAATATTCATTCTGCACAATGTCAAGCCACGCAAGAGGTGGCACGGGCATGAATAGCCCGTAATTGTATTACTGCTATCTGCCATGTACAAATTTAAAGGGATTTTATTCCTTCTGCTAATTTAGTATAAATGTCATTCTGCACACTGACATTCTGCACACTGACACTCTGCACACTGACATTCTGCACACTGTCATTCTGAACACTGCCATTCTGCACACTGACATTCTGAACGCTGTCATTCTGCACACTGTCATTCAGTACACTCATTCTTCACTCTGTCATTCTGCACACTGTCATTCTGCACACTGTCATTCTGCACACTGTCATTCTGCACACTGTCATTCTGCATGCTGTCATTCTGCACGATATCATTCTGCACACTGTCATTCTGTACACTGTCATTCTACACATTGTAATTCAACACACTCATTCTGCACACTGTCATTCTGCACATAATCATTCTATACACTCATTCTGCACGCTGTCATTCCATACACTGTCATTCTGCACGCTTTCATGCTACACACTCATTCTACACACTGTCATTCAACACAGTCTTTCTGGACACACACTGTCATTCTGCACGCTTTCATTCTACACACTCATTCTGCACGCTGTCATTCTGCACATTGCAATGTTATACACTCATTCTACACACTGTCGCTCAGCACATTCATTCTGCACGCTCTCATTTACACGCTCATTCTGCACACTGTCATTCTGCACACTGTCATTTTACACGCTGTCATTCTGCACACTGACATTCTACACGATGTCATTCTGCACACTGACATTCTGCAAGATGTCATTCTGCACACTGACATTCTGCAAGATGTCATTCTGCACACTGTCATTCTGCAAGCTGTCATTCTGGACTCTATCATTCTGCACACTGTCATTCTACACGCTGTCATTCTGCACGCTGTCATTCTGCACGATGTCATTCTGCACTCTATCATTCTGCACTCTGTCATTCTGCACACTGTCATTCTACACGCTCTCATTCTGCACACTGTCATTCTACACGCTCTCATTCTGCACACTGTCATTCTACACGATGTCATTCTGCACACTGACATTCTGCACGATGTCATTCTGCACACTCTCATTCTGCACGCTGTCATTATGCACTCTATCTTTCTGCACACTGTCATTCTACACGCTGTCATTCTGCACGATGTCATTCTGCACGATGTCATTCTGCACGATGTCATTCTGCACACTGTCATTCTACACGATGTCATTCTGCATGATGTCATTCTGCACACTGTCATTCTACACGCTGTCATTCTGCACACTCATTCTACACGCTGTCATTCTACACGCTGTCATTCTTCACACTGCCATTCTGCACTATGTCATTCTGCACGATGTCATTCTGCACACTGCCATTCTGCACTATGTCATTCTGCACAGTTTCATTCTGTATAGTTTTTTTTTATTTTGTTCTTGCTTGTTTGTGAAGATAAATCTGA
>WNGS01004511.1:23693260-23703813 GCA_020271785.1 Procambarus virginalis | reverse complement strand
AGAAGAAGACGAAATCGTGCCAACGAATAAGTATGAGCTGAACCGTGCCCCTTGGAGCCTCCTTGCGTGGGTGAGGCTTGCCTGTCGCTCTCCTGCCGACGGTGCAATCAACCTCGATCAAAAAGTCCAGCAGCTGGGTTATAGCCCTGGCGCTTTTTTCTGCTACTACAACACTTCCTCTCCAGTCTACACTTTAGTTGTACCCACTTCCCCGCTCATCAGTGGGTATCTTGTCCAATATTTATTGTTCGTTGGTCCTCAGTGTCACTCGTGATCAACAACAGAGAGCAGTGATGTCCCGTCACTTCCTGGTGCTAAATTTTTATTGAATAATCCTGGAATGCACTGTTCACTTAAAATACCATAGACCTTATATTCCAGGCTTTTTTACATTTAAACCTGGGCAAAATCTTTCAGAAGTTTCTAAAAATATACAAAATTGACAAAATCGGACCACGTGATCTATAATAGCTGAAAGGAGTATTACGTTAGTGAGGCATGGATACCAGAATTCAATCTCTTCAGATGCGACAGGAAACACAAGCCACAGGGTGGAGGTTATGGCAGGATGTGCAAAACAGCCCTATTGAAAATCTGAGGTACAAATATGTACGCTGAGAGAGAAATCTTTCAACATCGAAAACCCAAACTGTTCAACACTCCCTCTTCACATAAGGGGCATAACTGGCCGACCTCTCGCATTGTTCAAAAGAGTACGAGATAAATACCTTCAAAGGATACCTGATCAACCAGGCTGTGATTCACAAGTCAGGTTGCGAGCAGCTGTGTATGGCAGCCTGGTTAACCAGCCCACCAATCAGGAGGCCTGGTCAGAGCCCTGGCTGCAGGGACATTGATCCTCTGAATCATCGAAAGCTAACAGTAAGGTAAGATACTTTCTTTTAGTTTATCTGATATCTGGAGTAGCTGAATTGAATGCATTTTATGTACCTGATAATCAATGAGATGCCTGGTGGACTGATACTTCATATCTTCTGATATGAAGATACTTCTGATACTTCCAGATGTTGGAATTAGCTGTTAGAGACCTTTTTACTGACTATCATCTATACATTTGTTTTTTTTTTATGTTTTCTCCTTGGTACGTATTTACGAACGTGTTCAGTGACATTATCCCACGATGCTTCAGTGTCGTGGTATATTAACTTCTTCCAGAAGGTATTTTGCATTTTTTCACTCATTCTCCGATAGTCTTCTCGAAGGTAGTCTAAAAAGGCATTCTAGACCATTTAAATGATCTAGAATTGTACGGTATCTCAGGATAGGGTAGTCTCCTGAAGGGGGCGAGCTTCCACACGTGGATTTGAATGATCATGGCCTTTGGATCTAGAAAGCTGTTTTTACCACGGGGTGAGCTCTCGTCTCATGATGTTTGAGACAGTGAGAAAGGACCCATGCACTAGGTCAGGAAATTGCTCTCCTGTTTACACTACAAATTCTGAGCATCCCTTAACTGCTTGCTGGCTGCACTAAATGTATAATTTGACACCTGTTCTTGTTCAGCCTTGCCTGAAAGGTTGGTAGTACTCTGGAACATTGAATATTCTGCACTTTGAATATTCTGAATATTCATTCTGCACAATGTCAAGCCACGCAAGAGGTGGCACGGGCATGAATAGCCCGTAATTGTATTACTGCTATCTGCCGTGTACAAATTTAAAGGGATTTTATTCCTTCTGCTTATTTAGTATAAATGTCATTCTGCACACTGACATTCTGCACACTGACACTCTGCACACTGACATTCTGCACACTGTCATTCTGAACACTGCCATTCTGCACACTGACATTCTGAACGCTGTCATTCTGCACACTGTCATTCAGTACACTCATTCTTCACTCTGTCATTCTGCACACTGTCATTCTGCACACTGTCATTCTGCACACTGTCATTCTGCACACTGTCATTCTGCATGCTGTCATTCTGCACGATATCATTCTGCACACTGTCATTCTGTACACTGTCATTCTACACATTGTAATTCAACACACTCATTCTGCACACTGTCATTCTGCACATAATCATTCTATACACTCATTCTGCACGCTGTCATTCCATACACTGTCATTCTGCACGCTTTCATGCTACACACTCATTCTACACACTGTCATTCAACACAGTCTTTCTGGACACACACTGTCATTCTGCACGCTTTCATTCTACACACTCATTCTGCACGCTGTCATTCTGCACATTGCAATGTTATACACTCATTCTACACACTGTCGCTCAGCACATTCATTCTGCACGCTCTCATTTTACACGCTCATTCTGCACACTGTCATTCTGCACACTGTCATTTTACACGCTGTCATTCTGCACACTGACATTCTACACGATGTCATTCTGCACACTGACATTCTGCAAGATGTCATTCTGCACACTGACATTCTGCAAGATGTCATTCTGCACACTGTCATTCTGCAAGCTGTCATTCTGGACTCTATCATTATGCACACTGTCATTCTACACGCTGTCATTCTACACGATGTCATTCTGCACACTGACATTCTGCACAATGTCATTCTGCGCACTGTCATTCTGCACGCTGTCATTCTGCACTCTATCATTCTGCACACTGTCATTCTACACGCTGTCATTCTGCACGCTGTCATTCTGCACGATGTCATTCTGCACTCTATCATTCTGCACTCTGTCATTCTGCACACTGTCATTCTACACGCTCTCATTCTGCACACTGTCATTCTACACGCTCTCATTCTGCACACTGTCATTCTACACGATGTCATTCTGCACACTGACATTCTGCACGATGTCATTCTGCACACTCTCATTCTGCACGCTGTCATTATGCACTCTATCTTTCTGCACACTGTCATTCTACACGCTGGCATTCTGCACGATGTCATTCTGCACGATGTCATTCTGCACGATGTCATTCTGCACACTGTCATTCTACACGATGTCATTCTGCACGATGTCATTCTGCACACTGTCATTCTACACGCTGTCATTCTGCACGCTGTCATTCTGCACACTCATTCTACACGCTGTCATTCTACACGCTGTCATTCTGCACGCTGTCATTCTACACGCTGTCATTCTGCATGATGTCATTCTGCACACTGCCATTCTGCACTATGTCATTCTGCACGATGTCATTCTGCACACTGCCATTCTGCACTATGTCATTCTGCACGATGTCATTCTGCACACTGCCATTCTACACGATGTCATTCTGAACGATGTCATTCTGCACACTACCATTCTGCACTATGTCATTCTGCACAGTTTCATTCTGTATAGTTTTTTTTTTATTTTGTTCTTGCTTGTTTGTGAAGATAAATCTGATTAGTTTTGGCTCTCCTGCTATCTTGATCACGTGACCTCTCGTTATCTTTAGCTTAGAATGTGTCCTGGGGTAAGTTTTTGCTGTTGTCCTGTGAGGTCTGGAGACATGTAAATGTTTTTATATGCTCGTCCACTTGTTTGAGGGCGTGTGGCTCATTTTTTTGGAGGACGGGTTGGCCAGGATAGAGCACTTTAGTACGACAGTTTCCTGACGTTGGGAAACCTTAGCAAGACTTATTAGTTAACCCAGCTTGACTCTCCCCTTTTGATTGCAATAATGCCAGCACGTTCACCTTTTATTAATAGTGGAAAATCCTGAAACTGATTCATCAGTTCTTTTTGTCCCTCTTGTAGTTATTTTATTTTTTCCATATTTTTTCCTTCGATATTCTCCATGATAGTGGTGGGTTTGTTGGCCTGTGCTCCACATGTCGAGCAGTGAGAGTGGAATAGGTCTTTGCCTTCGATTTCATCATTGTACTCGCCTAGATATACTCACCTAGTTGTGCTTTGGCTTCTTGGTCCCGCCTCTTAACCGTCAATCTACTACCTCTCAATGCGATTGTTGTTCGCATCGCATGATATATATGTTTGGGGATTTACTGTGGGAGATAACCTGGCAAGACACATATGGCTTTAGTTTAGGGACGTAGTTTAAAGCCATAAATCAATAAGAAGTCTAATTGACCCTACCAGGATTCGAACCCATGACATCTAGGATCAACCCCAAACGTACACAGTACCGTAACTACCGCACCATTGATCGTCCGAGCAATTGATCGGTACTGTACATATGCAAGAATAACTGCAAAACACACTTGATTCAGTTATGTCTAAGTATCCACACACAGTGAAACGAAATTTCGGAACGTTTTAGTGTTTAAGCACATTATGAAGGATTACAGACTGAAAAGATTGATTGATGAAGATTAATTAAGCCACCCAAGAGATGACACGGGGATGAATAGCCCTTAAAAACAGACAAGACATGAGTTTGGGACTATACATACTCTCTACACCTGAATAGATTAAGATCCAAGAAGCAAATGTCGAAGAATGGAAGAGAAAGGATTGAATGGGATATGTTGACCAGACCTCACACTAGAAAGTGAAGGGACGACGACGTTTCGGTCCGTCCTGGACCATTCTCAAGTCGATTGAATGGGATAGGCTATTCCCTATTTCTTGGAATGTGATTATTGGGAATCATTATTCCCTATAATCATATACAATTATTCACTTAATTTTATAGCTGTCATAAATCCTACCCATTATTAAGTTCTCTTTATAGCTTTATCTATATCTACAGAGTTCTACACTCACATACTGTTGGGGAGAGAGTTCTACACTCACACACTGTTTGGGAGAGAGTTCTACACTCACACACTGTTGGGGAGAGAGTTCTACACTCACACACTGTTGGGGAGAGAGTTCTACACTCACACACTGTTGGGGAGAGAGTTCTACACTCACACACTGTTGTGGACAGAGTTCTACACTCACACACTGTTGGGGAGAGAGAGTTCTACACTCACACACTGTTGGGGACAGAGTTCTACACTCACACACTGTTGGGGACAGAGTTCTACACTCACACACTGTTGGGGAGAGAGTTCTACACTCACACAATGTTGATGACAGAGTTCTACACTCACACACTGTTGATGACAGAGTTCTACACTCACACACTGTTGATGACAGAGTTCTACACTCACACACTGTTGATGACAGAGTTCTACACTCACACACTGTTGGGGACAGAGTTCTACACTCACACACACTGTTGTGTGCAGTGTTCTAAACCTAGCCACAAACGTGTTTTTCCCCCTTAGAAGTTGAGGCGAGTGTGGCTGGAGGCGGGGCGAGGGGTGGGGGTGCCGGGGGGAGGAGGCAGGTAGCGGTGCTGGTCGGGCGCTGGGGCCGCCTGCAGGACAGGTCGTTGACCGCTCTTGTTGCATATTGATAAACACTGGAAGCAGGTAGTGTTGACATGTAACAAGCATCAGGGCGGGGAGGAGGGAAGGGAGAGTGGAGCAGTGAGAGTACTGGTAGCGAGCGAGAGTGAGGGCCCGCTGGGATCTTGGCCAGACCTTCCCTGAGGCTTGTATTAAAGCCTGACCTCAACCTTGTTCTATCCGCGCGGCCAAGGTTAGCGTGGCTTTAACATTACGGTCGCCTCTAACGACCGTCAGCGCTTCGCGATTCAACCTGATCGTTCGCCCGTTGTGATCGCCTCATAGGAGGCGTCTTGCTGGTGTGGTAGTTAGGTGTGTAATTACGGTGTGTGAGAGTGTACAGGTGACCGGAGGATTGGCGGTGTGGGCGTGTTGGTGTCTGGTGTCTGGCGCAGCAGGCGACGGTCTGCTCGGCACTCGACAGTGCTCGTCATGGCGGGAGCGGAGGAGGACGCGCCTCCGTCTCTCTCTTGTGTCTCGTCTCGGTCATTACGACCTTCTGTGCGGTCTGCTGCACGGCTCCAGCACGCCGCAGACGCTGCTGCACTGGACAAGTGTAGCGGTGGTAGTGTTGAGGTGAGGGGGAGGGGCGTGTGGGTGGGGCGAGTGCGCCCCCTGCCCGCCGCCGGGAGTGCAATAGCAAAAGCAGCGGTGTGCAACACCAGCAGCCCGCTCGCCCCTCGCTTCAGTGCAAGAACTGCAGTCGTGCAACCCGCAGCGTCACCGCAACGTGTCCTAAGAGCAGCACACGGTGTGAGCTCCGCCTTGTGCTACCCCAGCACTCCCTCACAAGCTCCACCACACCAGGCGGAGGTTGCTCCTCCACCACTGGCCCCCCCCGCACCCCCACCCACCTCTCACCCTCAACACACACTCTCCACCAATAGTAATCCTTCTCCAACAATGTCCTTCAACAAGTGTCCTCCAACAGTCTCAAATAAAGGTGCACCTCCCACAGTGCAGTGTACTACTACAAATGTGAATACCAGTTTCTTGAAAAGCAGTAATGAAGTACAAAGTGTGATGTCTGGTGTTGTGAAAAGTGTGCTTAAAGAGGGAGGAGGAGGAGGAGGAGGAGGAGTAGTGGAGGAGGAAGAGGGTGAGGATGGGGATGGGGATGGGGAAGAAGAAGGGGGGGTGAAGAAGACGACTCAGCGCCGCTCTGCAAGATACGACTCCGCCGACTCCTCTGACAGGTAAGACGCCGCCACGTGATCTTGTTTATTGTGGTGGTGCGGGGGTCACTTGCCTCGCCCCTCGTCCCTTGACCCCTCCCGTGCCCACCTAGCCTTCCTCTCCCCCTGCCCTGGCCCCCCTCCCTCCCCCCCACCCTCCCTCGTGCCGTCCCGAGCCCACCCCGCCTTCCTGTTCCCGCTCCCAGCCCCCATCCCCACACCATCATCCCATCCCAAGCCCAGCCCATCTTCTTGTCTCTCTACACATCCCTCTCCATATCCCATCCTAGGCCCATTTCCCATCCTCACTCGAGGCCCATCAACCTACCCCCCATGCCCTGGTTCATCCACCTAGCCCACCCCCTCAACCTGGGCTCTCTATCCCTCGGCTACGCCATCCCGTTCCCTCCTACGTGCTCACCTCGCCGACACGTCCCTGATAAATTGAGCACCAGAGAAACTGGCAGCAGTCGTAACACGGGGAACTATAGCAACAGTGACGATGACTGTTAGCAACAGTGACAGTATTAGCAACAGTGACAATGACAGTATTAGCAACAGTGACGATGACTGTTAGCAACAGTGTCAATGACAGTATTACCAACAGTGATGATGACAGTATTAGCAGCAATGACAATGACAGTATTAGCAACAGTGACGATGACTGTTAGCAACAGTGATAGTATTAACAACAGTGACGATTACAGTGTTAGCAACAGTGACAATGACAGTGTTATCAAGTGACGATGACAGTGTTAGCAACAGTGACAGTATTAACAACAGTGACGATTACAGTGTTAGCAACAGTGACAGTATTAACAATAGTTACGATGACAGTATTAGCAACAGTGACAATGACAGTGTTAGCAAGTGACAATGACAGTGTTAGCAACAGTGACAATGACAGTGTTAGCAACAGTGACAATGACTGTTAGCAACAGTGACAATGACTGTTAGCAACAGTGACAATTACAGTGTTAGCAGCAGTGACAATGACAGTGTTAGCAACAGTGACAATGACTGTTAGCAAGAGTGACAATGACAGTATTAGCAACAGTGACAATGGCAGTATTAGCAGCAGTGACGATGACAGTATCAGCAACAGTGACAATGACAGTATCAACAACAGTGACAATGGCAGTATTAGCAGCAGTGACGATGACAGTATCAGCAACAGTGACAATGACAGTATCAACAACAGTGACAATGGCAGTATTAGCAGCAGTGACGATGACAGTATCAGCAACAGTGACAATGACAGTATCAACAACAGTGATAATGACAGTATTAGCAACAGTGACAATGCCAGTATCAACAACAGTGATAATGACAGTATTAGCAACAGTGACAATGACAGTATTAGCAACAGTGACAATGACAGTATCAGCAACAGTAACAATAACAGTAGTAACGCTGTTAACAATAGTAACAGTCTCAGGTTAACAGTATTGGTAGTGACATTAGCATCAACAACGGTAAAAGCACCAACGGTGAAACACAAATTTAACTGTAACAACGGAGACAAACGGAGCAACGGTGTTAACAGTATAAGGGTGATACACAGCCTAATGATATACCAGGCTAACAACAGTCCGTTACAGAAGGGTTTCAACCATAGTAACAGTAACATAATGAGTGATAATTATAATTACAGTAATATTAGTATATTAGTGTAATAATTACAATAATAACGAGAGATAATGACAGATGTCACAAGGATTTTAAGACGAGCAACAACAGTAACTTATGACAGCAGCAACACTAGCCATGACAGCAACACTATCCATGACAGCAACACTAGCCATGACAACAACACTAGCCATGACAACAACACTAGCTATGACAGCAACACTAGCCATGACAACAACACTAGCCATGACAACAACACTAGCTATGACAGCAACACTAGCCATGACAGCAACACTAGCCATGACAACAACACTAGCCATGACAGCAACACTAGCCATGACAGCAACACTATCCATGACAGCAACACTAGCCATGACAACAACATTAGCCATGACAGCAACAACAACACTAGCCATGACAACAACAACAACACTAACCACAACACAACAACACCAGCCATGACAACAGCGGTGCGAATCTGTACTTGCCAGTGACTGAAATATCGCTAAATATATATTGGTATAAAAAAAAATGGTCGTCTTGACTAGTTCGCATCTTTCAAGATCTTTGACATTTTGTTGATATGAAGGAGAAGATATGAAACTTGTTTTAAAAGATATATTTAAAAGTCCCATAATATATTTCAGTCACTGCCAATTTTGGATACATACACTTGCCCAAGCAGGTGTCAATAGTGCTACTGAGCAAGTGTATGTCTCACGTCCAGATCATCACTTGCTGTCAACCTCACCACAGCTATCAAGTAGTACCACCCGAAACCCGTATTAACATGAGCGTGCCTTTTCGACCTCAATGGTCCCAAACGGGACTAAGTCCGAAGCAGCAGATGTTTATGAACCTTAATCCGTGATCGCCCATATAGTTTAGAATATTAGTCTGATATAATATATATATATATATATATAATATATATATATATATATATCTATATATATATATATATATATATCTAGTCCTGGGGACCATTCAGGTTGTTTGCATATATATATATATATATATATATAATATATATATAACGCTATATATATATATTATATATATATATATATGGTTTGGGGTGAGTGAGAACAAACACAGAACACGAAACAATGGGTATAGGGAAGAATAGATCTGTAAACTGCAGAAGGCCTATTGGCCCGTATTTCTTGATGTTTCTATATTGGAGCGGAGTCTTGAAGTGGGTAGAATATAGTAGTGCGTTAATTGGATGTTGATTGCTGGTGTTGACTTCTGATGTGTAGTGCCTCGCAGATGTCAAGCCGCCTGTGTCGCTGTATCTATCAATGATTTCTGTGGTGTTTTGTGTAAGATTTCTCTGGTGATGTTTGGTTGTGGGAAGAGATTATATGTTCCTTGATAGAGCCCTGTTGCTTATGCATCGTTAATCGCCTGGAAAGAGATGTTGTTGTCTTGCCTATATTTGAGTTCTTTGGGGCTTACAGTCCCCAAGTGGGCATTTGAAGCAAGTGGGCATATATAATATATATATAGATTATATATATATATAATATATATATTATATATATATTATATATTATATATATATATATACAGAGTGTACATTCTTTTCTCAGTTTAGACCACCTTCCCGGGCTGAAATGCCTGCCTTGGGAGCTAGTAGAGTGCCTCCCGTTTGAGAGTCACTAGGCTAGACTACTTCATCTCGCTAAACGATAACTTCCAGTGACAAGATTAACCTTAAAGGTTAACACCAACGACAAACGTTAATATTAACCTCCAATGACAAAAGCAAAAGCGTTTGCTTAATAGCATTGACAGCAATCTAAAACTTTATGAAAAGTATAATGATTTTATTTTATGAGTTAGCTGGATAGGAATGAACGCCAACATGTACAGTGGAGGACGATAATGATAATGGCAGTGAAGGTAAGAGGCGCCATTAAGAGTGAGAAGAGAGTAAGAGGCAACAGTGAGAGGAGAGTAAGAAGCAACAGTGAGAGGAGAGTAAGAAGCAACAGTGAGAAGAGAGTAAGAGGCAACACAGTTAAGAAGAGAGAGAAGCAACAAAGAGTGAGACGAGAGTAAGAGTCAACAATAAGAAGCGAGTAAGAAGCAATAAACAGTGAGAAGAGAGTAAAAAGCAACAGTGAGAAGAGAGTAAGAGACAACAAAGTGAGAAGAGAGAGTAAGAAGCAACAAAGAGTGAGAGAGCAGAACAAAAAGTAACAGTGACGTGTCTAGTAGCAAGCAAGCAGCAGCCACACCAACCAGGACATGGCAGCAACATTAGGCTACCACCACCCACACCACTACAAAACATCAGGAGCAACGATACATTAGCAAGCAGCAGAACCAAAAACAAGGACACTAATATTGCCAGCAGCTGTGTGATGACTCGCTCGACAACAAAACTACAAAAACTAAACAAAAAATCAACAACCATTAGCGTGTTTACACAAACAAACATGAACCTGCCGG